>OX392473.1:17515463-18067546 GCA_947623365.1 Achlya flavicornis | reverse complement strand
AACCTAACCTAACCTTACCTAACCTAACCTAACCTAACCTAACCTAACCTAACCTAACCTAACCTAACCTAACCTAACCTAACCTAACCTAACCTAACCTAACCTAACCTAACCTAACCTAACCTAACCTAACCTAACCTAACCTAACCTAACCTAACCTAACCTAACCTAACCTAACCTAACCTAACCTAACCTAACCTAACCTAACCTAACCTAACCTAACCTAACCTAACCTAACTAACCTAACCTAACCTAACCTAACCTAACCTAACCTAACCTAACCTAACCTAACCTAACCTAACCTAACCTAACCTAACCTAACCTAACCTAACCTAACCTAACCTAACCTAACCTAACCTAACCTAACCTAACCTAACCTAACCTAACCTAACCTAACCTAACCTAACCTAACCTAACCTAACCTAACCTAACCTAACCTAACCTAACCTAACCTAACCTAACCTAACCTAACCTAACCTAACCTAACCTAACCTAACCTAACCTAACCTAACCTAACCTAACCTAACCTAACCTAACCTAACCTAACCTAACCTAACCTAACCTAACCTAACCTAACCTAACCTAACCTAACCTAACCTAACCTAACCTAACCTAACCTAACCTAACCTAACCTAACCTAACCTAACCTAACCTAACCTAACCTAACCTAACCTAACCTAACCTAACCTAACCTAACCTAACCTAACCTAACCTAACCTAACCTAACCTAACCTAACCTAACCTAACCTAACCTAACCTAACCTAACCTAACCTAACCTAACCTAACCTAACCTAACCTAACCTAACCTAACCTAACCTAACCTAACCTAACCTAACCTAACCTAACCTAACCTAACCTAACCTAACCTAACCTAACCTAACCTAACCTAACCTAACCTAACCTAACCTAACCTAACCTAACCTAACCTAACCTAACCTAACCTAACCTAACCTAACCTAACCTAACCTAACCTAACCTAACCTAACCTAACCTAACCTAACCTAACCTAACCTAACCTAACCTAACCTAACCTAACCTAACCTAACCTAACCTAACCTAACCTAACCTAACCTAACCTAACCTAACCTAACCTAACCTAACCTAACCTAACCTAACCTAACCTAACCTAACCTAACCTAACCTAACCTAACCTAACCTAACCTAACCTAACCTAACCTAACCTAACCTAACCTAACCTAACCTAACCTAACCTAACCTAACCTAACCTAACCTAACCTAACCTAACCTAACCTAACCTAACCTAACCTAACCTAACCTAACCTAACCTAACCTAACCTAACCTAACCTAACCTAACCTAACCTAACCTAACCTAACCTAACCTAACCTAACCTAACCTAACCTAACCTAACCTAACCTAACCTAACCTAACCTAACCTAACCTAACCTAACCTAACCTAACCTAACCTAACCTAACCTAACCTAACCTAACCTAACCTAACCTAACCTAACCTAACCTAACCTAACCTAACCTAACCTAACCTAACCTAACCTAACCTAACCTAACCTAACCTAACCTAACCTAACCTAACCTAACCTAACCTAACCTAACCTAACCTAACCTAACCTAACCTAACCTAACCTAACCTAACCTAACCTAACCTAACCTAACCTAACCTAACCTAACCTAACCTAACCTAACCTAACCTAACCTAACCTAACCTAACCTAACCTAACCTAACCTAACCTAACCTAACCTAACCTAACCTAACCTAACCTAACCTAACCTAACCTAACCTAACCTAACCTAACCTAACCTAACCTAACCTAACCTAACCTAACCTAACCTAACCTAACCTAACCTAACCTAACCTAACCTAACCTAACCTAACCTAACCTAACCTAACCTAACCTAACCTAACCTAACCTAACCTAACCTAACCTAACCTAACCTAACCTAACCTAACCTAACCTAACCTAACCTAACCTAACCTAACCTAACCTAACCTAACCTAACCTAACCTAACCTAACCTAACCTAACCTAACCTAACCTAACCTAACCTAACCTAACCTAACCTAACCTAACCTAACCTAACCTAACCTAACCTAACCTAACCTAACCTAACCTAACCTAACCTAACCTAACCTAACCTAACCTAACCTAACCTAACCTAACCTAACCTAACCTAACCTAACCTAACCTAACCTAACCTAACCTAACCTAACCTAACCTAACCTAACCTAACCTAACCTAACCTAACCTAACCTAACCTAACCTAACCTAACCTAACCTAACCTAACCTAACCTAACCTAACCTAACCTAACCTAACCTAACCTAACCTAACCTAACCTAACCTAACCTAACCTAACCTAACCTAACCTAACCTAACCTAACCTAACCTAACCTAACCTAACCTAACCTAACCTAACCTAACCTAACCTAACCTAACCTAACCTAACCTAACCTAACCTAACCTAACCTAACCTAACCTAACCTAACCTAACCTAACCTAACCTAACCTAACCTAACCTAACCTAACCTAACCTAACCTAACCTAACCTAACCTAACCTAACCTAACCTAACCTAACCTAACCTAACCTAACCTAACCTAACCTAACCTAACCTAACCTAACCTAACCTAACCTAACCTAACCTAACCTAACCTAACCTAACCTAACCTAACCTAACCTAACCTAACCTAACCTAACCTAACCTAACCTAACCTAACCTAACCTAACCTAACCTAACCTAACCTAACCTAACCTAACCTAACCTAACCTAACCTAACCTAACCTAACCTAACCTAACCTAACCTAACCTAACCTAACCTAACCTAACCTAACCTAACCTAACCTAACCTAACCTAACCTAACCTAACCTAACCTAACCTAACCTAACCTAACCTAACCTAACCTAACCTAACCTAACCTAACCTAACCTAACCTAACCTAACCTAACCTAACCTAACCTAACCTAACCTAACCTAACCTAACCTAACCTAACCTAACCTAACCTAACCTAACCTAACCTAACCTAACCTAACCTAACCTAACCTAACCTAACCTAACCTAACCTAACCTAACCTAACCTAACCTAACCTAACCTAACCTAACCTAACCTAACCTAACCTAACCTAACCTAACCTAACCTAACCTAACCTAACCTAACCTAACCTAACCTAACCTAACCTAACCTAACCTAACCTAACCTAACCTAACCTAACCTAACCTAACCTAACCTAACCTAACCTAACCTAACCTAACCTAACCTAACCTAACCTAACCTAACCTAACCTAACCTAACCTAACCTAACCTAACCTAACCTAACCTAACCTAACCTAACCTAACCTAACCTAACCTAACCTAACCTAACCTAACCTAACCTAACCTAACCTAACCTAACCTAACCTAACCTAACCTAACCTAACCTAACCTAACCTAACCTAACCTAACCTAACCTAACCTAACCTAACCTAACCTAACCTAACCTAACCTAACCTAACCTAACCTAACCTAACCTAACCTAACCTAACCTAACCTAACCTAACCTAACCTAACCTAACCTAACCTAACCTAACCTAACCTAACCTAACCTAACCTAACCTAACCTAACCTAACCTAACCTAACCTAACCTAACCTAACCTAACCTAACCTAACCTAACCTAACCTAACCTAACCTAACCTAACCTAACCTAACCTAACCTAACCTAACCTAACCTAACCTAACCTAACCTAACCTAACCTAACCTAACCTAACCTAACCTAACCTAACCTAACCTAACCTAACCTAACCTAACCTAACCTAACCTAACCTAACCTAACCTAACCTAACCTAACCTAACCTAACCTAACCTAACCTAACCTAACCTAACCTAACCTAACCTAACCTAACCTAACCTAACCTAACCTAACCTAACCTAACCTAACCTAACCTAACCTAACCTAACCTAACCTAACCTAACCTAACCTAACCTAACCTAACCTAACCTAACCTAACCTAACCTAACCTAACCTAACCTAACCTAACCTAACCTAACCTAACCTAACCTAACCTAACCTAACCTAACCTAACCTAACCTAACCTAACCTAACCTAACCTAACCTAACCTAACCTAACCTAACCTAACCTAACCTAACCTAACCTAACCTAACCTAACCTAACCTAACCTAACCTAACCTAACCTAACCTAACCTAACCTAACCTAACCTAACCTAACCTAACCTAACCTAACCTAACCTAACCTAACCTAACCTAACCTAACCTAACCTAACCTTTTTTTTTTTTTTTTTTTTTTTTTTTTTTTTTTTTTTTTTGGTAACCCAGGGGAATCCTGCATGGATACCCGGCAGCCTCGGGGGAGGCGACCGGGTTATGTCAGACTCTTACTGACTAAACCCCTGGGGTGTTCCTTCTCTCGCCGTTTGGTGCGGGGCTGCGGGACACAAAGCCCTCAACCGCCTGCCCCGCCGGCGTCGCTCGTTTGAGCCCTTCTCGGCGGGGCGGGGCTAAGTTTTCATTCTAACTTAGCCCCGCCTCGCTCCTTCCGCTGGAGACGCCCAGGAACACTCGGGCGTCTCCAGCATGGGACCTCTGTGCAGGTGGTGACCCCCCGATCTACCACCCACGGTCCCTGGCGTCCACCGCGTCTGCGGCGGCGAATAGGGAGCGAGTTAGCATCGTCCTCTCGCTCCCTTTCCGCCGCCTCCTTCTGTGACATAACATCGTCACAGAAGGTCGCGGCCGCCCTCCACGCCTCCTCGCTACTCACCATGGCCCTTAAAAGGGCCGGCAGCGAGAGGTCACCTCCTACTGTCGCGGACAAGGCGGCGCGAGGGATCGCCCAAGCGGGGCACTCCTCGCGCGTGTGTTGCGCCGTGTCCGCGACACCAGCCACGCAGTGGTGGCACATCTCCGTGGGCTCTCTGCCCACCACACGACACAGATATCGACCGAAGCAGCCGTGCCCGGTGATCATCTGCGTCAGGTGGAAGGAGAGAGCCCCGTGCCCCCGTTCGAGCCATGTTTGAAGAATGGGCCGAATGGCGGCCACCACCTCGCGGCTCACCTCGGGGTTCTCGAGGCGGGCCATCCATTTCCGGAGGAGAACGCCGCGCGCGTCCTCTCTCCAGCTTGCGATCTCCCGCGGGTGCGGACGGCCCCCGCCTCGGATCTCCTCCCTAGTTCGCCGGTACACCGCGGCGAGTACCTCGGCTTCAAGGTCCCACGGCGGCGTGCCGGCGAGCACACACGCGCCGACGCACGATACAGTGCGGTACGCCCGGACCACCCTGAGCGCCATAGCGCGCTGCGGACGTCGCAGCGCAGCCAGGTTTCGAGCGCTCATGGCGTCTGCCCATATTGGCGCCCCGTAGAGCGCCATGGAGCGCACCACACCGGTATAAAGGCGTCGGCAAGTCCGTCTCGGCCCACCCACGTTGGGCAGGATCCGCCCGAGGGCCCCAGCAGTGGCCATCAACTTCGGGGCCAGCCGCCGAAAGTGTTCTTCGAACCTCCACCGGCCGTCGAGGACGAGTCCCAGGTACTTCATCGTCGACCCGACGGCGATGGAGGTTCCTCCCACCATTATGGAAGCTCCAGGCGGTGGCCCATGTCGGGGCCCGTGGAAGACCAGGGCCTCCGACTTGTCAAGGGCCACCTCGAGCCCCAGGGCGCGGATCCGACCAACCACCTGGGCCACTCCTGCCGTGGCGCGGATGGACGCCTCTCGATAGGTGCTGCCGCGAGCCGTCACGAGGGTATCGTCAGCGTAACAGGTTACGTCAACCCCCCGCAACATGGCCCCGCGCAGCACCCAGTCGTATCCGATGTTCCACAGGAGCGGACCCAGAACCGATCCCTGTGGAACACCGCACGACATGTCCCTCCTCCCAGTGCCGCTACTCGTCGGGAAGACGACAGCTCTCCCGACGAAGTAGTCGGCCACCACCTTTTGGAGGTACTGCGGCACCCCATGATACCGCAGTCCCCAAAACACCGTTTCCCAGGGCAGCGTGTTAAACGCGTTGCGGATGTCGAGAGACACCGCGAACAACACGCCACCCCGGGAGGTCGCCTCATCGGCGAGGTCCCGCACTCGCGCTATCGCGTCCAGAGTGGACCGGCCGCGGCGGAAGCCGAACTGCACGTCGGCGAGGCCCGGATCCATACACTCGACGAGGCGAGCAGCGAGCACGCGCTCGAAAAGTTTGCTCACCTCGTCGAGCAGCACGATCGGGCGATATGCCGACGGCTGCCCGGCCGGGCGCCCGTCTTTGTGAATCAGGACGAGCTTGCCCGTCTTCCACCGCTGCGGGAATCGACCCTGTCGCAAGCACGCGGTGAAGAGGGACCTCACCCTCCCTCCTAACTCCCCCAGCGCAATCACCAGGGCAGTCCCCGGCACGCCATCCGGGCCCGGGGCGGTCTTTTTCGACCTCAGCCTCAAAACAGCCGCCCCAAATTCGCCCTCCGACACTTCCGGTGCCGGGGTGTCCGGGAGGACACCCCGGCACCGGCACCGGCGCTGTCTGCCGGGGACGGCAGACAGCGCCGGGAGTGCACGACACACTGACGGTGGCACCCATTCCTCCCGTGAAGGGAAGAGTGTGGTGACCACATCGTCCAGGAGGGTTTCCTCCAAGCTGCTGGTCAGGGGGGGCGCCCAAGGCCGCAACTTCTTACGTACGGCCCTATAAGGCCTGCCCCAGGGGTCCTCATCAAGGATTCGGAGCCACTCCTCCCACGCCGCATCCTTGGCGCGCGCGATCGCCACCTGAAGGTTCTCGCACGCAGAGCGGTAGGCAGCGTAGGAGGCGCTCTCCTCTTCGGTGTCTTGGACCCGTCTCCTTCTGCATCGGGTGTATCTATGGCGAGCTCTTCCGCAGGATACACGCATTTGGCGGAGTTCTTCGCTCCACCAATACACCCAACGCCGAGGTGGGAGCGGTTTGGCCCTTGGCATCGCCGCATCGCATATGCGGTTCAGCGACGCGCCGAGAAGACCCGCCTCCACCTCAACATCCTCTCCAATGACGGGTCCAGACACCCAGTCCTCAATGATGGCCACCTCTTTTGCCACCTCCCTGTCCAGCTTTCTGAGGACCCACCGGGGGCCATCCGCCCCACGGGGCCGGGCACCTCTCTGTGAGTCAGTGTGGGGCGCGGAGACATCGAATCGGATGTATCGATGATCTGATAGTGTCTCCACGCCCACAACCACCCTCCAACCTAGGACACGGCGTGCCAGGGCGGCAGACGCAAATGTCACGTCTACGATTGAGCCACCCTGTTGCCGCACGCACGTGTTCTCCGACCCCGTGTTGAGGAGGGCCAAGCCCATTGAGACCGCCCACTCCTCCAGTGTCTCCCCCCGTGCGTTCGTCGCCGGTGAACCCCACGCAGTAGATTTCGCGTTGAAGTCCCCTGCGACTAGCACGGGGTAGGGGGCAATCTGCCCAACCAGAGCGCCGACTTCAACAAGGAACTGTTCAAATTCGGCAAGGCTCCGGTTGGGCGAGAAGTACACCCCTATTACTGCGGTGTCACCCACGACTGCTAGCACGCAACCCTTTCCCTTCATCACCCGTTCGATGGGTGGGGCGCCGGTAGCAGTCGGGGCGACAATGGCCACCAAACCCTCGTGGTCTCCAACCCAGTCACCCCGAGCTGGGACGAAGTAGGGCTCGGCGACCACGGCCACCTTTATTCTCCACTCTACCAGTGTCTGGACTAGAAGATCCTGAGCCCTGGCAGAGTGGTTAATGTTGGCCTGCAGCAAGGAGAGAGACTGGGGCATTTAAAGGGCAGTCTCCATAGGCTCCTCTTGGGTCGGCTGCGGGGCTTTGCCCTTGGCCTCCCTCGCCTTCTTTATTTGTTTGGACTTTTTTGGCCCGGATTTCCGGCGGCTGCCGCAATTTCCCCCGCCAATAGGGTGCGCTGCCGGTTTGCCGGCCGCTGCGCAGATTGCACATTTCGGTTCCTCCCGGCAATCACTGGCCCGGTGGCCCCGCTCTCCACAGCGGTAGCAGATACCACTGCGGTCTACCTCCGACGCGCATTTGCAGCCGACGTGGCCGACCTCGAGACACCTGAAGCATCTCATGGGCCTGGGGTCGAGCAGCGTGACTCGTGCTGACACCCAGCCCACCTTGAGTCGGGCAGCTTCGACCACGGACTTTGCGGCCGCCATCGGGCAGCTGAGGTAGACTGAGCCACCGTTTATTTTGCCAGCTCTTACGTCATCCGTGGCACACCCTCCTACTGTAGCGACAGCCGCCATGACCTCCGCCGCGGTGTTTGAATCGTCAAGGCCTGAGACTCGCACCTCAACTCTCTTCATTGGGCGAGTAATCCGGGCCACATCCGGACTTATCACCTGCCTTAGTTTGGCAGCCAAGGCGTCCGCCTTTTCGGCACCCGCTTCTCCGATGATCTCCATCATGCGGGCGCCGGTTGCGGTCGTCCTTGCCCTCATCTCTTCTATACCGAGACTCGGGTAATCAATTTTGTTCCGAGCTTCGGTAATTATGGACCCATATGTAGTCCCCTTTTCAACAGCGGCCGGCTGCAGGGTGATGACCACTGCAGCCGTTCGCGGAGGACGCAGCCTATCCACCGGTTTCCCCTTCCTTTGCTTCGGAGCCTTGTTCTTTGGCGGCTCCGTTGTAAAGTTAGCCGGACCTTTGGTCTGGCGCTTCGCCGGGACTTTATCATTGGTTTGGCCCTTGGCCGGGGTCTTCTTCACTCCCCGGGCGGTTATCTCGCTCCACCCAATCCTGGGTGGAGGAGGCGCTGCGGCAGCCGGAGCCGAGCTTGCTTGGAGCTCCTCCCTCTCTAATGCCGCCATTGTCTTCTTCCCCCGACCCTTTCCCTTTGGGGCAACCTAACCTAACCTAACCTAACCTAACCTAACCTAACCTAACCTAACCTAACCTAACCTAACCTAACCTAACCTAACCTAACCTAACCTAACCTAACCTAACCTAACCTAACCTAACCTAACCTAACCTAACCTAACCTAACCTAACCTAACCTAACCTAACCTAACCTAACCTAACCTAACCTAACCTAACCTAACCTAACCTAACCTAACCTAACCTAACCTAACCTAACCTAACCTAACCTAACCTAACCTAACCTAACCTAACCTAACCTAACCTAACCTAACCTAACCTAACCTAACCTAACCTAACCTAACCTAACCTAACCTAACCTAACCTAACCTAACCTAACCTAACCTAACCTAACCTAACCTAACCTAACCTAACCTAACCTAACCTAACCTAACCTAACCTAACCTAACCTAACCTAACCTAACCTAACCTAACCTAACCTAACCTAACCTAACCTAACCTAACCTAACCTAACCTAACCTAACCTAACCTAACCTAACCTAACCTAACCTAACCTAACCTAACCTAACCTAACCTAACCTAACCTAACCTAACCTAACCTAACCTAACCTAACCTAACCTAACCTAACCTAACCTAACCTAACCTAACCTAACCTAACCTAACCTAACCTAACCTAACCTAACCTAACCTAACCTAACCTAACCTAACCTAACCTAACCTAACCTAACCTAACCTAACCTAACCTAACCTAACCTAACCTAACCTAACCTAACCTAACCTAACCTAACCTAACCTAACCTAACCTAACCTAACCTAACCTAACCTAACCTAACCTAACCTAACCTAACCTAACCTAACCTAACCTAACCTAACCTAACCTAACCTAACCTAACCTAACCTAACCTAACCTAACCTAACCTAACCTAACCTAACCTAACCTAACCTAACCTAACCTAACCTAACCTAACCTAACCTAACCTAACCTAACCTAACCTAACCTAACCAGTCTTCGTCGAGCCACGGTGGCGAGCGCACGCGCCCACCTCGCGATCCGCGTCAGCTGCTGCACTGCAGCATCGGATGCGACTGCCCGTCTGCGCAGCATCCGCATCCGCATCCGCGTCTGCGGCTGCGTCTGCGGCTGCGTCTGCGGCTGCGTCTGCGGTCTGCGCCTGCACCCGCAGGCTGAGACCGCATCGGCTCACCGCATCGCGGCTGCGTCTGCGGTCTGCGCCTGCACCTGCAGGCTGGGACCGCGTCGGCACACCGCGGCTGCGTCGGCAGGCGTGACTGCGTCTGCGGCCTGCGTCGGCGTCGGCGGGAGCGCCCGGCGTGACCGGCGGACTCCGTGGACGGCCACGGAGTGAATCGCGCGCGACCCCCCCTCGAGCGGGTGACGTAGGCAGCGGAGGGAAAACCGCTTAAGGCGTCGGAGGGGCAAGCCGAGGGTGCGGGGAACGGCGATCGGCACGGGGGAACTCGACTGTTCGACCGACCAACTGTCGCTCAGTCTTGAAGATCCAGTTGCGACGACCACACGTGCCCGCCGGGTGCTCGCGGCCTCGACGGCCGCGGCCGTGGCTGCGGCTGCATGCGCAGCATGGCGCCTTCCCATCTTTTAGTGCAGTTTAGTGCAGTTCAGTGCGGCAGAATTTAAACGCATCAGTGCAGCGTATGAGTGAACGCAAGTGAAGTGACCCAGTGCTCCGTGTGAATGCGGATGCATCTGCTCAGTATTTAACCATCTTTTTGTCTGTACCACTTGTCGGGATGCTGTAAGGCTTTATACCACCTGCTTACCCCCCTGGCTGTGCGGCCGGCTGGGCTGTCTGCGGCAACAACATCTGCGGCAACGCCTGCCGACTGCGGAGCGCCGGCGCTGAGTGCCAACCCTGCCTCTCGACACGCTGGTGCCCCCCCCCGCGTCCTGCATCTCCGGGAGTGGTTCCTGCGGACGACAGCGCCTTCACTTGAGTCTACGCGTGGCGGCTGCGGCAGCTGGAGACGTCGCCATCTCAACTCGCCCCCGTCTCTGCCCTCCCTCCGCCCCCACCCCCTCTCATCTACATCTTAAAACACTAATGCAGTAGTGCCCCCCAATCCAAGTGAGAAAGTGTTTAAATCAGTGCGTCCAACCGTGCAAGTTTGTACTCCACGACACCAGTTCAAAACTATGCAGACACTGTAAGTGCTAGACTTAATTTTATTTATAACCAATAACTACCAGAATTAATTCCCCCGCTTAAGATTAAGATGCATCCATGGCTCGGTATTGTCTGCGGAGCAAAGTGACGGGGCAATCAGAATATATCCAATAACAACATCAAGAAACAAAATTGCCTCGACATGAGCTCCGCGGGCGAGGACCCTACGGCGTCCCCGGAGTCCCCTGGGTTCCAATTTGTATTAGAATGCGCGCAGACAATATTGGAAGAAATAACGCGAGGGAAAAGCGTCACCAAGCCCTCTAAGGAGCTCATTATAAGCTCGGCCAAAAAGATACAGGAAGCAATGAAAAACTCTATTGAGTTCAAAACACAACCTACCCTACTACCACAATCACAATGCATTTTCTATCCAAACAACACGCAATCTGAAAATAACAATATTAAAGAAGCCATCAAAGAGTCTGAGGAGGCAATAGTCTCCCGCGTCACCCAGGCCATAACCGAAGTATTTGTCTGCGGTATGGCTGCGCCCTCATTGGACCTTCCCGACACCCCAACGTATGCCAACTCAGTAGGCAGACATAAAAACAATAATAACAATAATAAAAAATACAAAAAATCCAACCCAGCTGCAATAATATCTAATAACGACCCCAAAACTAACACAAAGATTACTGACAACTGGAAAAGAGAAATATCCTTCCGTAAAGTCAAATACGCCCCTACTAAAATTACCCCCCTCTCAGGCAATAAGCTCAGGGTAGAGTTTGATACTACAAAGCAACGCGATGAAACTATAAACAAAATTTGCGAAGGGGGTGCGATGAGGGCGGAACCAGCCCGAAACCTCAGACCGATGGTAATTTTAAAGGGTATATCTAGGGACACACCAACAAAAGAACTGGTGGACGTAATTATCAACCAGAATGAAATATACTCTAACACTAATCATGAGGACATTGCCTTATGCTTTACCAAGCCCAATAGAAACCCTAGCCTATACAATGCCGTATTACGAATAGCTCCCCATCTCTGGCAGCCAACAATACTAACACAAAGAATAAATATAGACCACATCAAAGTGCATCTTGAGGAATATTCTCCGTTCAAGCAATGCCTTAGATGCTTAAAATATGGGCATACTATAGGCAAATGCAAATCCGAAACCCAATACTGCCAATACTGCGCAGACACTGACCATACTTACAAGAACTGCCCCACTAAAGGCGACCCACAGAAAAACACCTGTCACAATTGCAAAATGCACAACACTAAATACAACACAAACATAAATATAATGCATCATGCAACATCTAGTCTCTGCCCGGGAGTTAGGGCCATGAAAATCAAATTGTCAAAACGTACTGACTATGAGTAGGGACAATAGACACAAGAAACAGAATAATATTAAATTCATTCAATGTTACATGACTCTTACCACTACCATCTTATAATGCTGTCTGCATACGCCTGCACTGCACTGCGCATACACTTATATGGCGGCAATGCAACAAGAGGACAGGCGAGCGTGGGCACTAAGAACCTGGTCGGCTGCGCGGGCGCGCGGTAAGGGGCGAGATGCGCTCCTTGCGCTGCGCAGCCACCCGCGCTGGCTCGCGCTGATACCGTACCAACGCAGACTCATTGATATTTGTCATTACATTAACATAGCATAGAACTTAACCCGGACCCCTACTTGCCATGGAAATCGTCTGCACACATCCGGACTGAACCACACATACACCTACACCTACATCTACCAACCACGGGAACTGACACGCACTCAAACACACGAACATAAAAATGTATTGTGGTTGGACTAGGGTGGGCGGGTAGGATTTGCAACACAAAGGTTAGTTGAAATTGGAACTGCGGTGGGCTTCGGGGGGGACGTATGTGCGCGGGAGAATGTGTGTGCACGGGGTATATAGGGATATAGGAGTATACGTACATATGATTGTATTAATGAACCATTTGTGTTATTGTAAATGGAGGTGCATTGTATATACGCTAAGAGCGGTGGTGCCTGATGCGAGGTGGGCGGACTCATGCAAGGGTCCTTGAGCAGTGGCTCAATAGGGGTGGCTTGTCTGCGGGGTTGCTTGCGACGCGCGCGGAGTCTGCGCCTTCCCTTTCACTTGATGCAATATGAAAAATTACTGATGCTAGAAGTGCATCCTGGATGCGCTATTTTATTTTATGTTGATTTATCGTTTGTTATCGTTTGTTATCAATAACAATAATTATAATTACCTAACTAAAACAAAGCATTAATGTATAATATTTATTAGGATGGGGGTGAGCCTATTTCTAGTGTCAGTTGACACTCGGCTGACACTGGAAATGGGCTCACCTTCGAGCTAAACTTTGTAAAATCATCTTGTGCTTGGGGGCCGCGCGTCTCTCGCCCCCCCCCCCCCCCCCGTGGCTCAATAGGTATGGCTTGTCTGCGTGATCGCTGGCGCGGCGTCTGCGTCTGCGTCTTACCTTTCACTCGATGCAATATAGAATACAATGCCTGTGCCAGAAGTGCATCCTGGCTGCACTATCTAACTTTGTAACCCTTATCTATAATAACAACTATCATTACCCAACTATAATTAACCATTCATGTAATATAATTTTTTCTTAGAATTAGGAATATTGACTATCACTAGAAATAGGCTCACCATTGAGCAATACTTTGTAAATGCATCTTGTGTTTGGGGGCTGCGCGTCACTCGCAGTGGGAGTGGGCGGACCCGTGGGCGGGTCCTTGAGCAGTGGCTCAATAAGGATGGCCTGTCTGCGGGATCGCTTGTGCTGCGCACGACGTCTGCGCCTTGCCTTTCACTCGATGCAATATGAAAGACCACCAGTGCCGGATGGTGCACTATTCAACTTGTAACTCTTACCTATAATAATAACTAGTTTCACCCAACTATAACAAATCATCAGTGTATTATATTTATTTTATGATTAGGAATGTAAATAATCACTAGAAATAGGCTCATCATTGAGCAACATTTGTAAATGCATCCTGTGATTTGGGGCCGCGCGTCCTGCGCCCCCCCCCCCCTCTCACCCGGTCCTAGTGGGATCGAACCGCTATCTAGGTTGATGCGGACGGGACCTGTTAGGGGTGTGGTGGGGGGGGGGGGCGTTGGACGCGCGGGAGGTGGTGGAGCCTGGCGTGGGGTGGGCGGACTCGTGGATGGGTCCTTGAGCAGTGGCTCAATAGAGATGACTTGTCTGCGAGGTCGCCTGTGCCGCGCACGGTGTCTGCGCCTTGCCTTTCACTCGATGTAATATGAAAGACCACCGGTGTCAGATGGGCATCCTGGCTGCACTATTTAACTTTGTAATTTTTACCTATAATAATAATAATTATTATTGCCCAACTATAACAAACTATCAATGTATTATAATTATTAGGATTAGGGGTGTCAGCTGTCAGTAGAAATAGGCTCACCATTGAGCAAAATTTTGTAAATGCATCCTGTGTTTTGGGGCCGCGCGTCCTGCGCCCCCCCCCCTCTCTCTCTCTGTCCTCGTGGGATCAAACCATTATCCAGGTTGAAGCGGACGGGGCCTGTTGGGGGCGTGTGGGGGGGGGGGGCGCTGGGCGCGCGGGAGGCGGTGGTGCCTGGCGCGGTGTGGGCGGACTAGTGGACAAGTCCTTGAGCAGTGGCTCAATAGGGATGGCCTGTCTGCAGGGTCGCTTGCGCCGCGCACGGTGTCTGAGCCTTGCCTTTCACTTGATGTAATATGATAAACCGCCAGTGCCAGATGGGCATCCTGGCTGCGATATTTTATTAAATGTTTGTTATCAATAACAATAATTACAATTACCTAGCTATAATAAATTATAACCATATATATAGTAGGATTAGAAAAGGCAGCTGACACTGCAATTATTATAAACATGTATAAGAAAACTGGGCCCATTAAAATTCTCTGTCTGCAAATAATAGGTAAACTGCCCAGCCTTAACAAATACCAAATTGTAATCATACCATTCTATATGAAACAATCTTGAAAACCTTAAACTATAAATGACTCAATGTAACTATTAATTACTAATAATGTCAACTATAATAAGTATAGACACACAGTTGTATCACTTAGCATAGTGTTGTCGATAATATACTCCCCAGGTCAGGGGTGTACCTGGCCTGGGAAAACTAAAAAAAAAACCTAACCTAACCTAACCTAACCTAACCTAACCTAACCTAACCTAACCTAACCTAACCTAACCTAACCTAACCTAACCTAACCTAACCTAACCTAACCTAACCTAACCTAACCTAACCTAACCTAACCTAACCTAACCTAACCTAACCTAACCTAACCTAACCTAACCTAACCTAACCTAACCTAACCTAACCTAACCTAACCTAACCTAACCTAACCTAACCTAACCTAACCTAACCTAACCTAACCTAACCTAACCTAACCTAACCTAACCTAACCTAACCTAACCTAACCCCCCCCCGTGTTGCCACCTTGACGTGGTGGGGGGGCTTGCGTGCCCCAACAAGGCCCCCAGCTATACCGTAAGGGCTACCCATATCGGACAAGCTTGGGGCCAGGGGTCAGACAAAGAGCAACACTTCCCTTCCTCACCCTTTATTTCCTTCCATTCCTTTCCTATTATTCCCACCTCATCCGCCCCCTTCCATGCTCCTTCCATCTTTCCCCTCCCCATACTACTACACAATAACGACAACAATATCTAACCACTTAATTTCTTTCTTTTTACAGGTAATCCCTAATATTGTCCCCCCCTTTCTTTTGGCAATTTAACAATGTTAACCTAATTTAATTAATCTTAAGCCCACTAATGTACTACAAACTATATTATAAATGTCTGTGTGTGCGGAAGCTGGATGTGGTGCGGGTTGTACGGTGGGTTGCCTGAAAGATACGAGTGGTTGGCGGGGGACCTGCCTGCACCGACTGGGTACGGCCGGCTACAACGGCGCTCGACATTCCCCCTCTCTACTTCAACGCCTGCGGTCTGCCTTCGTGTTTGGGCGCCTGCTGGTGGCGAGCGGCGTTGGAGTCTTGTCAGAGTCGTCTGGGCCTGAACTGGTACGGGCTCGAGCGGCGGCTGTCATGTAATCTCCCCTCCACGCTCCTCTACACTGGCGGTCTACCTTCATGATTGAGCGGCCTGCGGTCTGCGAGCGGACAGCGGGAATTCGTCTGTGCTGTCCGGGTCTCTTGACTTGGCTGGTCTCGAGCGGCGCCTGGCAAATGCTGACCCTCTTCCCTGCGGTTGGCCTCCGCGACTGGGCGCCTGCTGGCTGCGAGCGGCGTTGGAGTCTTGTCTGCGCTGGCCGGACCCGTAGCCTCCCCGGGTTCCGGCGGCGTACGCCATGTAATCTCCCCTCCGTGTCCTCTACGCTGGCGGTCTACCTTCGCGACTGGGCACTTGCTGGTGGTGAGCGGCGTTAGGAGTCTTGTCAGAGTCGTCCGAGCCTGATTGTGCTAAGGGTTAGAGCGGCGGCTGTCATGTAATCTCCCCTCCGCGCCCCCCTCTAAACCGACAACCTGCGGGAAGCGAGCGGTCAATACGAAGCTTTGTCTGCGCTGTCTGGACCTGTCTACCTGGCTGGCCCGAGTGGTGCACGGTACGCGCCCCCGCCCCCTCTTCGCCTAAGGAATGTCCTCTGGGTCACCCGCGATGCATACTGTTTCTGCGCTTTCCTTCGTACCAGACGCTCCAGGCTTACTATGGGGCAATACAAATGTACTCGAACTAAAATCACCTCAATTGTAATTTTTCTATTAACATCATCCAACTCAATTAAAATGCAAAAACTTATCCCAACTCTATAACATCACAAAAGAAATCCATATAACAAAGACTAAATCAGAGTTGTATACTATCACTTAATAATATAGCATTATATTCAATAATTATATCCTACTTCTAACTGTGTAGTATGTATAATATCCTTATCCACATAAATTCTGGGTAAAATCAGACTATTTAAAACAATGTAACCAATGGAGAAACTACCCGGACTCCTGTAATAATTAAAATCTAACCTATCTTTACTATATGAATAAAATGTAAACATATCCCAATCCCCATAACTATAATTAAGATAAGAAAACTGGGCCCATTAAAACTCTCTGTTTGTAAGTAATAGGTAAACTGCCCAGCCTTACCAAATACCAAATTGTAATCAAACTATTTTATGAAACAATCTTGAAAACCTTAAACTGTAAATGAATCAATGTTACTATTAATAACTAATAATGTTAACTACCATAAGTATAGACACACAGTTGTATCACTTAGCATAGTGTTGTCGATAATATACTCCCCAGGTCAGGGGTGTACCTGGCCTGGGAAAACTAAAAAAACTAAAAAAAACCTAACCTAACCTAACCTAACCTAACCTAACCTAACCTAACCTAACCTAACCTAACCTAACCTAACCTAACCTAACCTAACCTAACCTAACCTAACCTAACCTAACCTAACCTAACCTAACCTAACCTAACCTAACCTAACCTAACCTAACCTAACCTAACCTAACCTAACCTAACCTAACCTAACCTAACCTAACCTAACCTAACCTAACCTAACCTAACCTAACCTAACCTAACCTAACCTAACCTAACCTAACCTAACCTAACCTAACCTAACCTAACCTAACCTAACCTAACCTAACCTAACCTAACCTAACCTAACCTAACCTAACCTAACCTAACCTAACCTAACCTAACCTAACCTAACCTAACCTAACCTAACCTAACCTAACCTAACCTAACCTAACCTAACCTAACCTAACCTAACCTAACCTAACCTAACCTAACCTAACCTAACCTAACCTAACCTAACCTAACCTAACCTAACCTAACCTAACCTAACCTAACCTAACCTAACCTAACCTAACCTAACCTAACCTAACCTAACCTAACCTAACCTAACCTAACCTAACCTAACCTAACCTAACCTAACCTAACCTAACCTAACCTAACCTAACCTAACCTAACCTAACCTAACCTAACCTAACCTAACCTAACCTAACCTAACCTAACCTAACCTAACCTAACCTAACCTAACCTAACCTAACCTAACCTAACCTAACCTAACCTAACCTAACCTAACCTAACCTAACCTAACCTAACCTAACCTAACCTAACCTAACCTAACCTAACCTAACCTAACCTAACCTAACCTAACCTAACCTAACCTAACCTAACCTAACCTAACCTAACCTAACCTAACCTAACCTAACCTAACCTAACCTAACCTAACCTAACCCGAGTCACACCAAACACACGGTCGCAATAACATCTGCTCCGCGAATAAATTCTCTAAAAAATAGAAAAAGTGCAAATTTCTTAAAATTGTGTTAGTGAAGTGAAAGTGTTCAACAAAAATCACCAGGATTCATGTGGGCAAGTCTCTAAGTCATCAGACTTCGGAGTTATCCAGAGTAATCTTCGGGACTTTATAACATCGCCGCCTGTGCAGGTACGAAGTGCATACAAACGTCTTTCTGTTGTCCTCAACGAGTTCTACCTGCTGATTTTGGAAAATCTGAAATCGGATGATAATCAGCGGAGATACAGGCAACAGAAATTTCACAAAAACCACCTCAAATTCACGGAATTTTCCATCATCCGGTGAATTGAGGTCGCACGCGCACAAGTCAGGGCTCCCTCACTGGCTCGGAGACTCCGCCGTCCACATCGCTTGAACGTCACAGCACTCACCGCGTCACACTACGTCGACGGTAAGCCGCCGTCACTTCGAAGTTTCGAGATCCGTCTAGAACATTCCATCGGCTACTACGTCATCGGCCACTCTAGAAATTTCATCGGGTCTCATCGGGTATCGTCGGCTTTCGTCGTCTTCAAACTCATAATATAATATAGTGTACCCCCTCTACAGGTACCCCTCGCCCCCGACAATCTTCACTCCAACCTTCCCCCCTCACCCTAACTTCCAAACGGGAGGACCCATACACCACATCTGGGGCTCAAACATCACGTATTGAGGAGCCCCACAAACTGGTTCTAACAGTTTGAGACATCCCCCCGCCACCTCAAACCCCGCCCCCCTCACACCAAATTCTTAACGCAAGGAGGAAACTTCCCACATCTTGGGCCCCTGGTACTTGGTTTGAGGAACCCGCCCATCTGGTTCAGTCAGATTGCCCCTCCCCCTCCCCCTCACCTATACCTCACCCCCCCTCAAGGGTGACTCACGAGACCTCCCCCCCCTCCCCCCCAACCCCCCCTCCATACCTCACCCCCCCTCAAGCTAACTTCTAAACGAAAGGAGATAGCACCCTACATCTTGGGCTCCAGGAACTTGGCTTGAGGAGCTCCACCATCTGGCCCTGTCAGATTTTTCCCCTCCCCCCCCCTCTCTTACCTCACCCCCCCGGTCAACACACGAGACCTTCCCCCCCCCCCCCAACCCCCCTCCATACCTCACCCCCCCTCAAGCTAACTTCTAAACGGAAGGAAGTAGCCCCCTACATCTTGGGCTCTAGGAACTTGGCTTGAGGAGCTCTATTATCTGGCCCTGTCAGATTTTTTTTTTCCCCCTCCCCCGCCCCTTTACCTCACCCCCCCTTTAGGTCGACATACGAGACCTACCCCTCCCCCCCCTCAAAAAATTTCCTACCTCACCCCCCCTCAACCTAACTCCTCAACGGATTGTCCTACAGACACGTGCGAGGGGTCGTTGAACTTGAATCAAAGAGGGTAATAAATTGACTCAAAAGAAATTTCACCCTGGAACCTTAAACTATTTATTTTATATATCAAACCTAATAATTTACTGTATTTAATTTATTCTTATTCTTAGTAACAAAACACAAATATTATTATGTCGTCTAACAAAACATCAACCTCTAAAAACTTGACCACGGAGGCGGCGTCGCAGAGGCCTGCACGTTCGCTTAGGGAAAAAGTTTTAACAAAAACCGCAACCATCAAGTCCATAAAGTCAGAGAAGTTGGCCAGGACATCGCCCCTTGAGCGAGTGCCTGAAGTGGTCAAAGCCACGTCAGAAGCAGACTTACAGGCAACTATGAACTGGGACGCTCCAAGGGTAATCCCTGAACTAACCTCCGAGGCCCCGGAAACAGATGTCGAAGATTCCGACATCTCATCGGTGGGGTCCGAGGTTCTTCAAAACAGAAGGGTGAGCCTCCTTTTCACTTCCCCACGCAGAGGCACGGGAGTGGAGATGGACGCAGCGTCCAAGATTGCCAATGAGCTGTTACAAAGAGGTAAGGCGGCATTAGAGGCGTCGGGCAATATGAAGAGGGAGTACCGGACGTCAGCCCTCGACAGCTTGCAGGGCCTTTACGAGACGGTCCTGTCCGTGGCAGACTCTAGGGCTCGCCACAAGTTCAACTTGGAGAAGGAACGCTCAAGACACGCACAAGAGTTGGTGCGTGTAGAGAGAGCGCATACCAAAGAGCTTGTGGGAGTGAGGCAGAGCCTCGTGTCCGAGTTGTGTCTGGCCAGAGCCGACATCGCAGACACTCTGAAGGAGGCAAAGGCGGTACGTAGCTGGCTTGGCTACGAGACCGAACAGCCCTTCAGGGAGATAAAGGAGGTCAAACAAGCAGTCACAACCATGGGGAGGGAACTAACCGCCAAAATTGAAACATTTGGGAAGACAAGTTCGGGCACCTCAGAAGATCCCAATCTCAAACACATCGAGGGAGGGATCACAAAACTAGGCTCGAACACAAGTAAACTGTCTAACCAGATAGACGCCCTCAGGAGAACCCTAGAGGAAGTGAGGGCGGAGATAACAAAAACACCAAAGGCGGTCGCGGTGCTTCCATCGACAGTTCCCGAGGCCTCAATTGACAAACTGGAAGGCGAACTCCAAAAAATAAAACAGCTAATAATTGACCACAACAATAAACCACCCACCAAAGTCCCCACACCACCACCCCAATTGGACCTAGCCAAGCATCTGAGGCCCCTCTCCGAAAGATTGGACATCGTGTCGTCTGACATCCGCGTGATGCGAGACAAAAAGCCCCAGGAGCCGCCACATGCAGTGCCAAACTTGGAGGCAGAAATGGCAATCTCGGAGGTCAGACAGCAGCTGGTGTCACTAAAAGAGGGAGTGACGGAGCTGCAGAAAAGACCTGCACCTGGCCCAGCCGCAATACCAAAGCCGGACGTATCAGCAGATCCGAAGCCGGCCCCAACCTACGCGCACATAGCTGCGAGACCACCCCCACCCCCACTTAGACCGAACCACACTCTTATAGTCTCGTCATCCGACCCCAAAAACACCGGGGACGACCTTATCGAGAGGATAAGAGTGGCTCTCGACACAAAAACGAGTGGGGCAAAGGTGGACAGGTTCAGGAAGGCCAAGAACCAAAAGGTCGTTCTGAGCTGCGGCACGAAGGAAGACCTCAGCTTGGTCCAATCGCGTGTCCTAACAAATAAGAGCCTGAAGGCGGATATTGCGAGGATGAACAACCCTCAGGTAATAATCTGGGATGTGCTCTCCTACCTAAAAGATTCAGAAATTCCGGAGACCCTACTAACACAGAATAAGGGACTCCTGAAGGGAATCGATACGAAGGGGAGCACATTACGGGTCATGTACCGAAAAAGGGCCCGCAATGAAAAAACGTGCCATGTCGTTCTGGAAGTGTCCCCGCAAATACACAAAAGGTTTACGGAGGCAGGAAAGGTCCACATCGACATCCAATGGAGACCTATAACAGACCACTCACCATTAGTGCAATGCACAAAATGCTTGGGCTTTGGCCACACCAGGAAACTCTGCCGGGAAAAGGACGATCTCTGCAATTTTTGCGGGGACGCCCATTCCTGGGAGAAGTGCCAACCAAGGCTCACGGGAAAAACACCAACCTGCATAAATTGCAAAGCACAAAAGATGGTGGGTCCAGACATCGCACACACCGCCTTCAGCAGTGACTGTCGCGAAAGGGAAAAATGGGACGCTATAGCCCGTTCGCGGGTCTCATACATTTGTTAAGGGCACCCCAATTCAAAATCACCTAGCCCCCCGAAGAATAGATGGAACAGGTTTGCACTTCATCCAAGCAAACCTGCAACGCTCCAAACTAGCAACAGCCGAACTGTTCCAGGTAGCGAAAGACAAAAACATCTCAGTGGCCCTAGTACAAGAACCGTACGTCGGGAAAGCTGGGATACTCAAGTCAAACCCAGGAACACAAGTCATCCAGTGCACCCTAAATCGACAAAAACCAGTAAAGGCAGCAATCATCGTCTTCGGTGATCGGCTGGAGGTAATTCATGACCCTCAGCTGGTGACTGAAACGGAGGCGGCTGTATTACTGGTCGGAGGGGAACTGAGGCTGGGAGTAATATCTGTCTATTTCGAAGGGGATCAAGACATAGAAGTAAATATAGAGAGATCTAAGACCTTCTGTCGAAGACTCAACACCAACAATTTAATTATAGCAGGCGACGTAAACGCCTGGAGTCATTGGTGGGGAAGCAGCTCTGAAGATCAAAGAGGAGCAGCATACAACGCCTTTCTTAACGAATCAGGATTCCAGATTCTTAACCACGGAGACACACCCACATTCGAAACATTCAGAAGAGGCAGAACGTACACGAGCATAGTAGACGTAACAGCCTGTAGTACGCCACTTCTGGGTAAAGTAGAAAACTGGAAAGTGGACAGAGACCTTACCACGTCGGACCATAATGCCATCACCTTCACTCTGCGTTTGGGCAAGGCCCTAGAACCACTAAGGCCAATAACCACGCGGAGATACAACACCAAGAAGGCAAAGTGGACCGATTTCAAAACATCATTTAAGGTATCTCTAGAGGAGAAAAACATCACCTCCCACTCCATAGTGGAAACTGGAACTCCGGAGGAGTTAGAGGACATAATCACAGCCTACACTGAAGCCATCCATGAATCCTGCTCGGGTACCATCCCCAAAATGGGAAAGTGGAGCGGGAATCCAAAACCCCCATGGTGGTCGAAGAGGCTAGATGATCTAAAAAGAGATGTCCTAAGGAAAAAGAGGCGAATAAAGAATGCCGCTCCCACCAGAGCGCAATTCGTCATCGACGAATACCAACGAGCCAAATTGGAGTACGCAAATGAGGCGGAAAAGGCCCAAACATCTAACTGGAAGGAGTACTGCACGACTCAAGACAAGGAGAGTATGTGGGACAAGATATACCGGGTAATCAGGAAGACCGCCAGAAGGCAAGAAGACACGCTCCTGAGAAACCAAGAAGGTAACACCCTAAATCCCCAACAGTCGGCAGAGCTCCTTGCGGTTACATTCTACCCAGACGACACTGTGGCAACAGACAACCAAAGCCACACAAAGACAACCAAAGCCACACAAAATTGCGGGAACTGACAGAGAAAAACATCACAGACCTACCCGGGGATGATCCGCCATTCACATCGGCGGAATTGGAGTTGGTGCTTCAAGCGCTAAACCCCAAAAAAGCTCCGGGACCTGATGGGCTTACCGCAGACATCTGCACTGCGGCCATCCGCTGCGAGTGGGAGGTCTTTATGGGCATCGCAAATAAATGCCTGCTCCTAAAGCACTTTCCAAAGCAATGGAAAATAGCCCATGTGGTCATTCTCAGGAAACCGGGTAAAGAAGACTACACACACCCTAAGTCTTACAGACCCATAGGTCTCCTCTCAGTTCTCGGTAAAATAGTCGAAAAACTAATGGTAGGCCGTCTCCAATGGCACATCTTCCCCACCCTAAATAAAAAACAATACGGTTTCATGCCGCAAAGAGGCACCGAGGACGCCCTCTATGACCTAGTAGAGCACATACGGGAGGATGTCAACAGAAAAAACATCGTCCTAGTAATCTCACTGGACATAGAGGGTGCCTTCGACAATGCATGGTGGCCAGCTCTCAAACAACAACTAAAGAGAAAAAGTTGTCCGCAAAACCTCTACAGGCTGGTAGACTCATACCTCAACGACCGCCAAGTCCAGGTCAACTACGCCAGAGCAACATACGGGAAGGAAACGACGAAGGGATGTGTCCAAGGCTCCATAGCCGGACCTACCTTTTGGAACGTCATCCTAGACTCGTTGTTGCATAAACTGGAAAGAGAGGGAGTATACTGCCAAGCTTTTGCGGATGACGTGGTTCTCGTATTTACGGGCCAAAAAATCAACATCTTGGAGCAAGCAGTCAACACCACCTTGGAGACAATAGTAGAATGGGGCATACAAAATAAACTCAACTTCGCATCGCATAAAACCAACGCGATGCTTCTAACTAAGAAGTTGAAGTATGAAGCCCCAAACCTCTTCATGGCTGGTACGAGACTCAACTTGGTTGAAGAAATCAAACTCCTTGGCCTCGTGATAGACAACAAACTCACGTTTAAATCTCACGTCACCGCACAATGCAAGAAAGCTGTGGAAATCTACAAACAGCTAGCGTGCGCAGCTAAAGTGACGTGGGGCTTGAACGGAGAGGTAACGAGAACCATATACGTCTCAGTAATAGAGCCCATCATGACATACGCCTCAAGCGCATGGTCACAGGCTGTAGATCTACAACTAATCAATAAACAACTAAACACAATACAGAGAGGGTTCGCTCAAAAAATCTGCAAGGCGTACCGCACGGTGTCGCTGACATCAGCACTCGCCTTGTCTGGAATACTCCCACTAGATCTGAGAGTACAAGAGAGTGCGAACCTGTATAAAGTTAAGAAACACCACACAAACAACTACCTTCCCCCTGGAAAGGAGCTCGAGAGTGGAATCGGGTACTTAGATCAACCCCACCCATCCACGTATACAACCATCAACTTCGAGCTCCTGGAGAATGTGGACTCAGATACCCTAAACAACCACCAAGTAATCGGCCCCGAAATTTACACGGACGGTAGCAAAATAGAGGGCAAAGTAGGTGCTGCCGTCACTTGGTGGGAGGAGGGAAAGGAGACCGCCTACTCCACTTTTAATCTGCATCCCTCATGTACAGTATTCCAGTCGGAAATGTACGCACTCCACAGGGCGACTCAAATGGTGAAAAACAGTAGGGAACCAATCGTGAGCATATTAAGCGACTCAAGATCTTCGCTTGACCTACTGAAAAATCCCAAACCGAGTCACCCCCTAGCAAAAGCTATCAAGGAGTGCATTGAGGAGATCAGAACAGAGGGAAGAGAGGTGCGGCTGTTCTGGTTGAGGGCACACGTGGGTACCGCTGGCAACGAAAGAGCCGATGAGCTTGCAAAGTCGGCGGCACTCACCATAAACACCCAAGACTACGACAAAATCCCCCTGTCCTTCATCAAGAGGCAAATAAGAGAGGAATCGGTCCGCAAATGGCAGGACCGCTACGATACCTCCATCACAGGGGCAGTCACCAAGATGCTCTTTCCGTATGTCGACAAAGCGTACAGAACGGTGAGAGCAGTAAAACTGACGCCCTACCAAGTGCAAGCCTTCACAGGACATGGCGGGATAGCCGAATACTTGTATAGGTTCAAACTCAAAGACAGTCCCGGATGTGAGTGTGACAGAACCGTCAGCGAGACCGTGTGGCACATAATCCTTGACTGCCCACGTTTTCTGGCAGCCCGACGAGATCTAGAGACCGAGATAGATACGCGGTTAGATCAGTCGGCCCTACAGGAAATCCTTGCAGACACCAAAATGAGAGCCCACTTCTTAGACTATGTGGACAACATCTTCCGTATAGTCGTGAGAAGAAATAGCACCCTCACCACAGACCCCCAACAACCCACAATAACAACAACTCCAACGCCTATTATCCAAGATTCCATCCCAGTGCAACCAACCACCATGCTGCAGAACATAGCTCCAAACCACATGCCCGTTAGAAAATTCTTAGCATGTGGGGAGCCAGGGACACCCGGAATCAGGATAAAAAGCGTAGCCCTCTTCATGGACACAAACGCCGAGAGACTCGGCATAAGCTTCTGCTTTGTAGGCGCTCGGAAACGCGTTGGCATATCACCAGGCCTAGCCGCGTTGATGAATGGGAGTACAACCAAAACGTGCATGAAACGCAAAACATTCGACGCGTTACCTGTTACGGAGATACTCGGCAGCCCTTGCCGGATGGTGCGAACACAAAACAAATTGATCGCATTATTCGTATGGGGTGAGAGGACACCGTTCAAACAGGCGTGCACAGTGCTCTCAAAAATCGGAGAGGCGGAAACTGGGACCGAGGAGTCTCGAATTGTAAGTATCGACGCAATGGTAGTCGAGTACCAGAAAGGTGAAGTCGCCGACCAATATGGTTGCATAATTGCCTCCAAAAACCATGAGGTAATAGCATACGAGGACAGAGGGGAAGACTTGAGCTTCCTCAAAGCCCCCAGATGCAAAGCAACCGCGACTAACAACCCAGAACAGGACTCACAAAAACCAAGCGGATCAGAGAGACTCCAACAGAGGGTAGCCGACGCAAAAGCAGCAACAGAGCAGAGCGTCAGTCCAGAGGAGAGCAAAAAATCACAAAAAACAGCAACAGCCATCAAAACCTTCATAACATCAGCAGTGAGAGGGATTCGGTCGACAATTTCCAAAGCTGTAGACACCCAATCAGCGGCAGTGGGGAAGTTTACGAGAGAGCCCCCCTTACTTAAAAAGGCAGCAACTTTAACGAGGACGAGAGCCGACATGGGGCAGGTCATCCCACCATCTCGCAGACCAGCAACGAGTCCAGAAGACCACGCATTTAATGCCTTTCTCGAGTTCGTAGCGATCACAAGAGCGACCAGAGAGGTCAATCTTCTGTGTTGCAAGACCATCATGCAAGCTTTCCAGAATCAAAATGAAAGCTTGCTGAAGGTCCTACTCGAGGAGGCGGACGCAGCCATATATAACACCGTAACATCCCAAGTCCTAAAGGGACAAATGTCTGGGGATTATATGGCAGCGTACAATGCAACAAGTGGCTTCGTGACCTCAGTTGAAGGGGAGACAAAAGGAGATGCACCACCTACATTTAACACACCACAAAACGACCCCATCGTAGTCACCGCCCGGTGCACTAAGATCATGCTGGACGACAAGATCCTGGAAATGGCTAAAACCATCACAGGCAGTCTTGATCCCGGAACAACATGGGATAACTGGGCGGTACCAAAAATAAAATGGGTAAATGGGGTCCCCGGTTGCGGCAAAACAACTTGGGTAGTGAAAAACTTCGATGAGGAGAAGGAAGTCATAATCACCACGACAAATGAGGCAGCAAAAGACCTACGCGAAAAGATCTCACCGCGAGTAGGAGAAGCTGCAGCCAAAAGTAAAGTGCGGACAATGGCGTCCGTACTTGCTAATGGATTCAAAGAGCCGAAAAACTGCAACCGTCTAACGGTTGATGAGGCTCTTATGAACCACTTTGGATCCATTATCATGGCAACTCGTCTGTCAGGTGCAAACGAACTTGTCCTCATCGGAGACATAAATCAACTACCGTATATTGACAGGGACAACCTGTTCAATATACATTACAATCGACCAAACCTGGTAGCCAACATCAGCCAGGAGTTGTTGTGCACGCACCGTAACCCGATGGATGTAGCGTACGCCCTAGACGTTATATACTCCGGTATATACTCGTCGAAACAAATAGTACACTCCCTGAAGCTGAAGAGGTACACAGACGCGCAGATACCTAGCGATCTCCCGAACACCCTTTTCCTAGTCCACACTCAGGAAGAAAAGGCATCCCTGATCAGCCAGGGATACGGGAACGGCTCAGGTTCGCGCGTCCTCACCATACATGAAGCTCAGGGAGCAACGTACGAGTCGGTGATCATCCTCCAGACAAGACCTAAGAAGTTGCAAATCCACGAGAGCGTCCCACACGCGGTAGTAGCAGTGTCGCGACACACCGTCAGTTGCGTATACTACGCAGATGACGGTGATGACGCAATAGGCCGATTCGCGAAACGGGCGATGGAGGCAACTTCCGACCAAATATGGTCTCAAAATCTTAAAATGGCAATCAAAAATAGGGACCTTACCGTCGTGGAGGCCCAAATCAAAGCGGGGTCGCCATCTGTGGCCAAGCAATGAGAATATCAAAACTGTATCAAACTGTGTAACCAAAACTGTAATAGTAATAAAATCAACAACTTTTAAATAACAACAATTGTGTAAAATTCTATATAAAAATATTCTTTTGTATTTCTTTTGAATTTCTTTTGAAAAATGTCCTAAATTTATAACTATAAAATGTTACTAATATTAAAATTTTATTATATAGCTAATATATGTAAAAGTGTATAATGTATTAAATATGAGATAATTATGTATGTAATACTATTGAACATGTATTAAAAAGAGAATTTGTGCGGAGAAGATGTAGAGATAGTAATGAAATAAAAATATACCAACAACAACATAACATAAAAAGAGTACGGACTAAGAGTCTGTAGATTAGATCGCGGGCCGGGCCGATAGCGCCCGGACAGGAAAAAAAAAAAAAAAAAAAAAAAAAAAAAAAAAAAAAACCTAACCTAACCTAACCTAACCTAACCTAACCTAACCTAACCTAACCTAACCTAACCTAACCTAACCTAACCTAACCTAACCTAACCTAACCTAACCTAACCTAACCTAACCTAACCTAACCTAACCTAACCTAACCTAACCTAACCTAACCTAACCTAACCTAACCTAACCTAACCTAACCTAACCTAACCTAACCTAACCTAACCTAACCTAACCTAACCTAACCTAACCTAACCTAACCTAACCTAACCTAACCTAACCTAACCTAACCTAACCTAACCTAACCTAACCTAACCTAACCTAACCTAACCTAACCTAACCTAACCTAACCTAACCTAACCTAACCTAACCTAACCTAACCTAACCTAACCTAACCTAACCTAACCTAACCTAACCTAACCTAACCTAACCTAACCTAACCTAACCTAACCTAACCTAACCTAACCTAACCTAACCTAACCTAACCTAACCTAACCTAACCTAACCTAACCTAACCTAACCTAACCTAACCTAACCTAACCTAACCTAACCTAACCTAACCTAACCTAACCTAACCTAACCTAACCTAACCTAACCTAACCTAACCTTTTTTTTTTTTTTTTTTTTTTTTTTTTTTTTTTTTTTTTTTTTTGGTAACCCAGGGGAATCCTGCATGGATACCCGGCAGCCTCGGGGGAGGCGACCGGGTTATGTCAGACTCTTACTGACTAAACCCCTGGGGTGTTCCTTCTCTCGCCGTTTGGTGCGGGGCTGCGGGACACAAAGCCCTCAACCGCCTGCCCCGCCGGCGTCGCTCGTTTGAGCCCTTCTCGGCGGGGCGGGGCTAAGTTTTAATTTTAACTTAGCCCCGCCTCGCTCCTTCCGCTGGAGACGCCCAGGAACACTCGGGCGTCTCCAGCCTGGGACCTCTGTGCAGGTGGTGACCCCCCGATCTACCACCCACGGTCCCCGGCGTTAGGGCGGCAAACGGGCCGCAAAGGCCCGACGCCGCCCACCGCGTCTGCGGCGGCGAATAGGGAGCGAGTTAGCATCGTCCTCTCGCTCCCTTTCCGCCGCCTCCTTCTGTGACATAACATCGTCACAGAAGGTCGCGGCCGCCCTCCACGCCTCCTCGCTACTCACCATGGCCCTTAAAAGGGCCGGCAGCGAGAGGTCACCTCCTACTGTCGCGGACAAGGCGGCGCGAGGGATCGCCCAAGCGGGGCACTCCTCGCGCGTGTGTTGCGCCGTGTCCGCGACACCAGCCACGCAGTGGTGGCACATCTCCGTGGGCTCTCTGCCCACCACACGACACAGATATCGACCGAAGCAGCCGTGCCCGGTGATCATCTGCGTCAGGTGGAAGGAGAGAGCCCCGTGCCCCCGTTCGAGCCATGTTTGAAGAATGGGCCGAACGGCGGCCACCACCTCGCGGCTCACCTCGGGGTTCTCGAGGCGGGCCATCCATTTCCGGAGGAGAACGCCGCGCGCGTCCTCTCTCCAGCTTGCGATCTCCCGCGGGTGCGGACGGCCCCCGCCTCGGATCTCCTCCCTAGTTCGCCGGTACACCGCGGCGAGTACCTCGGCTTCAAGGTCCCACGGCGGCGTGCCGGCGAGCACACACGCGCCGACGCACGATACAGTGCGGTACGCCCGGACCACCCTGAGCGCCATAGCGCGCTGCGGACGTCGCAGCGCAGCCAGGTTTCGAGCGCTCATGGCGTCTGCCCATATTGGCGCCCCGTAGAGCGCCATGGAGCGCACCACACCGGTATAAAGGCGTCGGCAAGTCCGTCTAGGCCCACCCACGTTGGGCAGGATCCGCCCCAGGGCCCCAGCAGTGGCCATCAACTTCGGGGCCAGCCGCCGAAAGTGTTCTTCGAACCTCCACCGGCCGTCGAGGACGAGTCCCAGGTACTTCATCGTCGACCCGACGGCGATGGAGGTTCCTCCCACCATTATGGAAGCTCCAGGCGGTGGACCATGTCGGGGCCCGTGGAAGACCAGGGCCTCCGACTTGTCAAGGGCCACCTCGAGCCCCAGGGCGCGGATCCGACCAACCACCTGGGCCACTCCTGCCGTGGCGAGGATGGACGCCTCTCGATAGGTGCTGCCGCGAGCCGTCACGAGGGTATCGTCAGCGTAACAGGTTACGTCAACCCCCCGCAACATGGCCCCGCGCAGCACCCAGTCGTATCCGATGTTCCACAGGAGCGGACCCAGAACCGATCCCTGTGGAACACCGCACGACATGTCCCTCCTCCCAGTGCCGCTACTCGTCGGGAAGACGACAGCTCTCCCGACGAAGTAGTCGGCCACCACCTTTTGGAGGTACTGCGGCACCCCATGATACCGCAGTCCCCAAAACACCGTTTCCCAGGGCAGCGTGTTAAACGCGTTGCGGATGTCGAGAGACACCGCGAACAACACGCCACCCCGGGAGGTCGCCTCATCGGCGAGGTCCCGCACTCGGGCTATCGCGTCCAGAGTGGACCGGCCGCGGCGGAAGCCGAACTGCACGTCGGCGAGGCCCGGATCCATACACTCGACGAGGCGAGCAGCGAGCACGCGCTCGAAAAGTTTGCTCACCTCGTCGAGCAGCACGATCGGGCGATATGCCGACGGCTGCCCGGCCGGGCGCCCGTCTTTGTGAATCAGGACGAGCTTGCCCGTCTTCCACCGCTGCGGGAATCGACCCTGTCGCAAGCACGCGGTGAAGAGGGACCTCACCCTCCCTCCTAACTCCCCCAGCGCAATCACCAGGGCAGTCCCCGGCACGCCATCCGGGCCCGGGGCGGTCTTTTTCGACCTCAGCCTCAAAACAGCCGCCCCAAATTCGCCCTCCGACACTTCCGGTGCCGGGGTGTCCTCCCCGGCAGACAGCGCCGGGAGTGCACGACACACTGACGGTGGCACCCATTCCTCCCGTGAAGGGAAGAGTGTGGTGACCACATCGTCCAGGAGGGTTTCCTCCAAGCTGCTGGTCAGGGGGGGCGCCCAGGGCCGCAACTTCTTACGTACGGCCCTATAAGGCCTGCCCCATGGGTCCTCATCAAGGATTCGGAGCCACTCCTCCCACGCCGCATCCTTGGCGCGCGCGATCGCCACCTGAAGGTTCTCGCACGCAGAGCGGTAGGCGGCGTAGGAGGCGCTCTCCTCTTCGGTGTCTTGGACCCGTCTCCTTCTGCATCGGGTGTATCTATGGCGAGCTCTTCCGCAGGATACACGCATTTGGCGGAGTTCTTCGCTCCACCAATACACCCAACGCCGAGGTGGGAGCGGTTTGGCCCTTGGCATCGCCGCATCGCATATGCGGTTCAGCGACGCGCCGAGAAGACCCGCCTCCACCTCAACATCCTCTCCAATGACGGGTCCAGACACCCAGTCCTCAATGATGGCCACCTCTTTTGCCACCTCCCTGTCCAGCTTTCTGAGGACCCACCGGGGGCCATCCGCCCCACGGGGCCGGGCACCTCTCTGTGAGTCAGTGTGGGGCGCGGAGACATCGAATCGGATGTATCGATGATCTGATAGTGTCTCCACGCCCACAACCACCCTCCAACCTAGGACACGGCGTGCCAGGGCGGCAGACGCAAATGTCACGTCTACGATTGAGCCACCCTGTTGCCGCACGCACGTGTTCTCCGACCCCGTGTTGAGGAGGGCCAAGCCCATTGAGACCGCCCACTCCTCCAGTGTCTCCCCCCGTGCGTTCGTCGCCGGTGAACCCCACGCAGTAGATTTCGCATTGAAGTCCCCTGCGACTAGCACGGGGTAGGGGGCAATCTGCCCAACCAGAGCGCCGACTTCAACAAGGAACTGTTCAAATTCGGCAAGGCTCCGGTTGGGCGAGAAGTACACCCCTATTACTGCGATGTCACCCACGACTGCTAGCACGCAACCCTTTCCCTTCATCACCCGTTCGATGGGTGGGGCGCCGGTAGCAGTCGGGGCGACAATGGCCACCAAACCCTCGTGGTCTCCAACCCAGTCACCCCGAGTTGGGACGAAGTAGGGCTCGGCGACCACGGCCACCTTTATTCTCCACTCTACCAGTGTCTGGACTAGAAGATCCTGAGCCCTGGCAGAGTGGTTAATGTTGGCCTGCAGCAAGGAGAGAGACTGGGGCATTTAGAGGGCAGTCTCCATAGGCTCCTCTTGGGTCGGCTGCGGGGCTTTGCCCTTGGCCTCCCTCGCCTTCTTTATTTTGGGCTTTTTTGGCCCGGATTTCCGGAGGCTGCCGCAATTTCCCCCGCCAAGAGGGTGCGCTGCCGGTTTACCGGCCGCTGCGCAGATTGCACATTTCGGTTCCTCCCGGCAATCACTGGCCCGGTGGCCCCGCTCTCCACAGCGGTAGCAGATACCACTGCGGTCTACCTCCGACGCGCATTTGCAGCCGACGTGGCCGACCTCGAGACACCTGAAGCATCTCATGGGCCTGGGGTCGAGCAGCGTGACTCGTGCTGACACCCAGCCCACCTTGAGTCGGGCAGCTTCGACCACGGACTTTGCGGCCGCCATCGGGCAGCTGAGGTAGACTGAGCCACCGTTTATTTTGCCAGCTCTTACGTCATCCGTGGCACACCCTCCTACTGTAGCGACAGCCGCCATGACCTCCGCCGCGGTGTTTGAATCGTCGAGGCCTGAGACTCGCACCTCAACTCTCTTCATTGGGCGAGTAATCCGGGCCACATCCGGACTTATCACCTGCCTTAGTTTGGCAGCCAAGGCGTCCGCCTTTTCGGCACCCGCTTCTCCGATGATCTCCATCATGCGGGCGCCGGTTGCGGTCGTCCTTGCCCTCATCTCTTCTATACCGAGACTCGGGTAATCAATTTTGTTCCGAGCTTCGGTAATTATAGACCCATATGTAGTCCCCTTTTCAACAGCGGCCGGCTGCAGGGTGATGACCACTGCAGCCGTTCGCGGAGGACGCAGCCTATCCACCGGTTTACCCTTCCTTAGCTTCGGAGCCTTGTTCTTTGGCGGCTCCGTTGTAAAGTTAGCCGGACCTTTGGTCTGGCGCTTCGCCGGGACTTTATCATTGGTTTGGCCCTTGGCCGGGGTCTTCTTCACTCCCCGGGCGGTTATCTCGCTCCACCCAATCCTGGGTGGAGGAGGCGCTGCGGCAGCCGGAGCCGAGCTTGCTTGGAGCTCCTCCCTCTCTAATGCCGCCATTGTCTTCTTCCCCCGACCCTTTCCCTTTGGGGCCTTGACGGTGAGGGGGGCAGATGACGGTTCTTCAGTCCGATGTGGGGCGTCAGTCACGCCGGAGCCCGAGGGCTGCGGCTCTTGCGTGTTATCCGCTGTGGCTGCGGCCCTTTTCTTCTCTGCCGCGAGTGGCGGCCTAAGCCTCGGTTCTGGGAGGAGGCGGTCTTGTATGCCGTCAAACCTCGCGTTCAGCATCGCGCTGAACTGAGCGATGCTTGCACGCGAGGTCTCCGCCAACATCTCCTTAAGGGCGGGGACGGCCGTCGCTGCTGTCGACTGGCTACGCAGCTCAGCCACTTCTTGACGAAGCCCCACTAGCTGGGCGGAGAGCAGCTGGTTCGCCGCCTCCAGCTTCACCACTTCCTCCGACACGGTGCGGGCGCTCATTCCTGCAGCGGCTTCCATAATAGTTTCCGCTGCATCCTTAAGGTACTTCATCCAAGTCCCCTTCATGTTTTTAGACTTCGAAGCTATTTTTTTTACCGTGTTTGCGGCGTCATTAACCAAATTATTCAGCGCAGACATGGTCTGCATTGTGTCCTCTCCTATAGTTGGCGGGTTGATACCGCGACGGCAGGCATGCCTCGCGTCACGTAATTCCCTCGCCATTTTTGCTATTTCTTCGTCAGCCTCAAGGCGCAGTTCTTCTGCCTTAGCGGCGTTGAGCTGCGCCTTGGCATTTGCCAAGCCCAAGTACTCCTCCGTAGTGGGCGCGCGTACTCGTCTCTTCAGTTTATGAGCCGCCCCTTTTGTCGGCTCTATTATTTCTGCCTCTTGTTCTTCGGCGGGCCTTTTGAGGAACCGCCGACCGCTTTCATTGTCCGAGGACTGAGCCGACGCAACCGTGACTAAGCTGCCAACGGTGCTGTCTGAGTCGGACTCCGACAAACGGGACAAGCGCGGTAGCAAGACGCGAAGTTCTCGCAAAGGCGCTCCCGCCATTTCCACTCCCACTCTACCTTCTACTACTACATCTTCCTCCATCACAACGTCACCTTCCCTACTCTTAACCACTTCCTCCTCGTTTTGTTTGTTAATTAAAAGATCCATATGAAATCCCACGATTATGGGGGAAATAACGTCCACCCGGGCAGAGACCCCTGTACCCGGGTAAGTCTATGGGGTAACCCACACTGGTGGCGACAGGTGCCAGTGTGGGGACACGCACTAATGGCCGGAAATCCGTCCGACCATCCATCCCCTCGCGGTGCGGCGCCGCTTAGGATTCGGGTGACTTTTTAGAGAGGTTGTCTACCTCGTAGGCCCAACCAATGAAGGTAAGGCCCCCCGTTCGCGTAGGCCTCCTGCCATCGTTGCGGTTACGGGTTGACCGGCGGGGCCTTGAAAAAGGCCGTTTACGGAGGCAGTGTAAGTGCACACCGTGACCGCCGCTCCCTCCACGCCGGAAATTGGAAAAGGAAGAGAATGGAAGGAAAGGTAGGGAGAATAGGAAGGAAGAGAGGGGAAGGAAATGAAAGGGAAAGGAAGTGTTGCTCTTCGTCAGATCCCTCACCCCGTGCCTCCCGGTATAGGTAGCCCTGCCGGTATAGCCACGAGGATCCTTGGGACACGCAAGCCCCCCCACCACGACAAGGTGGCAACACGTCGGGGGGGAACCTAACCTAACCTAACCTAACCTAACCTAACCTAACCTAACCTAACCTAACCTAACCGGCTAAATTTAGTATTTTAAATTGACATATTTACACGATTCCTTTTGCAATTATCAATTATTTTCAGCCCTCTAGACGACGGCATTAAAGGATTTAGGTGTTGCCATAGCCAAAAAAAATTTTTCTCTGAAAATTTTTACCAAAAATACACTAAACTTAAATTTTTCAAAATTTTTCTTTTGACACTCACTCAGTTTTCATACAGATCCGGTGGCTCTCGGCGAGACGCGTTTTTGGACACCTTCCGCAGCGCTCTCCGACGTTGGGTACCTGAAAAATAAAAATATTATTAATAAAAATACACTTAAATTCAACATTTTTCAAAATTTTTTGCACATTTCATCAAATTTATTTACAGTTTTCGACATAATCGGGTGCCGGTCACCGGGACGCGTCTTTTGAGACCTCTCCGAGCGCGATCGGCGCAAAAAAATCCTCATAAAATTACAAAAACTTGTTTTCGATACAGTTGAAAATTCCACCTAAGCCCTATACAAATTAAGAAAAATTGCTAAATTTAGTATTTTAAATTGACATATTTACACGATTCCTTTTGCAATTATCAATTATTTTCAGCCCTCTAGACGACGGCATTAAAGGATTTAGGTGTTGCCATAGCCAAAAAAAATTTTTCTCTGAAAATTTTTACCAAAAATACACTAAACTTAAATTTTTCAAAATTTTTCTTTTGACACTCACTCAGTTTTCATACAGATCCGGTGGCTCTCGGCGAGACGCGTTTTTGGACACCTTCCGCAGCGCTCTCCGACGTTGGGTACCTGAAAAATAAAAATATTATTAATAAAAATACACTTAAATTCAACATTTTTCAAAATTTTTTGCACATTTCATCAAATTTATTTACAGTTTTCGACATAATCGGGTGCCGGTCACCGGGACGCGTCTTTTGAGACCTCTCCGAGCGCGATCGGCGCAAAAAAATCCTCATAAAATTACAAAAACTTGTTTTCGATACAGTTGAAAATTCCACCTAAGCCCTATACAAATTAAGAAAAATTGCTAAATTTAGTATTTTAAATTGACATATTTACACGATTCCTTTTGCAATTATCAATTATTTTCAGCCCTCTAGACGACGGCATTAAAGGATTTAGGTGTTGCCATAGCCAAAAAAAATTTTTCTCTGAAAATTTTTACCAAAAATACACTAAACTTAAATTTTTCAAAATTTTTCTTTTGACACTCACTCAGTTTTCATACAGATCCGGTGGCTCTCGGCGAGACGCGTTTTTGGACACCTTCCGCAGCGCTCTCCGACGTTGGGTACCTGAAAAATAAAAATATTATTAATAAAAATACACTTAAATTCAACATTTTTCAAAATTTTTTGCACATTTCATCAAATTTATTTACAGTTTTCGACATAATCGGGTGCCGGTCACCGGGACGCGTCTTTTGAGACCTCTCCGAGCGCGATCGGCGCAAAAAAATCCTCATAAAATTACAAAAACTTGTTTTCGATACAGTTGAAAATTCCACCTAAGCCCTATACAAATTAAGAAAAATTGCTAAATTTAGTATTTTAAATTGACATATTTACACGATTCCTTTTGCAATTATCAATTATTTTCAGCCCTCTAGACGACGGCATTAAAGGATTTAGGTGTTGCCATAGCCAAAAAAAATTTTTCTCTGAAAATTTTTACCAAAAATACACTAAACTTAAATTTTTCAAAATTTTTCTTTTGACACTCACTCAGTTTTCATACAGATCCGGTGGCTCTCGGCGAGACGCGTTTTTGGACACCTTCCGCAGCGCTCTCCGACGTTGGGTACCTGAAAAATAAAAATATTATTAATAAAAATACACTTAAATTCAACATTTTTCAAAATTTTTTGCACATTTCATCAAATTTATTTACAGTTTTCGACATAATCGGGTGCCGGTCACCGGGACGCGTCTTTTGAGACCTCTCCGAGCGCGATCGGCGCAAAAAAATCCCCCTCCCACCCACCCTGTGGCGTTTCGCCAGCTAGGCACGGTAGGAGTAGGTATTTAATTTTATTCAATTTCTATCCGTATTTAACCTTTTTTCGACTTCTAGGCGCCTATCTTCAGCGGCCATCGTCTCTGACAACCATTTATGGTAGAAAAATCGTGACTTATTATTAAATTAATCACTTAGACATCGTTTTAACTTGAAATTTTATTGAATTTTGAAAATTATTAATTTACTTTAATTTATACTTGACAAAGGGTCCTATTGGGCCCCTGACTTGTTCAGTTTTTTGGACAAACTTTAAGCTTTATTTTTACATTTTAATCCCTATAATTGTGTATCCATTTACTCGGGTTTTATTTCATACTGTTCTGCAATCTTTTTTGACAAGGGTCTTATTGGGCCCTTAAATTTCTTGTGCTTTAGCGTTATTTAAATACTTGACCACAACAAGTGTTTTTATTTTTATTGCAGTCTTTGTTTTCACCATTTTATAACTTTTACAAACTTTTTAGTACTTAATTATTTTTCTGTTTATAACTTTTACAAATTTACACTTGATTCATTATTTATTTTACGTCCCTCTAGTACATCAAACAATAATATTTAAGCAACATGCTTGGCTACCGCACCCCCGTGAAAAATACCCAAGCAAAGTCATCAAAACCCCCCAAGACCCCCGAAAAGACCGACAAGGCTGGCCCCTCCCAGTCCTCGCTGGTGCGGCGGAGCATAGCAGAGTTGGAGTCGGGAACATTTGATAACAGACCAAAGTCCCCGACTCCAGCTCCATTGGCCGCTCCGGCGGACCCCCCTAAGCCGAAGTTGAAGGCAGCTCTCTCGCAGGAGAGCAAAGGAGCCGTCTCAAAAACGTCGATGGAGGCTCCAGGTAGTCCTCCGAAGGGGCCGTATGCCTCTCGGACAGCGGAAGCGAGGGCCTGCCTCAGTACGGCTAAGCTGCACTTGGGTAACTCCCGGAACTTGAAAAATGACATCAAGGCGGGAGTTACCCAGGCAGTAGAGAGGCTCTACGAGCTTGTCAAAGAGGCGGAGTCTGGAAAGGGGAAAGCCAGTAAAACAAAGAAGACGGAAGAGAAGGAAGAGAAGGAAGAGAGAAAAACAAGGTCTGAAGATGTGGATCTGGCCGGAATACTGGCGAACCATGAAAAATTATTGAAAACGAGCAATGAGGGAATTGAGCGGCTACAGGAAATGCTGGAGAGGCAAAGCCAAACCCTGGAGAGGACCACATATGCTAGTGTGGCTATGGCTGGTAACGCAAAGCGGATCCCGGAGGCGGCGCTGCACTCTGTTGTGGTCACCTCCAGCAAGGAAACCGACACCAGCGAGGAGGTTTTGGCTAGCATACGGGAGGCCATCAACGCCAAGGATGGGTGGGTGAAGGTCGACCGGGTGAGGAAAGCTAAGGATCGCAAAGTCATCGTGGGGTGCGGAACAAAAGAGGAAAGGCAGAAGGTCAAGGAGCGCCTTCAGGAAACGGGTGGTCGACTCGTCGTAGAGGAGATCCAGAACAAGGACCCGCTTCTGGTTCTATGGGACGTTATGTCCTACATCAGCGATGTGGACATCGTTCACGCCCTGAGGAACCAGAATAGGGACCTATTCAAGGGTCTCCGAGAGGAGGAAGACCGGCTGGAGGTGCGCTTTCGGAGGAAAGCGAGAAACCCCCATGCCGGACACGTGGTAATGCAGGTGTCCCCCATACTATGGTCGAGAGCAGTCGCGGCCGGAGCAGTGCACGTGGACCTACAGAAAGTCAAAGTGGAGGACCACTCTCCACTCGTGCAGTGCTCCATGTGCCTCGGCTACGGACACGGGCGACGTTTCTGCAAGGAAACTGTCGTCAAGTGCAGCCATTGTGGGGGGGCCCACATGAAGTCCGAATGCACCGACTGGCTCGCCAATAAGGCCCCCTCTTGCATAAACTGCACGCGCGCCAAGCTGGACCACACTGAACACAATGCGTTCAGTCAGGAATGCCCAGTAAGGTGCAAATGGGACTCGTTGGCTCGGGCCAGTACGGAATATAGATGCTAAGGGCACCACGTGGAACCCTACCAGTAGCAAGTCAATCAGGATAGTTCAGGCTAACCTCCAGCGGAAGAACCTCGCAACCTGCGAGCTTCTGCTGGAGATGGATAAAAGAAAGCTAGACATTGCGTTGCTCCAGGAACCCTATGTGGGCGGGGCTCGAAGTATGAAAAATCATAGGGGAGCTAGGATCTTCCAAAACACGGAACACGGTGAGGGCACTGTAAAGGCGGCCATAGTTGTCTTCAACAATGACATTGATGTCATACAGTGCCCGAAACTCACCACCAACAACATCGTGGTGGTGAGGATCCGAACCAGTGCCTGGGAGATCACAGTGGTATCTTACTACTTCGAGCCAGACCAGCCCATTGGGCCATACCTGGAGCACCTAGTCAAAATAGCCGAAGAGCTTGGGCCTACAGCTATCCTGATAGGAGGCGATGCAAACGCGAAAAGCACCTGGTGGGGAAGCGCAAGAGTCGACTACAGAGGGGAAGAGATGGCAGGCGCTCTGGATGACATAGGTTTGCAGGTGCTGAACGACGGCGACACCCCAACTTTTGACACCGTGCGGGGTGGTCGGCGATACACCAGTCACGTCGACGTGTCTGCCTGCACAGCGGACTTACTCAACCTGGTGGAGGACTGGAAAGTGGAGGAGGGCCTCGTGAGCTCCGACCACAACGGCATTACCTTTAGGATTAACCTGAAGCGTGCTAAAGGGGTACATATTCAGAGGACCACACGTATCTACAATACAAAAAAGGTGAACTGGCTCCAATTTCATGAGAAACTGGACCAGTTAAAAATGGTAAACAAAATTAACAAAGGTGAAATAATCAAAATTGAAACAAAAAATACTTTGGAAAAAATTGTGAATGCATATTTGGAAATTTTAACAGATGCGTGTGGTCAATGCATTCCCCGGAGAAAGGTAAAGGAACAGCTTACCGTGCCGTGGTGGTCTGAGGAGCTCGCGAAGTTGAAGAGGGAAGTCGCCACCAAAAAGCGCAGAGTCCGATGTGCAGCGCCGGTCCGAAGGCCGATGGTCGTCGATCAGTACCTGCAAGCAAAGGAAAAATATGAAGCGGAAGCCAAAAAAGCCCAGACCGAAAGTTGGAAGAGCTTCTGTGGAAAACAGGACAAGGAAGGAGTTTGGCAGGGCATATATAGGGTGATTGGAAAAACCGCAACGCGGCAGGAGGACCTACCCCTAGTGAAGGACGGGAAGGAGATGACACTGCAGGAGTCCGCGCGGATATTGGCGGAGACCTTCTACCCGGAGGACCTGGAAAGCGGGGACAACGTTGACCACCGGCGGATAAGAGCCACAGCCGAGCTCGTAAATGGCTGGGCTCATGATGAACAACATGACCCACCATTTACGTTACAAGAGCTGAAATCCGCCGTGGAAAGTTTCAACCCCAAAAAGGCCCCCGGGGCGGATGGTCTCACCGCTGATATCTGCAGCCAGATCATCTCTAAGGACCCCGAACTCCACCTAGCCCTGTTCAATAAGTGCCTAGAATTGTCCTGTTTCCCAAAAGCGTGGAAAGAGGCCACAGTAGTCGTCCTGCGGAAACCTGGCAAGGAGGACTACAGTCACGCCAAATCGTACCGGCCCATAGGCCTTCTATCAGTGATGGGAAAGATCTTCGAGAAGATGACGGTCCGAAGGTTGCAATGGCACCTGATTCCCCGGATGAGTACTCGCCAGTACGGATTCATGCCCCAGAAGAGCACTGAGGACTCCCTCTATGATCTGATGCAATGCATACATGGTAACCTAGCGGATAAGAAGCTGATTACCATGGTATCATTGGATATAGAGGGAGCCTTCGACAGCGCCTGGTGGCCTGCGATCCGAGTCCGACTGGCTGAGGAACAGTGTCCGGTGAATCTGAGGAGAGTCATGGACAGCTACCTTCGGGACCGAAAAGTGAGGGTGAGGTACGCCGGTGAGGAGTACACCAAAAGCACCAACAAAGGTTGCGTACAAGGCTCCATCGGCGGACCCATCCTCTGGAACCTTCTTCTCGACCCATTGCTGAGAGGCCTAGAACGTCGGGGCGACTACTGTCAGGCTTTTGCCGACGATGTCGTCCTGATATTTGCCGCCGACTCGGCGCTGGAGGTACAGAGACAGGCTAATGCCGCCCTCGAGTACGTTCGGGAGTGGGGTGTCAAAAATAAGCTTAAGTTTGCGCCACATAAAACAAAAGCGATGGTGATCACCAGGAAGCTTAAATTTGACACGCCACTCCTGCGTATGGGCGGGGTCGACATTGGCATGTCTGACGAGATAAAAATCTTGGGGCTCACAATTGACAATAAGCTAACGTTCAACGCCCACACTGCGAACATCTGCAGAAAGGCGTTGAACATTTATAAGCAGTTGTCCAGAGCCGCCAAGATCAGCTGGGGTCTTCACCCGGAGGTGATCCGTGTCATCTACACGGCAACGGTGGAGCCAGTGATCTCGTATGCCTCCAGCGCCTGGGCGCCGGCAACGAAGAAACTTGGAGTGCAGAGGCAGCTGAACGCGGTCCAACGAGGATTTGCACAGAAGTTGTGTGGAGCCTACCGCACCGTCTCCCTGAACGCGGCACTGGTGCTGTCCGGGATACTACCTCTCGACCTTAGAATACAGGAGGCAGCCGCCCTGTTCGAGGCCAAGAGGGGGGTTCCCCTGACAGTGCTAGGCGATCGAGAGGTGGAGCATAGGGTGGCCTTCACCAAAGCCCCGCATCCGGCAGAGCATATGTGTCTGGAATTCATGAGCCTGGTGGACCAACAGCAAGTGGATGACCGCGCCAATCAGGCGGTCCAAATATACACGGATGGCAGCAAGATTGAGGGCAAGGTCGGAGCCGCACTGTCTCTGTGGAGGAGTGGGGTGGAGACCAAAGCCCTCAAACTCAAGTTGCCACCGCACTGCACGGTCTACCAGGCGGAATTGCTGGCCATATGCAAAGCCACGAGGTTAATCCTCAAAAGCGGTGACGCTAGTTTTGGGATCCTCAGTGACTCGCGTTCGGCGCTGGAATCCGTGGTCAACGTAAGTTCTCCCCACCCCTTAGCTGTCGAAGCTCGCGAAAACCTCAAGCACAGCAGACTCCAGAACAAGGATGTTTCCTTGTTCTGGATTAAAGCACACGCGGGTTTGGAGGGGAACGAGCGAGCGGACCAGTTGGCCAAGGAAGCTGCCCTGCACTCAAAGAAACGGCCGGATTACGATGGGTGCCCGGTATCATTCGTCAAGCGAGAGCTTCGTAAAGACTCGCTTGACGAATGGAACCGGAGATATAAAGCCGGCGATACGGCAGGGGTCACCAGGGCGTTCCTTCCCGATGCAGTGGAGGCGTACAGGATTGTCCGAAAGCTCCGCCCAGCAGGCGTGATAACGCAAGTGCTGACGGGGCACGGTGGGTTCTCCGAATACTTGTGTAGATTCAAGTGTAAGGAGGACCCATCGTGCTTCTGCGAGCCGGGCGTGAGCCAAACAGTCGGACACATCCTCGCTGAGTGCCCAGCCTTCGGGAAGGAGCGCCATGATGTAGAGTGTTTATTACACACGAAAATAAGTTTAGGTAGCCTCGGAACGCTGATAAGAAATAAGAATATGCAAAAAGACTTCCTGGCATATTGCTTGACTATAGTGTCTAGAGTCATAGCTAAAAACAAATAGTTTTACAAATTTTAAATTATGTAGTTTCAATAATTATAATTTCTTTTAATGTTTTAAAATATTGAATTTGGTTTTTATAAATGTAAGCAAAATTTTGGAATTTATATTTATTTATTAAATTTTATTATATAATTTTTATAAAAGCTATAAAATTAAGTAATTCATACATAGGTACAAAAAAGACTCTGATCACGTCAGAGGGACGCAGTGGGCCTAAAGGGCCATAAAAAAAAAAAAAAAAAAAAACCTAACCTAACCTAACCTAACCTAACCTAACCTAACCTAACCTAACCTAACCTAACCTAACCTAACCTAACCTAACCTAACCTAACCTAACCTAACCTAACCTAACCTAACCTAACCTAACCTAACCTAACCTAACCTAACCTAACCTAACCTAACCTAACCTAACCTAACCTAACCTAACCTAACCTAACCTAACCTAACCTAACCTAACCTAACCTAACCTAACCTAACCTAACCTAACCTAACCTAACCTAACCTAACCTAACCTAACCTAACCTAACCCAGTGTATTATATTAATTTTATGATTAGGAATGTCAATAATCACTAGAAATAGGCTCATCATTGACCAATAATTGTAAATACATCCTGTGATTTGGGGCCGCGCGTCCTGCGCCCCCCCCCCCCCTCTCACCCGGTCCTCGTGGGATCGAACCGCTATCTAGGTTGATGCGGACGGGACCTGTTAGGGGTGTGGTGGGGGGGAGGGGGCAGGACGCGCGGGAGGTGGTGGAGCCTGGCGTGGGGTGGGCGGACTCGTGGATGGGTCCTTGAGCAGTGGCTCAATAGAGATGACTTGTCTGCGAGGTCGCTTGTGCCGCGTACGGTGTCTGCGCCTTGCCTTTCACTCGATGTAATATGAAAGACCCCCGGTGTCAGATGGGCATCCTGGCTGCACTATTTAAGTTTGTAATTCTTACCTATAATAATAATAATTATTATCGCCCAACTATAACAAACTATCAATGTATTATAATTATTAGGATTAGGGGTGTCAGCTGTCACTAGAAATAGGCTCACCATTGAGCAACATTTTGTAAATGCATCCTGTGTTTTGGGGCCGCGCGTCCTGCGCCCCCCCCCCTCTCTCTCTGTCCTCGTGGGATCAAACCATTATCCAGGTTGATGCGCACGGGGCCTGTTGGGGGCGTGTGGGGGGGGGGGGCGCTGGGCGCGCGGGAGGCGGTGGTGCCTGGCGCGGTGTGGGCGGACTAGTGGACAAGTCCTTGAGCAGAGGCTCAATAGGGATGGCCTGTCTGCAGGGTCGCTTGCGCCGCGCACGGTGTCTGCGCCTTGCCTTTCACTTGATGTAATATGATAAACCGCCAGTGCCAGATGGGCATCCTGGCTGCGATATTTTATTAAATGTTTGGTATCAATAACAATAATTACAATTACCTAGCTATAATAAATTATAACCATATACATATATAGTAGGATTAGAAAAGGCAGCTGACACTGCAATTATTATAAACATGTATAAGAAAACTGGGCCCATTAAAATTCTCTGTCTGCAAATAATAGGTAAACTGCCCAGCCTTAACAAATACCAAATTATAATCATACCATTCTATATGAAACAATCTTGAAACCTTAAACTATAAATGACTCAATGTAACTATTAATTACTAATAATGTCAACTATAATAAGTATAGACACACAGTTGTATCACTTAGCATAGTGTTGTCGATAATATACTCCCCAGGTCAGGGGTGTACCTGGCCTGGGAAAACTAAAAAAAAAAACCTAACCTAACCTAACCTAACCTAACCTAACCTAACCTAACCTAACCTAACCTAACCTAACCTAACCTAACCTAACCTAACCTAACCTAACCTAACCTAACCTAACCTAACCTAACCTAACCTAACCTAACCTAACCTAACCTAACCTAACCTAACCTAACCTAACCCAGTCTTCGTCGAGCCACGGTGGCGAGCGCACGCGCCCACCTCGCGATCCGCGTCAGCTGCTGCACTGCAGCAACGGATGCGTCTGCCCGTCTGCGCAGCATCCGCATCCGCATCCGCGTCTGCGTCTGCGGCTGCGTCTGCGGCTGCGTCTGCGGTCTGCGCCTGCACCCGCAGGCTGAGACCGCATCGGCTCTCCGCATCGCGGCTGCGTCTGCGGTCTGCGCCTGCACCTGCAGGCTGGGACCGCGTCGGCACACCGCGGCTGCGTCGGCGTCGGCGGGAGCGCCCGGCGTGACCGGCGGACTCCGTGGACGGCCACGGAGTGATTCGCGCGCGACCCCCCCTCGAGCGGGTAACGTAGGCAGCGGAGGGAAAACCGCTTAAGGCGTCGGAGGGGCAAGCCGAGGGTGCGGGGAACGGCGATCGGCACGGGGGAACTCGACTGTTCGACCGACCAACTGTCGCTCAGTCTTGAAGATCCAGTCGCGACGACCACACGTGCCCGCCGGGTGCTCGCGGCCTCGACGGCCGCGGCCGTGGCTGCGGCTGCATGCGCAGCATGGCGCCTTCCCATCTTTTAGTGCAGTTTAGTGCAGTTCAGTGCGGCAGAATTTAAACGCATCAGTGCAGCGTATGCGTGAACGCGAGTGAAGTGACCCAGTGCTCCGTGTGAATGCGGATGCATCTGCTCAGTAGTTAACCATCTTTTTGTCTGTACCACTTGTCGGGATGCCGTAAGGCTTTATACCACCTGCTTACCCCCCTGGCTGTGCGTCCGGCTGGGCTGTCTGCGGCAACAACAACTGCGGCAACGCCTGCCGACTGCGGGGCGTCGGCGCTGAGTGCACTGCGGGACCCGAATCCAAGCCAACCCTGCCTCTCGACACGTTGGTGCCCCCCCCGCGTCCTGCATCTCCGGGAGTGGTTCCTGAGGACGACAGCGCCTTCACTTGAGTCTACGCGTGACGGCTGCGGCAGCTGGAGACGTCGCCATCTCAACTCGCCCCCGTCTCTGCCCTCCCTCCGCCCCCACCCCCTCTCATCTACATTTTTAAAACACTAATGCAGTAGTGCCCCCCAATCCAAGTGAGAAAGTGTTTAAATCAGTGCGTCCAACCGTGCAAGTTTGTACTCCACGACACCAGTTCAAAACTATGCAGACACTGTAAGTGCTAGACTTAATTTTATTTATAACCAACAACTACCAGAATTAACCCCCCCGCTTAAGATTAAGATGCATCCATGGCTCGGTATTGTCTGCGGAGCAAAGTGACGGGGCAATCAGAATATATCCAATAACAACATCAAGAAACAAAATTGCCTCGACATGAGCTCCGCGGGCGAGAACCCTACGGAGTCCCCGGAGTCCCCTGGGTTCCATTTTGTATTAGAATGCGCGCAGACAATATTGGAAGAAATAACGCGAGGGAAAAGCATCACCAAGCCCTCTAAGGAGCTCATTATAAGCTCGGCCAAAAAGATACAGGAAGCAATGAAAAACTCTATTGAGTTCAAAACACAACCTACCCTACTACCACAATCACAATGCATTTTCTACCCAAACAACACGCAATCTGAAAATAACAATATTAAAGAAGCCATCAAAGAGTCTGAGGAGGCAATAGTCTCCCGCGTCACCCAGGCCATAACCGAAGTATTTGTCTGCGGTATGGCTGCGCCCTCATTGGACCTTCCCGACACCCCAACGTATGCTAACTCAGTAGGCAGACATAAAAACAATAATAACAATAATAAAAAATACAAAAAATCCAACCCAGCTGCAATAATATCTAATAACGACCCCAAAACTAACACAAAGATTACTGACAACTGGAAAAGAGAAATATCCTTCCGTAAAGTCAAATACGCCCCTACTAAAATTACCCCCCTCTCAGGCAATAAGCTCAGGGTAGAGTTTGATACTACAAAGCAACGCGATGAAACTATAAACAAAATTTGCGAAGGGGGTGCGATGAGGGCGGAACCAGCCCGAAACCTCAGACCGATGGTAATTTTAAAGGGTATATCTAGGGACACACCAACAAAAGAACTGGTGGACGTAATTATCAACCAGAATGAAATATACTCTAACACTAATCATGAGGACATTGCCTTATGCTTTACCAAGCCCAATAGAAACCCTAGCCTATACAATGCCGTATTACGAATAGCTCCCCATCTCTGGCAGCCAACAATACTAACACAAAGAATAAATATAGACCACATCAAAGTGCATCTTGAGGAATATTCTCCGTTCAAGCAATGCCTTAGATGCTTAAAATATGGGCATACTATAGGCAAATGCAAATCTGAAACCCAATACTGCCAATACTGCGCAGACACTGACCATACTTACAAGAACTGCCCCACTAAAGGCGACCCACAGAAAAACACCTGTCACAATTGCAAAATGCACAACACTAAATACAACACAAACATAAATGTAATGCATCATGCAACATCTAGTCTCTGCCCGGGAGTTAGGGCCATGAAAATCAAATTGTCAAAACGTACTGACTATGAGTAGGGACAATAGACACAAGAAACAGAATAATATTAAATTCATTCAATGTAATGTGGGCCGCGGCCGTGACGCACACCATGAGGTGCTGTCCTATGCACTCCACAACGAAATTAATATAATTCTACTCACAGAACCCTATACCCAAAATAACCTCAATGGCATTAGCAAAGTACCAGGATACACCATATACCAACACCCCAGCAATGGATGCACTAAGGCAGCCATACTAATCAAGGAAAATACGGGCGGCATATTGGGAGAAACCATGCTGTCTGCACCAAATCTGTGCACAGTCAGTCTAAAAACCATCAAAGGAAATGTGTATATCACATGCATATATATCGAACCTAGTGCAGACCCACATCGCACAATGGATAGACTGGATATGCTGCTCCACAAGACACAAAACTCACCCCACATTATTGGGGGCGACCTCAACGGGTGGCATCCTACATGGGGATCCCCAAAGCCCAATAAAAGAGGGGAGCAAATCCACGACCTAACGATTACGCATAATCTTGCAATATGCAATACAGGAAACTGCAATACCTTTGAAGTGGTCACTAACGGCTCAATACGTGCATCCATAGTAGATATCACCTTAGCAACTTACATCTTAGCTGACAGAATACACGAGTGGAGGGTCAATGCAGACATATGCCCTTCATCTGACCACCACGGCATCGAGTATTCACTACAAATAAATAGACAAAACATAATTAGAAGCAAAAAAACCTCTACGTTTGAGTTTAACACGAAACCAATCAAAAACTGGGAACCAATATCGAAAGCAATCCAAACAGAGCTAGAAAAGGGAAACCTAATTGACACCCGGATCTGCGAGATGGATGCCTCCAACTTGGAGGACTACATCAGACAGATCACGAACGCCACCCAACAAGCATGCAAGAACACCATGGGTAGACCCAAAAAGACTATTGCAAAACATTTATGGTGGAATGATGAACTGGAGCAGCTCAAGAAAAAAGTTATAAAAAATCACCATTTACTAAGTCAACTTAAGAAGAAAAATAGACCAATGGAAGAGGCACTGGAAGAAAGGAATAACCTCAGAGAGAAGTATGCGCAGACAATAAGAGAAACGTCAACTAGAAACTTCAGAGAATTCTGCACCAACCAGGACAAGGAGGATGTCTGGTCACTAACCAACAGACTGCTCAAAAATGCATCACCCACGCAGCCGACATCCACCATACAAACCGGTAATGGCGAATACACTACTACCAGCTTGGAAACGGCAAATGAATTTCTCACAAAGTTCTACCCCACTGACACTCAAAATGACACAGATGAACAAAAGGAAATAAGAACCAGATCTAAAAATATACCGGACACCAACAACGAACCACCATTCACCATACAGGAAATTATAAACGTACTCGAGGGAATGAACCCTAATAGAGCCCCGGGAATGGACCATCTCACCTCTGATATTTGCCTATGTTTCACTAGAGCCTTTCCTGGGATTATTCTAGACATTATGAACAGATGTCTAGAACTCAACTACTTTCCGATCTACTGGAAGAAAGCGTACGTCAAAATAATACCAAAACCGGGAAAAACGGATTACACCAACACATCCGCATACAGGCCTATTGGACTAATAAATGTTTTTGGCAAACTCCTTGAAAAACTGATTATACAAAGACTCAACTATCACATGCAGAAAACCCATACCACTAACGATGCACAATATGGATTTAAACAACAAAAATCAACCATACAAGCTCTAACCAAAATAGTTGACGACATCCAATATCACAAAAGCAAAAAAGAACACATCATAGCCGTATCGCTGGACATCCAGGCTGCATTCGACAATGCCTGGTGGCCGGCGATTCTGACTCGGCTGCAACATATAAAATGCCCTAGAAATCTATATACAATTATACAAAACTACCTAAATAATAGAACTGTCACAATTGATGTTGTTGAGAGCCGTACAACAAGAAGCCTCAATAAAGGATGCATCCAGGGATCCGTCTGCGGTCCCACCTTTTGGAATCTAATACTGGATGAACTTTTGGAACTTTCACTCCCTGAAGGATGCAGAATCCAAGCATTCGCAGACGATGTTTTCCTCATTGTTCACAATAAATGCATCATGGCACTTGAAAATAATGTCAATAACGCACTTAAACAAATAAACGAATGGGGCAATAGAGTAAAATTACAGTTCGGACCAGCCAAAACAGTGGCTGCACCCTTTACAAAAAAGGCTAAAAAAGTCAAAGTTAAAATAAATGACCACAACATAATTTTATCTAACGAAGTCAAAGTTCTGGGTATAATCATAGATAGCAAACTCAACTTTATTAACCACATAAAATACGCCATAGGTAAAGCTCAAAAAATTTATGCAAAATTGGCAAGATTCGTCAGGCCCACCTGGGGAGTCCAGGCTGAAAACATTCGAATAATTTATAAACAAGTTATAGAACCTATCGTATCGTATGCGGCGAGTGTTTGGAGCACAGCCCTACGATATGAACACGTTAACTGCAAACTACTCTCAATGCAAAGGAAATTCGCAATTAAAATAATCAAGGGATTTAGAACAATAAACACAACAAACTCCATAGCACTGGCACAACTTACACCTCTCAACATAAAAATCAAGGAAATTGCAGACAATGAAAAAACTAAAATCACTGGAACCACACAACATCTACCGGGCGATGTGCAGCTGGAAATACCAATTAAACCAGACGAACTACTTCACCCTGCAGACAGAACATACATCAACCTTCATGAGGCTGAAAGTCAAATGGAGATTGATGAAATGGTTGACCTGAACACTCATCTTATATATACTGATGGCAGCAAACACGGCGGCAAGGTTGGAGCAGCATTTGTAGTTCACCACCCAAATGGAGATAGAACAACCAAAAAACTTAAACTACACGACTGCTGTTCCGTGTACCAGGCTGAGCTGTTAGCAATCAGGGGGGCAATTTTATGGACTGCCACTAATAAAATCAACAAAATAGGCATCCTGTCTGACAGCAAGTCAGGATTACAGGAGATAGCAAATCCCAACAGCATGCACCCCCTGGTTGCAGATATACACCGCACCGTGCATGCGAACGGAATTGAGGTGCATTTTGCATGGATACGCGCACACGTCGGCATAGAGGGCAATGAGGAGGCGGACACAGCAGCCAAGGAGGCAGCCACCAGTCACAGTTCCAGCGCATACAACATGTTTCCGATCAGCCACGCCAAGCGCCTAAATAAAATTATTAGCAATCAAATGGCTGCAGATGCATACACTAAAAACATCAAGGGACCCATACTCAGACAATGGTGTCCCACCCTAAATATACTACATAAAGTGCTCTCATGCATCAAACCCTCTTTTGCGATAACACAAATCCTCTCTGGCCACGGATACCATAAAGAATATCTTTTCCGGTTCGGAATTGTCGGCGACAACCTATGCCCGTGCGACAATCTCACAGTCCAGACAATCAAACATCTCATACAAGATTGTCCTAGGTTTCAAGCAACGCGTCTGGACTTGCGCATCGTCGCCGACAATCTCAAAATTGACCCATACGATCTGGAACAGGTCATAACCAAGGAACAAACCACTGAAAACTTTATAAAACACATCAACTACATAGTAAGAAAGCTTAAGGCATTTAATGGTACATGACTCTTACCACTACCATCTTCTAATGCTGTCTGCATACGTCTGCACTGCACTGCGCATACACTTATGTGGCGGCAATGCAGCGAGAGGACAGGCGAGCGTGGGCACTAGGAACCTGGTCGGCTGCGCGGGCGCGCGGTGAGGGGCGAGATGCGCTCCTTCCGCTGCGCAGCCACCCGCAGCCACCCGCGCTAGCTCGCGCTGATACCGTATCAACGCTGACTCATTGATATTTGTCATTACATTAACATAGCATAGAACTTAACCTGGACCCCTACTTGCCATGGAAATCGTCTGCACACATCCGGACTGAACCACACATACACCTACACCTACATCTACCAACCACGGGAACTGACACGCACTCACACACACGAACATAAAAATGTATTGTGGTTGGACTAGGGTGGGCGGGTAGGATTTGCAACACAAAGGTTAGTTGAAATTGGAACTGCGGTGGGCTTCGGGGGGGATGTATGTGCGCGGGAGAATGTGTGTGCACGGGGTATATAGGGATATAGGTGTATACGTACACCTGTATTAATTAAATTGTATTTATGTAAATTGTATTAATGAACCATTGGTGTTATTGTAAATGGAGGTGCATTGTATATACGCTAAGGGCGGTGGTGCCTGATGCGAGGTGGGCGGACTCATGCAAGGGTCCTTGAGCAGTGACTCAATAGGGGTGGCTTGTCTGCGGGGTTGCTTGCGACGCGCGCGGAGTCTGCGCCTTGCCTTTCACTTTTCATTTCACTTGATGCAATATGAAAAACCACTGATGCCAGAAGTGCATCCTGGATGCGCTATTTTATTTTGTGTTGATTTATCGTTTGTTATCGTTTGTTAATTATAATTACCTAATTAAAACAAAGCATTAATGTATAATATTTATTAGGATGGGGGTGGGCCTATTACTAGTGTCAGTTGACACTCAGCTGACACTGGAAATGGGCTCACCTTTGAGCAAAACTTTGTAAAATCATCTTGTGCTTGGGGGCTGCGCGTCTCTCGCCCCCCCCCCACCCCCTGGCTCGATAGGTATGGCTTGTCTGCGTGTTCGCTGGCGCGGCGTCTGCGTCTGCGTCTTACCTTTCACTCGAAGCAATATAGAATACAATGCCTGTGCCAGAAGTGCATCCTGGCTGCACTATCTAACTTGTAACCCTTACCTATAATAACAACTATCATTACCCAACTATAATTAACCATTAATGTAATATAATTTTTTCTTAGAATTAGGAATATTGACTATCACTAGAAATAGGCTCACCATTGAGCAATACTTTGTAAATACATCTTGTGTTTGGGGGCTGCGCGTCTCTCGCTTCCCCCCCCCCGTGGCTCAATAGGTATGGCTTGTCTGCGTGATCGCTGGCGCGGCGTCTGCGTCTGCGTCTTACCTTTCACTCGATGCAATATAGAATGCAATGCCTGTGCCAGAAGTGCATCCTGGCTGCACTATTTAACTTGTAACCCTTACCTATAATAACAACTATCATTACCCAACTATATTTAACTATTAATGTAATATATATTTTTTCTTAGGATTAGGAAATAGGCTCACCATTGAGCAATACTTTGTGAATACATCCTGTGTTTTGGGGCCGCGCGTCGTGCGCCCCTCCCCCCCTCTCGCCCTCTCGCCCGGTCCTCATGGGATTATACCGCTAGGTGAACGGGGCCCGTTGGGGGTGCGGGGGGATGGGGAGCGCGGGGCACGCGGGAAGCGGTGGTGCCTGGCGTGGAGTGGGCGGACTCGTGGACGGGTCCTTGAGCAGTGGCTCAATAAGGATGGCCTGTCTGCGGGATCGCTTGTGCTGCGCACGACATCTGCGCCTTGCCTTTCACTCGATGCAATATGAAATACCACCAGAGCCGGATGGGCATCCTGGCTGCACTATTTAACTTGTAACTCTTACCTACAATAATAACTAGTTTCACCCAACTATAACAAATCATCAGTGTATTATATTTATTTTATGATTAGGAATGTCAATAATCACTAGAAATAGGCTCATCATTGAGCAACATTTGTAAATACATCCTGTGATTTGGGGCCGCGCGTCCTGCGCCCCCCCCCCCCCCTCTCACCCGGTCCTCGCGGGATCGAACCGCTATCTAGGTTGATGCGGACGGGACCTGTTAGAGGTGTGGTGGAGGGGGGGGGGCGCTGGACGCGCGGGAGGTGGTGGAGCCTGGCGTGGGGTGGGCGGACTCGTGGATGGGTCCTTGAGCAGTGGCTCAATAGAGATGACTTGTCTGCGAGGTCGCTTGTGCCGCGCACGGTGTCTGCGCCTTGCCTTTCACTTGATGTAATATGAAAGACCACCGGTGTCAGATGGGCATCCTGGCTGCACTATTTAACTGTGTAATTCTTACCTATAATAATATTAATTATTATTGCCCAACTATAACAAACTATCAATGTATTTTAATTATTAGGATTAGGGGTGTCAGCTGTCACTAGAAATAGGCTCACCATTGAGCAAAATTTTGTAAATGCATCCTGTGTTTTGGGGCCGCGCGTCCTGCGCCCCCCCCCCGCCTCTCTCTCTGTCCTCGTGAGATAAAACCATTATCCAGGTTGATGCGGACGGGGCCTGTTGGGGGCGTGTGGGGGGGGGGTGCTGGGCGCGCGGGAGGCGGTGGTGCCTGGCGCGGTGTGGGCGGACTAGTGGACAAGTCCTTGAGCAGTGGCTCAATAAGGATGGCCTGTCTGCAGGGTCGCTTGCACCGCGCACGGTGTCTGCGCCTTGCCTTTCACTTGATGTAATATGATAAACCGCCAGTGCCAGATGGGCATCCTGGCTGCGATATTTTATTATATGTTTGTTATCAATAACAATAATTACAATTACCTAGCTATAATAAATTATAACCATATATATAGTAGGATTAGAAAAGGCAGCTGACACTGCAATTATTATAAACATGTATAAGAAAACTGGGCTCATTAAAATTCTCTGTCTGCAAATAATAGGTAAACTGCCCAGCCTTAACAAATACCAAATTGTAATCATACCATTTTATATGAAACAATCTTGAAAACCTTAAACTATAAATGACTCAATGTAACTATTAATTACTAATAATGTCAACTATAATAAGTATAGACACACAGTTGTATCACTTAGCATAGTGTTGTCGATAATATACTCCCCAGGTCAGGGGTGTACCTGGCCTGGGAAAACTAAAAAAAAACCTAACCTAACCTAACCTAACCTAACCTAACCTAACCTAACCTAACCTAACCTAACCTAACCTAACCTAACCTAACCTAACCTAACCTAACCTAACCTAACCTAACCCATCGATATCTCAAATATAAATTTACGTTTTGCGCCACTTCTTTCAGCTATTAATACGCGTCTAGGTACTCCTAACAACCCCTCAACAGTAGTTTCAGTCGTTTCATACAATTTCAGTAGTAAACCTGTAAAAAACTTATAAAAATTCCTTAGAAACACATAAATTTACAATTTTCTTCAAATTTTACCTAACCCACTTACCTATTTTCCGGTCTGGTTGAGCTTCTCTCGCCGATCCCCGTCTGCGGACACCTCTTGCTGCCCTCTGCTGGCAATATTTTTGAAAATATTAAGGATTTTCACTTAAATTTTGTGACATTTTTTGACGATTTTTCACAAATTTTCAATTTTTAAGATAATTTTGTATCACCACCTACCTTTTTTCCGGTTCGGTTGAGCGTCTCTCGCCCATCCGCGTCTGTCGACACCTCGAACGCCTCCCTGCGACGTTCCTGGAATTAATTATTAATTTTTCAATTTCAAATACCTAACAAAAAAGTCCACCTAAGCGTTGCAATTTTGGTAGAAAGACATCGATATCTCAAATATAAATTTACGTTTTGCGCCACTTCTTTCAGCTATTAATACGCGTCTAGGTACTCCTAACAACCCCTCAACAGTAGTTTCAGTCGTTTCATACAATTTCAGTAGTAAACCTGTAAAAAACTTATAAAAATTCCTTAGAAACACATAAATTTACAATTTTCTTCAAATTTTACCTAACCCACTTACCTATTTTCCGGTCTGGTTGAGCTTCTCTCGCCGATCCCCGTCTGCGGACACCTCTTGCTGCCCTCTGCTGGCAATATTTTTGAAAATATTAAGGATTTTCACTTAAATTTTGTGACATTTTTTGACGATTTTTCACAAATTTTCAATTTTTAAGATAATTTTGTATCACCACCTACCTTTTTTCCGGTTCGGTTGAGCGTCTCTCGCCCATCCGCGTCTGTCGACACCTCGAACGCCTCCCTGCGACGTTCCTGGAATTAATTATTAATTTTTCAATTTCAAATACCTAACAAAAAAGTCCACCTAAGCGTTGCAATTTTGGTAGAAAGACATCGATATCTCAAATATAAATTTACGTTTTGCGCCACTTCTTTCAGCTATTAATACGCGTCTAGGTACTCCTAACAACCCCTCAACAGTAGTTTCAGTCGTTTCATACAATTTCAGTAGTAAACCTGTAAAAAACTTATAAAAATTCCTTAGAAACACATAAATTTACAATTTTCTTCAAATTTTACCTAACCCACTTACCTATTTTCCGGTCTGGTTGAGCTTCTCTCGCCGATCCCCGTCTGCGGACACCTCTTGCTGCCCTCTGCTGGCAATATTTTTGAAAATATTAAGGATTTTCACTTAAATTTTGTGACATTTTTTGACGATTTTTCACAAATTTTCAATTTTTAAGATAATTTTGTATCACCACCTACCTTTTTTCCGGTTCGGTTGAGCGTCTCTCGCCCATCCGCGTCTGTCGACACCTCGAACGCCTCCCTGCGACGTTCCTGGAATTAATTATTAATTTTTCAATTTCAAATACCTAACAAAAAAGTCCACCTAAGCGTTGCAATTTTGGTAGAAAGACATCGATATCTCAAATATAAATTTACGTTTTGCGCCACTTCTTTCAGCTATTAATACGCGTCTAGGTACTCCTAACAACCCCTCAACAGTAGTTTCAGTCGTTTCATACAATTTCAGTAGTAAACCTGTAAAAAACTTATAAAAATTCCTTAGAAACACATAAATTTACAATTTTCTTCAAATTTTACCTAACCCACTTACCTATTTTCCGGTCTGGTTGAGCTTCTCTCGCCGATCCCCGTCTGCGGACACCTCTTGCTGCCCTCTGCTGGCAATATTTTTGAAAATATTAAGGATTTTCACTTAAATTTTGTGACATTTTTTGACGATTTTTCACAAATTTTCAATTTTTAAGATAATTTTGTATCACCACCTACCTTTTTTCCGGTTCGGTTGAGCGTCTCTCGCCCATCCGCGTCTGTCGACACCTCGAACGCCTCCCTGCGACGTTCCTGGAATTAATTATTAATTTTTCAATTTCAAATACCTAACAAAAAAGTCCACCTAAGCGTTGCAATTTTGGTAGAAAGACATCGATATCTCAAATATAAATTTACGTTTTGCGCCACTTCTTTCAGCTATTAATACGCGTCTAGGTACTCCTAACAACCCCTCAACAGTAGTTTCAGTCGTTTCATACAATTTCAGTAGTAAACCTGTAAAAAACTTATAAAAATTCCTTAGAAACACATAAATTTACAATTTTCTTCAAATTTTACCTAACCCACTTACCTATTTTCCGGTCTGGTTGAGCTTCTCTCGCCGATCCCCGTCTGCGGACACCTCTTGCTGCCCTCTGCTGGCAATATTTTTGAAAATATTAAGGATTTTCACTTAAATTTTGTGACATTTTTTGACGATTTTTCACAAATTTTCAATTTTTAAGATAATTTTGTATCACCACCTACCTTTTTTCCGGTTCGGTTGAGCGTCTCTCGCCCATCCGCGTCTGTCGACACCTCGAACGCCTCCCTGCGACGTTCCTGGAATTAATTATTAATTTTTCAATTTCAAATACCTAACAAAAAAGTCCACCTAAGCGTTGCAATTTTGGTAGAAAGACATCGATATCTCAAATATAAATTTACGTTTTGCGCCACTTCTTTCAGCTATTAATACGCGTCTAGGTACTCCTAACAACCCCTCAACAGTAGTTTCAGTCGTTTCATACAATTTCAGTAGTAAACCTGTAAAAAACTTATAAAAATTCCTTAGAAACACATAAATTTACAATTTTCTTCAAATTTTACCTAACCCACTTACCTATTTTCCGGTCTGGTTGAGCTTCTCTCGCCGATCCCCGTCTGCGGACACCTCTTGCTGCCCTCTGCTGGCAATATTTTTGAAAATATTAAGGATTTTCACTTAAATTTTGTGACATTTTTTGACGATTTTTCACAAATTTTCAATTTTTAAGATAATTTTGTATCACCACCTACCTTTTTTCCGGTTCGGTTGAGCGTCTCTCGCCCATCCGCGTCTGTCGACACCTCGAACGCCTCCCTGCGACGTTCCTGGAATTAATTATTAATTTTTCAATTTCAAATACCTAACAAAAAAGTCCACCTAAGCGTTGCAATTTTGGTAGAAAGACATCGATATCTCAAATATAAATTTACGTTTTGCGCCACTTCTTTCAGCTATTAATACGCGTCTAGGTACTCCTAACAACCCCTCAACAGTAGTTTCAGTCGTTTCATACAATTTCAGTAGTAAACCTGTAAAAAACTTATAAAAATTCCTTAGAAACACATAAATTTACAATTTTCTTCAAATTTTACCTAACCCACTTACCTATTTTCCGGTCTGGTTGAGCTTCTCTCGCCGATCCCCGTCTGCGGACACCTCTTGCTGCCCTCTGCTGGCAATATTTTTGAAAATATTAAGGATTTTCACTTAAATTTTGTGACATTTTTTGACGATTTTTCACAAATTTTCAATTTTTAAGATAATTTTGTATCACCACCTACCTTTTTTCCGGTTCGGTTGAGCGTCTCTCGCCCATCCGCGTCTGTCGACACCTCGAACGCCTCCCTGCGACGTTCCTGGAATTAATTATTAATTTTTCAATTTCAAATACCTAACAAAAAAGTCCACCTAAGCGTTGCAATTTTGGTAGAAAGACATCGATATCTCAAATATAAATTTACGTTTTGCGCCACTTCTTTCAGCTATTAATACGCGTCTAGGTACTCCTAACAACCCCTCAACAGTAGTTTCAGTCGTTTCATACAATTTCAGTAGTAAACCTGTAAAAAACTTATAAAAATTCCTTAGAAACACATAAATTTACAATTTTCTTCAAATTTTACCTAACCCACTTACCTATTTTCCGGTCTGGTTGAGCTTCTCTCGCCGATCCCCGTCTGCGGACACCTCTTGCTGCCCTCTGCTGGCAATATTTTTGAAAATATTAAGGATTTTCACTTAAATTTTGTGACATTTTTTGACGATTTTTCACAAATTTTCAATTTTTAAGATAATTTTGTATCACCACCTACCTTTTTTCCGGTTCGGTTGAGCGTCTCTCGCCCATCCGCGTCTGTCGACACCTCGAACGCCTCCCTGCGACGTTCCTGGAATTAATTATTAATTTTTCAATTTCAAATACCTAACAAAAAATTCCCCACCCGCCCACCCTGTGGTGATTTATGAGGTAGGGACGGCAGAATTTTTTATTGCAGTTTATTGTTTTAAAGGCATTTTGGAACACTGTGGAAGCTTTCCTTTGGCGGAGCCGGCTTGGCAAGGCCCTTATTTAGACGATTTACTATCATTCTGTCAATTTTTTCCCAAAAAAGTACACTTTCACTCAATTTCTCAATAAGTCTTAATATTGTTTATGTTTCTCTTGCTCCTGGTTTCCCTCTACTGGGAACCTTTATGAATCCGTAAAATGGCTACTGCCGAACAGCCTAGCATTCCAGAAAATACTGAAAATTTGGATTTTTCGGCTAAAATCTTCCAATACACCGCGAGTATTATAGAAGCCGTCAACGAAGGAAAAAGCGTTACAACCAAGAACAAAAAAGCCATCCTTGACGCAGCCGAAAACATACGCAAACTCCTTATAACCGAATTACCTTCTGCACATGCAACTTCTGCTACACCCACTTCTATACCTTACGACGTACTCCAAAACTTTAAACAAGACATCCTCGACGGTGTCAGCGGACAAATAGAGCAACTAACCATCGAACTCTCGAAGCAAAAAGCCTCATACGCGTCCGTAACACAGGCGCCACCTCCTCCTAAAATTCTACCTCAAAAACCTGCCATTGTTGTCTCCGCAACTAATCCCACTGAGAGTGAAAAAGTTATCAACACTTGGAAGAGCCAGATCACTTTCAAGGACCGAAAATTTGCACCAAGCAAGGTCAAACCGGTATCTAAGGGCCGAATCTTGGTCGAATTCGATAACGATCATCAGTGTAAAGAAATAATCAACGTTGTGAATAACACCAAAGAACTGCAGGCCGAAGGTGCCAAAAGACGCCCTCCCTTGGTGATTCTTAAGGGAATTACGAAAGCAACGGAAAAAGAGGAATTAATTGAAATCATCAGCCACCAAAACTCAATCCCCACGGAAGCACTTCGATTGTGTTTCCTCACTTCCAACAGAAACGAAAAACTCTACAACGCTGTCGTAGAAGTGCGCCCAGACCAATACGCCGCCCTTTTAAACTTGGAGAGAGTAGCAGTAGACCACCAGCGCGTCCACGTTGAAGCTTACTCGCGATTCGTTCAGTGCCACAAGTGCCTACAATTTGGTCACACAAGGAATAAGTGCTCCGCTTCCGTTCACCCTTGTGTCCATTGCGCCTCCGAGGAACATCAGATTGGCTCCTGCCCTCATAGAGACCAGCCGGATAAAAACAACTGCTACAACTGTCTCAGCCACAACAAGAAAACAGGCTCCAATACTGACACGAAGCACCCGGCAAACAGCCACAAACTCTGCCCCCGCCTCAAGGCCGTCAAGACTAAGGTAGAAGACTCAACCGACTACGGCACTCTTAAACCATGAACTCCATAAATAATTCAATTACTGCACTTCAATGCAATCTGGGACGCGGCTACACTGCAACTAAGGAAATGACACAATATATTATCGAGAAAGATATTAAAATAGTTTTTATCACTGAACCATACACCGGAAAAGCAAACGTACTTAATAAAATTAACGGCTATGATATATATCAATACCCCGGCACCCAAACCACCAAAGCATGCATTGCAGTAAAAACAGGACTAGCAGCTACACTCGGAATTATAAAATATTCAACACCAAATATGTGCATAATACAGCTCACTCTAAAATCAGGTTTGTTATATATATGTAGTGTCTACGTTGAACCTAATGCGGATGAGAATGGTACCATTGCACGACTGGAAAACTTCCTGAAAAACACCACAAACTCCAGCCACCTCATATGCGGAGACTTAAATGGATGGCATGAGGCCTGGGGCTCTAATTGTGCTAACAAAAGAGGAAAGGAAATCATCAACCTTATCACAACCAATGATCTGGAAGTCTGTAACATCGGTAAGGAACCCACTTTTGAAACCACCACTCACGGGACAACCAGAACTTCCATCATAGACCTAACACTCACATCTAATAACCTGAGCAGAAACATTAAGGACTGGCACGTAAATCATGAACCAATACCAACCTCGGACCACCACGCCATTGCCTTTCGCATTGACCTTGGCAGAAATGCAATACAAAGAAAAATTAACACTACCACTTTCCGTTACAACACACAAACAGTCAACTGGGAAGAAACTGCCAATGCCATAAAACAAGACATAATCAAAGATAAGTTAGACCAAATAAATCCTGAAGAGTTAGATAGTAAACAGATAGACATTTTCATAGGAAATATAATTGTATCTATTACGAGTGCATGCAACAGAACAATAAGAAAGAAAGCTTCAAAACAGAAGATACCGTGGTGGAGCACCGAACTAGAAACTCTTAAACAAAAAGTAATCCACCTTCATCATCGACTCCGAGACCTGAAAAGAAGTAATAAAGACCTTACCAACATTATAAAAGAAAAACAAGACGCCCGAGCGGAATACGTCGCAGCCATACAGAAAGCATCGACAGAAAACTTTAGAGATTTCTGTGGAAAACAAGGAAAGGAGGACGTATGGGCTGTCACTAATAGACTACTAAAAAATGCACCACAACCACAGCCACCATCAACACTTCGATTAAGTAATAATCAATACACTAACACCAGCACCGAAACAGCACAAGAACTAGTAAACAAATTTTTCCCAGATGACACAGAAGACAGTGATCAACAAAAAACAATCAGACTAAGAACAAACACAATCCCAAACACACCAAACGACTCTGAATTCACAGAAAGAGAAATAATAGAAGCAATAGACGAGATGAACCCCCGAAAAGCCCCTGGTACGGACCACCTTACCTCTGATATTTGTCGCCAATTCATTCTTTGTTACCCCTCCTTATTCACTAAACTAATAAACAGATGCTTGAATATATCATACTTCCCCACTCAGTGGAAAACTGCCTTTATAAAAACCATCCCAAAACCAAATAAAACCGATTACAATGACATAAATTCCTACCGTCCAATTGGTTTGATCAACGTTTTCGGAAAACTGTTTGAAAAGCTGATATCCAAACGCCTCACATACCATATGTATGCCACAGGGAATATAAACAAAAATCAATATGGATTCAAACAACAAACCACGACCACAGATGCACTACATGCAGTCATAGACAGAATGGAAAAAGCAAAAAGAGAAAAGAAACTTGTTATAGCTATATCACTCGACATAAAAGGGGCTTTCGACCATGCATGGTGGCCGGCAATTATGGACAGACTCCATCACATCAAATGCCCTGCGAATCTCTACAAAATCATAGTGAGTTACATTACCAACAGAAAAATTACACTAAATTATTCAGATGCCACAGTCACCAAAACACAATCAAGAGGCTGCATTCAGGGCTCGGTCCTGGGACCGGTCTTTTGGAACCTGATCATGGACAACTTGCTAGATACACCCACCATCGAAGACTGCCATTTACAGGCATACGCTGACGATGTGCTATTAATAATCACCGGAAGAAACACACAAGAAATTGAAAACATCTCAAAAACCGCACTAAAAACTATTACAGAATGGGGTAAACAAAATAAACTTGCTTTCAGTCCAGAAAAAACCCACATGCTCACGAACACCCCAAAGGCAAAAACTGCAAATATTACAATAGACCAAATTAAACTAACATTCAATGACCAATTTAAACTGCTAGGAGTAATAATTGACAAAAACTTTAAATTTATCAAACATGTAGAATATGCAATAGGAAAAGCACATAAAATTTATCAGAAAATAAGCAAATTCATTCGACCAACGTGGGGAGTGCAATCAGAAAATGTAGCAATAATATATGAACACGTAATCGAACCCATTGTTACATACGCTGCTGAAATATGGGGCAAATCCACAAAATATGAAAAAGTCAAGCATGCGCTAAGAAAACTCCAAAGAGGATTTGCAATTAAAATAATTAGAGGATTCCACACAATTTCCACAACAGCAGCAATAGCGCTAGCCGACCTTACTCCCCTAGACATTAAAGTAAAAGAAACAGCAGATATACAAATGACCAAACGAAAAGGAACGTCAATATACTTACCGGACGATATAACATTAGATAAACTCATTCACCCATCAAAACTGCCGCACCCACACCTGAGAACTAAAGCAAATGTAATCACTGAAATAGAACACGCGCCAATCGAACTAATGAACTCACCTGATGTTACGAAAATATTCACTGACGGAAGCAAACACGATGAACAGGTAGGAGCTGCAACAATAATACACCATCCCAACGGCAACAAAACAACTCACCGTTTAAAACTACACAGCAGCTGCTCGGTTTTTCAGGCTGAATGTTTAGCCATTGAAAAAGCATGCACATACTGCGTCTCCAAAAATATAACAAAAGCAATTATATTCACTGACTCAAAATCAGCTCTACAAGAAATTGAAAACAATAATAGCTTGAATAACATAGTCCACGAAATACAAAAACAAATAAGAAATATTGAGAGCAACAATGGAGAAATAACACTCATATGGGTTAAAGCACACAGCGGCATAGAAGGAAACGAAGAAGCTGACCGAGAAGCCAAAATCGCAGCAACACTACACAAAGCACCTCAATATACTAAATTCCCACTGAGCCACTATAAATATAAGAGAAAGCAAGACACTGATAGAGAAAGTAACGAAGCATACAAATCATCATCAACGGGGCAAACATCAAAACAATGGCTCCCAGACATAAAGTCCATTAAAGTAATGAGGAAACACATCAGACCTACCTTCCAACTCACTCAAATATTAACCGGACATGGCTTTCATAAGCAATACCTTTACAAATTTAAAGTCACAGATAATGACCAATGCCCATGCGATTGCACAACTACGCAAACCATATTGCACCTACTAAAAGACTGTCCCAAATTCACTTTGGACAGATACAATCACGAGGCAAATTGCCACAATCTCATTAACGACCCATACAGCATCGTTGATATCTGTCAAAAGGAATCAACACTGGACTCGTTCATTCAATTTATAAATAAAATAGTCAATAGTCTCAAAAAATTTAATAACACGTAAATAATCATACCTTCATTATTTATATTTAATAATATACATATTTATTATATAGAATGTTATACACAACATATATATTCCTAACAACATAGTCCCTTTAATGTATTTGTAATTGTAATTGAATTGTAAGTAAATAAAGCTCATTTTTAATAAACAACAAATGGACCCAGCCGCCCGTATCCCAAGCGGGGACTGGTAATCCAGTACCAAACAAAAAAAAAAAAAAAAAAAAAAAAAAAAAAAAAAAAAAAAAAAAAAAAAAAAAAAAACCTAACCTAACCTAACCTAACCTAACCTAACCTAACCTAACCTAACCTAACCTAACCTAACCTAACCTAACCTAACCTAACCTAACCTAACCTAACCAGAGGACAGGCGAGCGTGGGCACTAAGAACCTGGTCGGCTGCGCGGGCGCGCGGTGAGGGGCGAGATGCGCTCCTTGCGCTGCGCAGACACCCGCGCTGGCTCGCGCTGATACCGTACCAACACTGGCTCATTGATATTTGTCATTACATTAACATAGCATAGAACTTAACCCGGACCCCTACTTGCCATGGAAATCGTCTGCACACATCCGGACTGAACCACACATACACCTACACCTACATCTACCAACCACGGGAACTGACACGCACTCAAACACACGAATATAAAAATGTATTGTGGTTGGACTAGGGTGGGCGGGTAGGATTTGCAACACAAAGGTTAATTGAAATTGGAACTGCGGTGGGCTTCGGGGGGAACGTATGTGCACGGGAGAATGTGTGTGCACGGGGTATATAGGGATATAGGTGTATACGTACATATGATTGTATTAATGAACCATTTGTGTTATTGTAAATGGAAGTGCATTGTATATACGCTAAGAGCGGTGGTGCCTGATGCGAGGTGGGCGGACTCATGCAAGGGCCCTTGAGCAGTGGCTCAATCGGGGTGGCTTGTCTGCGGGGTTGCTTGCGACGCGCGCGGAGTCTGCGCCTTCCCTTTCACTTGATGCAATATGAAAAATTACTGATGCCAGAAGTGCATCCTGGATGCGCTATTTTATTTTATTTTATGTTGATTTATCGTTTGTTATCAATGACAATAATTATAATTACCTAACTAAAACAATGCATTAATGTATGGATGGGGGTGAGCCTATTTCTAGTGTCAGTTGACACTCAGCTGACACTGGAAATGGGCTCACCTTCGAGCTAAACTTTGTAAAATCATCTTGTGCTTGGGGGCCGCGCGTCTCTCGCCCCCCCCCCCCCCCCCGTGGCTCAATAGGTATGGCTTGTCTGCGTGATCGCTGGCGCGGCGTCTGCGTCTGCGTCTTACCTTTCACTCGATGCAATATGGAATACAATGCCTGTGCCAGAAGTGCATCCTGGCTGCACTATCTAACTTTGTAACCCTTATCTATAATAACAACTATCATTACCCAACTATAATTAACCATTAATGTAATATAATTTTTTCTTAGAATTAGGAATATTGACTATCACTAGAAATAGGCTCACCATTGAGCAATACTTTGTAAATACATCTTGTGTTTGGGGGCTGCGCGTCTCTTGCCCCCCCCCCCCCCCCTGTGGCTCAATAGGTATGGCTTGTCTGCGTGATCGCTGGCGCGGCGTCTGCGTCTGCGTCTTACCTTTCACTCGATGCAATATAGAATACAATGCCTGTGCCAGAAGTGCATCCTGGCTGCACTATTTAACTTTGTAACCCTTACCTATAATAACAACTATCATTACCCAACTATAATTAACTATTAATGTAATATATTTTTTCTTAGGATTAGGAAATAGGCTCACCATTGAGCAATACTTTGTAAATACATCCTGTGTTTTGGGGCCGCGCGTCGTGCGCCCCCCCCCCCTCTCGCCCTCTCGCCCGGTCCTCATGGGATTAAACCGCTAGGTGAACGGGGCCCGTTGGGGGTGCGGGGGGATGGGGGGCGCGGGGCACGCGGGAGGCGGTGGTGCCTGGCGTGGAGTGGGCGGACTCGTGGACGGGTCCTTGAGCAGTGGCTCAATAAGGATGGCCTGTCTGCGGGATCGCTTGTGCTGCGCACGGCGTCTGCGCCTTGCCTTTCACTCGATGCAATATGAAAGACCACCAGTGCCGGATGGGCATCCTGGCTGCACTATTTAACTTGTAACTCTTACCTATAATAATAACTAGTTTCACCCAACTATAACAAAGCATCAGTGTATTATATTTATTTTATGATTAGGAATGTAAATAATCACTAGAAATAGGCTCATCATTGAGCAACATTTGTAAATACATCCTGTGATTTGGGGCCGCGCGTCCTGCGCCCCCCCCCCTCTCAACCGGTCCTCGTGGGATCGAACCGCTATGTAGGTTGATGCGGACGGGACCTGTTAGGGGTGTGGTGGGGGGGGGGGGCGCTGGACGCGCGGGAGGTGGTGGAGCCTGGCGTGGGGTGGGCGGACTCGTGGATGGGTCCTTGAGCAGTGGCTCAATAGAGATGACTTGTCTGCGAGGTCGCTTGTGCCGCGCACGGTGTCTGCGCCTTGACTTTCACTCCATGTAATATGAAAGACCACCGGTGTCAGATGGACATCCTGGCTGCACTATTTAACTTTGTAATTCTTACCTATAATAATAATTATTATTATTGCCCAACTATAACAAACTATCAATGTATTTTAATTATTAGGATTAGGGGTGTCAGCTGTCACTAGAAATAGGCTCACCATTGAGCAACATTTTGTAAATGCATCCTGTGTTTTGGGGCCGCGCGTCCTGCGCCCCCCCCCCTCTCTCTGTCCTCGTGGGATCAAACCATTATCCAGGTTGATGCGGACGGGGCCTGTTGGGGGCGTGTGGCGGGGGGGGGGCGCTGGGCGCGCGGGAGGCGGTGGTGCCTGGCGCGGTGTGGGCGGACTAGTGGACAAGTCCTTGAGCAGTGGCTCAATAGGGATGGCCTGTCTGCAGGGTCGCTTGCGCCGCGCACGGTGTCTGCGCCTTGCCTTTCACTTGATGTAATATGATAAACCGCCAGTGCCAGATGGGCATCCTGGCTGCGATATTTTATTAAATGTTTGTTATCAATAACAATAATTACAATTACCTAGCTATAATAAATTATAACCATATATATAGTAGGATTAGAAAAGGCAGCTGACACTGCAATTATTATAAACATGTATAAGAAAACTGGGCCCATTAAAATTCTCTGTCTGCAAATAATAGGTAAACTGCCCAGCCTTAACAAATACCAAATTGTAATCATACCATTCTATATGAAACAATCTTGAAAACCTTAAACTATAAATGACTCAATGTAACTATTAATTACTAATAATGTCAACTATAATAAGTATAGACACACAGTTGTATCACTTAGCATAGTGTTGTCGATAATATACTCCCCAGGTCAGGGGTGTACCTGGCCTGGGAAAACTAAAAAAACCTAACCTAACCTAACCTAACCTAACCTAACCTAACCTAACCTAACCTAACCTAACCTAACCTAACCTAACCTAACCTAACCTAACCTAACCTAACCTAACCTAACCTAACCTAACCTAACCTAACCTAACCTAACCTAACCTAACCTAACCTAACCTAACCTAACCTAACCTAACCTAACCTAACCTAACCTAACCTAACCTAACCTAACCTAACCTAACCTAACCTAACCTAACCTAACCTAACCTAACCTAACCTAACCTAACCTAACCTAACCTAACCTAACCTAACCTAACCTAACCTAACCTAACCTAACCTAACCTTTTTTTTTTATTTTTTTTTTTTTTTTTTTTTTTTTTTTTTTTTGGTAACCCAGGGGAATCCTGCATGGATACCCGGCAGCCTCGGGGGAGGCGACCGGGTTATGTCAGACTCTTACTGACTAAACCCCTGGGGTGTTCCTTCTCTCGCCGTTTGGTGCGGGGCTGCGGGACACAAAGCCCTCAACCGCCTGCCCCGCCGGCGTCGCTCGTTTGAGCCCTTCTCGGCGGGGCGGGGCTAAGTTTTAATTCTAACTTAGCCCCGCCTCGCTCCTTCCGCTGGAGACGCCCAGGAACACTCGGGCGTCTCCAGCATGGGACCTCTGTGCAGGTGGTGACCCCCCGATCTACCACCCACGGTCCCCGGCGTTAGGGCGGCAACCGGGCCGCAAAGGCCCGACGCCGCCCACCGCGTCTGCGGCGGCGAATAGGGAGCGAGTTTGCATCGTCCTCTCGCTCCCTTTCCGCCGCCTCCTTCTGTGACATAACATCGTCACAGAAGGTCGCGGCCGCCCTCCACGCCTCCTCGCTACTCACCATGGCCCTTAAAAGGGCCGGCAGCGAGAGGTCACCTCCTACTGTCGCGGACAAGGCGGCGCGAGGGATCGCCCAAGCGGGGCACTCCTCGCGCGTGTGTTGCGCCGTGTCCGCGACACCAGCCACGCAGTGGTGGCACATCTCCGTGGGCTCTCTGCCCACCACACGACACAGATATCGACCGAAGCAGCCGTGCCCGGTGATCATCTGCGTCAGGTGGAAGGAGAGAGCCCCGTGCCCCCGTTCGAGCCATGTTTGAAGAATGGGCCGAACGGCGGCCACCACCTCGCGGCTCACCTCGGGGTTCTCGAGGCGGGCCATCCATTTCCGGAGGAGAACGCCGCGCGCGTCCTCTCTCCAGCTTGCGATCTCCCGCGGGTGCGGACGGCCCCCGCCTCGGATCTCCTCCCTAGTTCGCCGGTACACCGCGGCGAGTACCTCGGCTTCAAGGTCCCACGGCGGCGTGCCGGCGAGCACACACGCGCCGACGCACGATACAGTGCGGTACGCCCGGACCACCCTGAGCGCCATAGCGCGCTGCGGACGTCGCAGCGCAGCCAGGTTTCGAGCGCTCATGGCGTCTGCCCATATTGGCGCCCCGTAGAGCGCCATGGAGCGCACCACACCGGTATAAAGGCGTCGGCAAGTCCGTCTCGGCCCACCCACGTTGGGCAGGATCCGCCCCAGGGCCCCAGCAGTGGCCATCAACTTCGGGGCCAGCCGCCGAAAGTGTTCTTCGAACCTCCACCGGCCGTCGAGGACGAGTCCCAGGTACTTCATCGTCGACCCGACGGCGATGGAGGTTCCTCCCACCATTATGGAAGCTCCAGGCGGTGGCCCATGTCGGGGCCCGTGGAAGACCAGGGCCTCCGACTTGTCAAGGGCCACCTCGAGCCCCAGGGCGCGGATCCGACCAACCACCTGGGCCACTCCTGCCGTGGCGAGGATGGACGCCTCTCGATAGGTGCTGCCGCGAGCCGTCACGAGGGTATCGTCAGCGTAACAGGTTACGTCAACCCCCCGCAACATGGCCCCGCGCAGCACCCAGTCGTATCCGATGTTCCACAGGAGCGGACCCAGAACCGATCCCTGTGGAACACCGCACGACATGTCCCTCCTCCCAGTGCCGCTACTCGTCGGGAAGACGACAGCTCTCCCGACGAAGTAGTCGGCCACCACCTTTTGGAGGTACTGCGGCACCCCATGATACCGCAGTCCCCAAAACACCGTTTCCCAGGGCAGCGTGTTAAACGCGTTGCGGATGTCGAGAGACACCGCGAACAACACGCCACCCCGGGAGGTCGCCTCATCGGCCAGGTCCCGCACTCGCGCTATCGCGTCCAGAGTGGACCGGCCGCGGCGGAAACCGAACTGCACGTCGGCGAGGCCCGGATCCATACACTCGACGAGGCGAGCAGCGAGCACGCGCTCGAAAAGTTTGCTCACCTCGTCGAGCAGCACGATCGGGCGATATGCCGACGGCTGCCCGGCCGGGCGCCCGTCTTTGTGAATCAGGACGAGCTTGCCCGTCTTCCACCGCTGCGGGAATCGACCCTGTCGCAAGCACGCGGTGAAGAGGGACCTCACCCTCCCTCCTAACTCCCCCAGCGCAATCACCAGGGCAGACCCCGGCACGCCATCCGGGCCCGGGGCGGTCTTTTTCGACCTCAGCCTCAAAACAGCCGCCCCAAATTCGCCCTCCGACACTTCCGGTGCCGGGGTGTCCTCCCCGGCAGACAGCGCCGGGAGTGCACGACACACTGACGGTGGCACCCATTCCTCCCGTGAAGGGAAGAGTGTGGTGACCACATCGTCCAGGAGGGTTTCCTCCAAGCTGCTGGTCAGGGGGGGCGCCCAGGGCCGCAACTTCTTACGTACGGCCCTATAAGGCCTGCCCCAGGGGTCCTCATCAAGGATTCGGAGCCACTCCTCCCACGCCGCATCCTTGGCGCGCGCGATCGCCACCTGAAGGTTCTCGCACGCAGAGCGGTAAGCGGCGTAGGAGGCGCTCTCCTCTTCGGTGTCTTGGACCCGTCTCCTTCTGCATCGGGTGTATCTATGGCGAGCTCTTCCGCAGGATACACGCATTTGGCGGAGTTCTTCGCTCCACCAATACACCCAACGCCGAGGTGGGAGCGGTTTGGCCCTTGGCATCGCCGCATCGCATATGCGGTTCAGCGACGCGCCGAGAAGACCCGCCTCCACCTCAACATCCTCTCCAATGACGGGTCCAGACACCCAGTCCTCAATGATGGCCACCTCTTTTGCCACCTCCCTGTCCAGCTTTCTGAGGACCCACCGGGGGCCATCCACCCCACGGGGCCGGGCACCTCTCTGTGAGTCAGTGTGGGGCGCGGAGACATCGAATCGGATGTATCGATGATCTGATAGTGTCTCCACGCCCACAACCACCCTCCAACCTAGGACACGGCGTGCCAGGGCGGCAGACGCAAATGTCACGTCTACGATTGAGCCACCCTGTTGCCGCACGCACGTGTTCTCCGACCCCGTGTTGAGGAGGGCCAAGCCCATTGAGACCGCCCACTCCTCCAGTGTCTCCCCCCGTGCGTTCGTCGCCGGTGAACCCCACGCAGTAGATTTCGCGTTGAAGTCCCCTGCGACTAGCACGGGGTAGGGGGCAATCTGCCCAACCAGAGCGCCGACTTCAACAAGGAGCTGTTCAAATTCGGCAAGGCTCCGGTTGGGCGAGAAGTACACCCCTATTACTGCGGTGTCACCCACGACTGCTAGCACGCAACCCTTTCCCTTCATCACCCGTTCGATGGGTGGGGCGCCGGTAGCAGTCGGGGCGACAATGGCCACCAAACCCTCGTGGTCTCCAACCCAGTCACCCCGAGCTGGGACGAAGTAGGGCTCGGCGACCACGGCCACCTTTATTCTCCACTCTACCAGTGTCTGGACTAGAAGATCCTGAGCCCTGGCAGAGTGGTTAATGTTGGCCTGCAGCAAGGAGAGAGACTGGGGCATTTAGAGGGCAGTCTCCATAGGCTCCTCTTGGGTCAGCTGCGGGGCTTTGCCCTTGGCCTCCCTCGCCTTCTTTATTTTTTTGGGCTTTTTTGGCCCGGATTTCCGGCGGCTGCCGCAATTTCCCCCGCCAATGGGGTGCGCTGCCGGTTTACCGGCCGCTGCGCAGATTGCACATTTCGGTTCCTCCCGGCAATCACTGGCCCGGTGGCCCCGCTCTCCACAGCGGTAGCAGATACCACTGCGGTCTACCTCCGACGCGCATTTGCAGCCGACGTGGCCGACCTCGAGACACCTGAAGCATCTCATGGGCCTGGGGTCGAGCAGCGTGACTCGTGCTGACACCCAGCCCACCTTGAGTCGGGCAGCTTCGACCACGGACTTTGCGGCCGCCATCGGGCAGCTGAGGTAGACTGAGCCACCGTTTATTTTGCCAGCTCTTACGTCATCCGTGGCACACCCTCCTACTGTAGCGACAGCCGCCATGACCTCCGCCGCGGTGTTTGAATCGTCGAGGCCTGAGACTCGCACCTCAACTCTCTTCATTGGGCGAGTAATCCGGGCCACATCCGGACTTATCACCTGCCTTAGTTTGGCAGCCAAGGCGTCCGCCTTTTCGGCACCCGCTTCTCCGATGATCTCCATCATGCGGGCGCCGGTTGCGGTCGTCCTTGCCCTCATCTCTTCTATACCGAGACTCGGATAATCTATTTTGTTCCGAGCTTCGGTAATTATGGACCCATATGTAGTCCCCTTTTCAACAGCGGCCGGCTGCAGGGTGATGACCACTGCAGCCGTTCGCGGAGGACGCAGCCTATCCACCGGTTTCCCCTTCCTTTGCTTCGGAGCCTTGTTCTTTGGCGGCTCCGTTGTAAAGTTAGCCGGACCTTTGGTCTGGCGCTTCGCCGGGTCTTTATCATTAGCTTGGCCCTTGGCTGGGGTCTTCTTCACTCCCCGGGCGGTTATCTCGCTCCACCCAATCCTGGGTGGAGGAGGCGCTGCGGCAGCCGGAGCCGAGCTTGCTTGGAGCTCCTCCCTCTCTAATGCCGCCATTGTCTTCTTCCCCCGACCCTTTCCCTTTGGGGCCTTGACGGTGAGGGGGGCAGATGACGGTTCTTCAGTCCGATGTGGGGCGGCAGTCACGCCGGAGCCCGAGGGCTGCGGCTCTTGCGTGTTATCCGCTGTGGTTGCGGCCCTTTTCTTCTCTGCCGCGAGTGGCGGCCTAAGCCTCGGTTCTGGGAGGAGGCGGTCTTGTATGCCGTCAAACCTCGCGTTCAGCATCGCGCTGAACTGAGCGATGCTTGCACGCGAGGCCTCCGCCAACATCTCCTTAAGGGCAGGGACGGCCGTCGCTGCTGTCGACTGGCTACGCAGCTCAGCCACTTCTTGACGAAGCCCCGCTAGCTGGGCGGAGAGCAGCTGGTTCGCCGCCTCCAGCTTCACCACTTCCTCCGACACGGTGCGGGCGCTCATTCCTGCAGCGGCTTCCATAATAATTTCCGCTGCATCCTTAAGGTACTTCATCCAAGTCCCCTTCATGTTTTTGGACTTCGAAGCTATTTTTTTTTACCGTGTTTGCGGCGTCATTAACCAAATTATTCAGCGCAGACATGGTCTGCGCTGTGTCCTCTCCTATAGTTGGCGGGTTGATCCCGCGACGGCAGGCATGCCTCGCGTCACGTAATTCCCTCGCCATTTTTGCTATTTCTTCGTCAGCCTCAAGGCGCAGTTCTTCTGCCTTAGCGGCGTTGAGCTGCGCCTTGGCATTTGCCAAGCCCAAGTACTCCTCCGTAGTGGGCGCGCGTACTCGTCTCTTCAGTTTATGAGCCGCCCCTTTTGTCGGCTCTATTATTTCTGCCTCTTGTTCTTCGGCGGACCTTTTGAGGAACCGCCGACCGCTTTCATTGTCCGAGGACTGAGCCGACGCAACCGTGACTAAGCTGCCAACGGTGCTGTCTGAGTCGGACTCCGACAAACGGGACAAGCGCGGTAGCAAGACGCGAAGTTCTCGCAAAGGCGCTCCCGCCATTTCCACTCCCACTCTACCTTCTACTACTACATCTTCCTCCATCACAACGTCACCTTCCCTACTCTTAACCACTTCCTCCTCGTTTTGTTTGTTAATTAAAAGATCCATATGAAATCCCACGATTATGGGGGAAATAACGTCCACCCGGGCAGAGACCCCTGTACCCGGGTAAGTCTATGGGGTAACCCACACTGGTGGCGACAGGTGCCAGTGTGGGGACACGCACTAATGGCCGGAAATCCGTCCGACCATCCATCCCCTCGCGGTGCGGCGCCGCTTAGGATTCGGGTGACTTTTTAGAGAGGTTGTCTACCTCGTAGGCCCAACCAATGAAGGTAAGGCCCCCCGTTCGCGTAGGCCTCCTGCCATCGTTGCGGTTACGGGTTGACCGGCGGGGCCTTGAAAAAGGCCGTTTACGGAGGCAGTGTAAGTGCACACCGTGACCGCCGCTCCCTCCACGTCGGAAATTGGAAAAGGAAGAGAATGGAAGGAAAGGTAGGGAGAATAGGAAGGAAGAGAGGGGAAGGAAATGAAAGGGAAAGGAAGTGTTGCTCTTCGTCAGATCCCTCACCCCGTGCCTCCCGGTATGGGTAGCCCTGCCGGTATAGCCACGAGGATCCTTGGGACACGCAAGCCCCCCCACCACGACAAGGTGGCAACACGTCGGGGGGGAACCTAACCTAACCTAACCTAACCTAACCTAACCTAACCTAACCTAACCTAACCTAACCTAACCTAACCTAACCTAACCTAACCTAACCTAACCTAACCCCCCCCCCGTGTTGCCGCCTTGACGTGGTGGGGGGGCTTGCGTGCCCCAACAAGGCCCCCGGCTATGCCGTAGGGGCTACCCATATCGGACAGGCTTGGGGCCGGGGGTCAGACAAAGAGCAACACTTCCCTTCCTCACCCTTTATTTCCTTCCATTCCTTTCCTATTATTCCCACCTCATCCGCCCCCTTCCATGCTCCTTCCATCTTTCCCCTCCCCATACTACTACACAATAACGACAACAATATCTAACCACTTAATTTCTTTCTTTTTACAGGTAATCCCTAATATTGTCCCCCCCTTTCTTTTGGCAATTTAACAATGTTAACCTAATTTAATTAATCTTAAGCCCACTAATGTACTACAAACTATATTATAAATGTCTGTGTGTGCGGAAGCTGGATGTGGTGCGGGTTGTACGGTGGGTTGCCTGAAAGATACGAGTGGTTGGCGGGGGACCTGCCTGCACCGACTGGGTACGGCCGGCTACAACGGCGCTCGACATTCCCCCTCTCTACTTCAACGCCTGCGGTCTGCCTTCGTGTTTGGGCGCCTGCTGGTGGCGAGCGGCGTTGGAGTCTTGTCAGAGTCGTCTGGGCCTGAACTGGTACGGGCTCGAGCGGCGGCTGTCATGTAATCTCCCCTCCACGCTCCTCTACACTGGCGGTCTACCTTCATGATTGAGCGGCCTGCGGTCTGCGAGCGGACAGCGGGAATTCGTCTGTGCTGTCCGGGTCTCTTGACTTGGCTGGTCTCGAGCGGCGCCTGGCAAATGCTGACCCTCTTCCCTGCGGTTGGCCTCCGCGACTGGGCGCCTGCTGGCTGCGAGCGGCGTTGGAGTCTTGTCTGCGCTGGCCGGACCCGTAGCCTCCCCGGGTTCCGGCGGCGTACGCCATGTAATCTCCCCTCCGTGTCCTCTACGCTGGCGGTCTACCTTCGCGACTGGGCACTTGCTGGTGGTGAGCGGCGTTAGGAGTCTTGTCAGAGTCGTCCGAGCCTGATTGTGCTAAGGGTTAGAGCGGCGGCTGTCATGTAATCTCCCCTCCGCGCCCCCCTCTAAACCGACAACCTGCGGGAAGCGAGCGGTCAATACGAAGCTTTGTCTGCGCTGTCTGGACCTGTCTACCTGGCTGGCCCGAGTGGTGCACGGTACGCGCCCCCGCCCCCTCTTCGCCTAAGGAACCCCCGGTCCTGTCCATTCAGGATTACGGGTTGAGCCGACGGTGGCCCAAGCCTGTCTGCCAGAAGAAACCAGCAGATCCATTGCCTCACGCGGCAATCCAAAAGACGCCGCCAGACATCCAAAGACGTCTCCTCCACTGTGTTGCTTTTAGTCAGGCCCCTCCCCCCGTGCCTCCCGGTATGGGTAGCCCTGCCGGTATAGCCACGAGGACTGGTTTTATCCCTATTCACCTCTTGATCCCTATTCCCCCCAAATTACGGTACCTTATACGGTGGAGGGATCCACTAAGGAAGGATTTTTGGAAATTCCACCCCTAAGAGGGTAAAATAGGGGACGAAATTTTGTACGCAAGTCCGTCAGTTTTGAAGTTAGGATCTTCAAATTTTGTGTATAGGCTGACGATTGAAAATTAATGTAAAGTTTTCTCAGTGTTTGTGATAATTCCAGCCCCGAAGGGAGAAAAAGGGGGATGAATTTGGGTATGCAAGGCCTTCAATTCCGCAATAAACTTCACTTAATTTACTACTATACAGTGTAGGTATCCAGTAAGGAAGGATTTTTGGAAATTCCACCCCTAAGAGGGTCAAATAGGGGATGAAAGTTTGTATGCAAGTCCGTAAGTTTTCAAAATCAAAATCTAATTTTTTTTTATTCAATTTAGGCCCTGGTAAGGCGCTTATGAACGTTAAATTGGTACATACAGTTGAATTTACCACCGGTTCGAAATACACTTAAACTGAGAAGACTGCAATACCTTATAGCATTCAAGTTATATTCATAATTCTATAGATTAAAGAGCTTGTTTTTTTCTTTTCAGTTAATTTTTGTTTTACGCGCTCGGGTTTTTTGTTTCTTTTAATAATTTATTTAACAACACTATTTTGTTACAATCCTCTGTGATTTTGTATTATTATTACCCTTATTCTAGAAAATAAATTAATTTCATTTAATTTCATTTCAATGTACAAGTTTATTTCTTTGTTTTTCATTATTTCCCTAAACACCAGTAGCTTTTCCACGCATTAGCTGAAGGTTAGGTTAGGTTAGGTTGGTGGGAGGAACCTCCATCGCCGTCGGGTCGACGTAGCAAAGTTGGTCACTTTTTAAAAGGCATGTAGTTGTAGTATGGGGATACTCATTCTAGACATATATTTTCTAAGTTGAAAGGATTAAAAGAAAACTTTATAATACTTGCATAATGCCAGCTCTTACATACGGGTGCCAAACTTGGGCTCTAACAAAAGCCGATACCAAAAAGTTTGAAGTCTGTCAAGCTGCCATGGAACACGTCCAAAAATAGAAATTGTTGCACTTAAAGTAAAGAAATTAAAATGGAGATTGAAAGGACACACTGTAAGGGGAAGGGAGGAATGAAGTCGAACATTGATGGAATGGTTCCCAAAATACAATAAACGAAAAAGGGGGAGACCGTTCAAAAGGTGGGAGGACGAACTAAAGGAAATCGCAGGAAAAACGTTATTGCGTTTATAATGTGGTATTGGAATGCCTGGATAGATTTCATATTTAGTTAATATTTATTTAACTACATACAATCTACACGGACGGACCTAGCTACCTAATCCTATTTACAGTCTTTCAGACAATATGTTTTTGAACAGCAACATTTTACATGCACATGTTATTGGTGGGATTATTAATTCTAATCGTCTTTCCTTTTCTTAATCTTTGTAGATAGGTTTCATCGTAGCTTTTACTCACTGTCCAGACTGTGATCCAGATAAAGTAATAGTTTTTTTTTTTCAAGGAAGGTTGGTATATTAAAAAAACAATGAAACAAGTGAATTAAAAATTTTATATTTTATTATTAGTCGTGTCAAAACATACACAACTTTTTTTTTAATAAATTATAAATCGGCCACAATAATAGTAAAAAACGTAACTATGTATTTGTTAAGCGGAGCGGCGCGGCCGACGAGGCGGTATCGGCACGAGCAGGCCAGCAGGCCCGCCGCTGCCGCCGCCGCCGCCGCCCGCTCCGGGCCTCGGCCGCTATCACAAGTGTTCGTATCGCCTATCTACTCGTATTTTTATACATATAAAAATAGATCCCTTAATTTAATTCGCTAGCCTACAAGGAGATTTTTTTAACTATAATAATATACTTAAATGCACAGGTTAAAGTTATGATATGAAACTATAGTCAGAGCACCATTTCAATAAAATATATGTTACATTAGCACTCAGGAGCCGTAAGGGGCTGCGAGCGAGGTGCGCCATACGTCGTGCGGATGTCGTGCGGATGTCGTGCGGATGTCGTGCGGATGTCGTGCGGACGACGTGCGGCGGGCTCGGTCGGGCGCACCTCATTCATCTAACACATTTGAAGGTACGATACGATATCTTATCAACGTCACGAGCCAGCAGTGCCTCAACATAGCATTCATTCAATTAATTATATATAACAGAGCATAGGAGTATGAGTATAGTATGTGACCGGCGGTGCTATGACGTAACTATGTTGCAGTCTGTTTCAATCAGTTTCAATTTATAGCTGGCTCAAACTAGCGGGTCATGGAACATTTTCGATATTTCATTATTTCTATCGATTCATCAATAAACACACGTAATCCACGTACAATGTGAGTAACATGGAACGTTTAACAATATCAGTGGGTACTACGTATAATCGTTTCAAACTTTGTCGCAGCAGAGCTTACATTTGTCGTGTAATACAAAGACAACAGGTTTTTTTACGGTCATGTTTTATTTTCCATAAGCCACGCCACGCGCCGCGCAGCCGTGTAATATGGTCCTTTTGGGGAAATAACCCTTGAAATCAACATCGATGCGATTGTATCGATTCTACAATTTGACAAAAATATCTCGGAAATTCATTGAAGTTTTGAAATAATAATCACATAGTTTTCAACGGAGAATTATGGTGTGAAAATGAAATTATCTACAACAATATAGCACGCAAGTTGATTTATACATATAGTAAATTTATATGACATATGAGAACATTCTGAGGTGCAAAAAAAAAAAAGGATTTCGTGACTTTACTCGCTCGATATCGATAAATAAATACCGCTTGTATGATGATTATTCGCAAACATTATAATCTCACTAATAAATGCGAAAGTTTGGATGGATGTTTTGATTTTGTACGCGGGTGAAACCATGGGTCGCAAAAATAATTTGAGAATTTCTTGACCAGTATTTTTATATAATTTTAAATAAAAAAAATAAAAAATATTAGAGTTCATTTTTAACACCTCATATAGTATACATATAATATAAATATATGTATGTTGTAGATATAAGCATGTGAATCATAAAACTCATCATGAAGGATGGGCTCGCAAAGTAATCGCATCGTTACTGCTTAACGTGTACCTAATCTTACCGATCAATTATTATATACATGTGTAGATACGTATTAATAACAATTTATAATTCTACTATCGTTAAATATACATGTAGTCCTGTACAGTGCCTATCACTAAACATATAAACTACGTAGGTACATACTTCAATGTTTATAGCAGCGCTTTGCGTTTCATGTTCTGTATTTTATTACAATTGCGGATGGTGCGGCGCGGGCCGGCCCATGCACTCGCACCCCACCTCACGGCTGTGTTTGCCTCTACCTGCATCTGTACTAGACTAGTGCTCTAGGTACTTGAATGTGACCATATGGTTACAAGTACACATAGTTATCCAGGAACCAGCAGCAAGTGTAACTCTACATCACAATAAAAAATAAAGAGGCACTGCCACATTTAAGGCCATTTTCACGATACTTTAAATTAAAATTTATTTGTCAGATATACTTAGTACTCCAAAGGCAAATAATATAATTTGAGACCACAATTCAAAATTCATTTCGTCTCATTTAATAACACTAAGCGTTAAATAGTCGTCTGTGAAGAAGGCGCTCCTCTCGCGCGCTGGCCGACACCGAACACACAAACACTGCGCGGAATTATCACACGAAAACGTACACTTAAATACAATAGTACGGAATGAGGGAAGCGTCGGGTACACTCGCGTGGTCCGGTGCTAGAGTGGGTGGGGCTCGCAGGGGAGGCGGCGGTGGCGGCGGCGGCTAAAGGCCGCGCGGCGTCGGCGGCTCGAGCGCCGCGCGCCGCCGTCACACGTCCGTGTGCCGCGCGCCGCCCGCATGCCGCGCCCCCCCCGCACCATCACCCTCACCGCCGCCGCCACACCTCACGTCACCCTCCGCCTCCGCGTCCGACTCCTCTATCTCACACAGGTTGGCGGACAGCGAGCTGCACGAGCGCGCCTCCTCGCCACCCAGGAGCGAATTGCGCTCCTCTGTAAAAAAAAAAAACATGGTCAGCCAACGAACCGGTTCGCGGGTGTCGTGAGCCCGGGGGGCTCCGGGGGCGGTACTCACCGAGCATCGTGATGAGGCTGGCGGCGTCCGGGTCGCGCAGCGTGCGCGCGCGCAGCGAGTCGCAGTCGGCGCGCGGCAGGTACTCGTCCGGGTGTAGCAGGTAGGACGCGGCTGTAACACAGAGTGCGGTCAGCAGGGTCGGCGGCGGCGTCACGCGAGCGGGCGTGCGGGACCGCGAACACTCACCGTCACCGAGGCGCAGCGTGTCCGTGTCGAGGTCGAGGTCGAGATCGTCGGGGGTAGAGTCGGAGTCGAGGCGGTCGTGCCTCGGGATGCGAGCGCGGCGCGACGCGGGCGGGTACGGCGGGTAGGGCGGCGTGGCCGGCGAGGCGGGGGACGAGGAGTCGGGCCGCTCGGAGCCCGCCACCTCGCTGATGCCGGGCAGCGCGCCGCCGCCGCCGCACCAGTCGGAGCAGTCCCAGTGGTACCCGCCCACGAGGTGCGGCTCGCCGGGCTGCGGGCCGGGGGGCGGCGGGGGTGCGGGGGGCGCGGGGTGCGTGGCGCCCGGGGGCAAGCGGCGCTGGGGGGCGCGACTCTTGCTGCCCTTCAGATCTGTCACAGAAAGACGTCGCGGGTAAGTAATGACAAAACAAACAGGATTCGAATGATGATTCAGTCTGATACATGTGGCTTTTCTCCATTGGGCAATAAATTTTATTAACCGATTTGGAAAATTCTTTTTTTGTCTGGAAGGGTACACTTCCCGTTTGGTCCCTTGTCCCATTGTCATCAGATCAGGATTTGATTACTTCTTAGTGTACTTTGAAGTCGGTTTAAGTTTTTTGTTAAACAGTCCAATTATTTTTTCATATCGTGCCATCTCATTTTTACACCTGGAGCAAGACTACACTCACATATTGAAAATAGACTGATTGTAGTATGTTCCGCCATCTTGTCTGTCATGATAATCCGTATGAAGGGTCAACAGGTATGTTTTTATGCGAAATATTAGGCGCCGATACCACAGAGAGAGTACTACAGTACTACAGTCCAAAGATGTAACCTTGTGGGACGCCAATGTGCCCATCGTTATTGTACATCCATGGAAATCTTTAGCGTCAACCCTTAGCATTATAAAAATTTAGGTACAATGATTAAATACTGGAATTATGTATTAAGGAATGCCTCACCGTTGTATATCTTGTTGTCAACGAACGTGTGAAGATGCATCTGCTCCGACCAGGGCTTGCGGTCGAGCGCGTCTATGTTGAGGTTGCGGATGTAGTCGGGCGGGATGCCCTCGAGCTCGTCGCCGGCGGAGCCGTAGCTGCGCAGCGTGTCCACGTTGTTGAGCGGCGCCGAGCCGCGCGCCGGCGGCGGCGGGTCGGCGCACGACGCCGGCCGCTCGCGCCGCACCGCCTCCAGGTTGGACAGCTTCGAAGCGCGCGGCGGCAGCTTGTCCTTCGCGCGGCTGTTCAGTGGCTCCTCCAACGCGGGCTTGGCGCGGCGCTTGTTGCGGCGGCGGCGCAGCGCCAGCGGCGGCAACAGCGCCAGCAGCACCAGCGCCAGCACCAGTGCGGCCGCCGCACCCAGCGGCCAGCGCGCCGCGCACGCCCAGCGCCAAGCGTCCCGCAGCGCTCGCGACCCGCCTGCACTGTCGGTACCTTCCCCGCCACCCGACAGCACCGCATCCGAGTACAGGGGGTTACCGCAGTTCATGCCTGCTCCCGGACAACAATCGACATTATTTAATATACAATCAAAAAACTATGTGACATAAAAATAAACTTATCATAAAAAAAATAAAAAGACCTGTCATTACGTTTGTGTTGAAGGGTTGTAAATGTTTACTCTGCACTTGTAACAAGGTCATCTCCCTAGGGACAGATATAGAGTGGTAACGCACCCGTCTTGTCCGGCGGGCAGAGGCAGCGGAAGGAGCCGGGATCGTTGAGGCAGGTGGCGCCGTTGAGGCACGGCTCACCGGCGCACTCGTCCACGTCGTACTGGCAGCGTGCGCCGTAGTACCCGCGGCAGCGGCACGAGGGGCCCCACTCGCCCTCCTCGCAGGCGCCGCCGTGCGCGCATACGCCGGCCGCGCACCAGCGCCCGCGCTCGCATCGCGACCCCTCCAGTCCGGCCGCGCACGAGCACGAGTACCCACCCTCCCCCTCGGCCGAGCACGAGCCTCCGTGCAGGCACGGCTGGGACGCGCACGGGTCGCCGTCCAGCTCACAGCGGCGGCCGCGGAAGCGTGCGTGACACGAGCACGCGTATCCCTCACCCGTCGCTTCACCGTCACCGTCACCCTCACCCTCCAGCAGGTCGGGCGCGTCGCGACACGTGCCGCCGTTGAGGCAGGGGTAGGAGGCGCAGGGCGTGGGCGGCGGCAGCGCGGGGCACGCGTCCACGAGCCGCGCGCGCACGCGCCGCACGAGCTGCACGCGCCCGTCCGCCGATGTGCCACCTTCCTCCAGCGGGAGACGAACACCGCCCAGTTTTGCGTCAGATATGCATCCGTCGAATCCGTATGTCACCTACGGTTGAAAGTGTGTAATATGATTATTTTATTTATTTTATAATTATCTTTTTTCGTATTAGGCATTGTTCGGGTGCAAGGTTGCGGTGGTATTAAAAATGTTATTTGTTAATTAAAAGTTTATTCTAAGTTCTCACGATACAAATTATTGTTTTAAAGTATTTATTTATTTATTTATTTAATAACGTAATAAAGTAACAAAGTACCGTTAATGTTAAAAGTAGATGAAAATGTTTATGTTAGAATATGTTGAATATTATGAATGCACCCGGCTTGTACGGCGTCTAATTATGCATGCAAAAATTTTTTTTTCATCAAACCCATAAGTGTCCATAGACACCCCGTCTATGGATAGGTCTTCAAAAATGATATTGAGGTTTCTAATATCATTTTTTTCTAAACTGAATAGTTTGCGCTAGAGACACTTCCAAAGTGGTAAAATTTGTGTCCCCCCCCCTGTAACTTCTAAAATAAGAGAATGATAAATCTATAAAAAATATATGATGTACATTACGGTGGAAACTTCCACCGAAAATTGGTTTGAACGAGATCTAGTGAGTAATTTTTTTTTAATACGTCATAAATTGAAATTAATATCAAATACTCAGGTCTATACTACCATTTACTTATATACCTACAGCTTTGTACGGAACCCTCGGTGCGCGAGTCTGACTCGCACTAGGCCGGTTTTTTTAAATTTATTTAGTAGTAAGTCTAGCCTGCTATTGTGTAAAATATTAACAGAAGAACTATTGAATGTAATGAAATAACGTTTTGGCCCTTTGTCAAGCAAAATACAAGATTGCAGGTCACACTGGAAATGCAAAAGGCTACGCCCTCTCTATATCCATCCAGAGCCATTTGATGTTTTCCATACCACGCAGCACTAATTAGTATAGTTTAATAACATGCTGTGATTGCCTTTAATTGTATTTACACTATGATAGTGTTGATTTTCATAATTTTATTTACTTTAAGACGTGTAAAATACGTTGGCAGACCTAATAAATAAATAAATAAATATCTATGTATAGTCTATTAGAAGACTAACTTGTTCTGCGGCGAAGGCGTGCGCGTGTCGCTGTAGCTCGGCGGCGATGAGCAGGCGGTCGCCCGCGTCCAACACCGCGGCCGGAGCCGGCGTCTGCGCTACGGCGCTGCGCCGGTCCACCGTCAGCCGCACGCTGGCGCCGCGCCGCTCCAGCCGCGCCTCGTGCCACCGCCCGTCCGCCACCGGCACGCTCGCACGCACCGCCGCCGGGCCCGCGCCCAGCTCCATGCGGAACTGCAGGTAACCCTCCGCCACCTCCAGCACTGCGTAGTCCACGCGCCCCGCCGCCTGCGCAAGCGTACCGCGCGTGCCCAGCGTGCGGAACCGCAGCGATAGCGTCAGCTCGTCGTCCAGCAGCCGCGCGCCTTCCACCGCGCCGCGCTCCACGCGGTAAACCAGGTATCCGTCACCCGACACGCGCACTGCGCCACTTGTCCCGTCCACTCCCGCTCCCGCTCCCGTCACTGTCTGGTCGCAGCGCTCACCAGAGTACCCCGGCGCGCAGGCGCAGCCGCCACGGAGTCGGTGCGCCGGCGCCACCAGCGCGAACACGTCCGTCGCGACGGCGCGCACAGCGTTCCGCAGCGTGACGCGCTCTGCACAGGCGCCGTGCACGCATCCGCCGCACGCCGCCCGCACCAGCTCCTCCACTACGAGGCGCGCGCGCTCCTCGAGGCGTTCGAGGTGCGCGTGGAGGCGGCGGCGTAGCGCGTCCGCGGGCAGGTACCCGCCGGCGGCCCGCACCGCGAATGCCACGTCAAGGTCACGCGCGACTTGGCGCCTCGTGCGCGAGGGACCCGAGCTCGGGTCGACATGACCCGAGTCACCGTCGTCGGACGATTGGACCCCGACGATCACGACGTCGCTCGGCTCGCAGTCGGTGGCCTCCGCGACCGCGCGGACGAAGCCCTTGCGGTGGCTCAGCACGAAATCGCGGTCGGAGACCGCCCGGAAGCGGACGACTATCGTCTGCGCGAGCATCTCGTCCGAAACTAGCACCACGGTGACGCGGACGATCGCGAAGCCGACGAATTTACCGTCATCCACCGTGACGTTCAGGCGGTAGTCACCGACGTCGAGGCGAGGAGCCGCACGAAGAGTTCCATCCGCAGGGTCAATCTCGAACAAATCGGTAGGTGGATATGGGGCACCGTCGATCGGTGCTATGGCGTACGTCAACACATCGTAGGCGTCGCGGTCGGATGCGAACACGCGACCGATGACTCCACCCGGAAACTCGTCCAAATATGAATTGACGACGATCTCCAGCGGCGTCACTACCGGTGGGTATTGAGACTCCTCTATCACCTTGATGTACACCCACGCGTCCGAGTAGAGCGGTGGCGTGCCGTTGTCAAACACGCGCACCTGGAGAACGTAGCGGTCCTTGATTCGGTGATTGAAACGCGTCGCCGAGCGTAGGTAGCCGTCCTGCTCGAGACGAAAGGCCCCCACTTCGTTGCCGGATTGAAAGTCGAAGGTGTAAGGTGCTGCGTTTGGAGAAGCATCTGCGTCCTCCACGACGAACTTGAGTATCGTATGTCCGAGCGGGCGGTCCTCTCGGACGACCGCCGTGTAGTTGGTTTGCGCGAACAGCGGTGGGTTATCATTGGCGTCAACCACCTCCACGTTGACGAGGGCCGTGGCCTCGAGAGCGGGTAAACCGCGGTCCCGCGCGCGTACTTCCAGCACGTAGGCGGGCGCCGTCTCCCTGTCAAGCGGTGCCACAACCGAGATGTAGCCAGTGTCCGCGTCGATGGCGAAGCGGGTTTCGCGGTCGCCGCGTGCGATGGAGTACGCGACACGCCCGTTGGCACCCGAGTCGGCGTCGTCGGCGATAACCTGCAGCACGCGCGTGCCCGCCGGCGCATCCTCTCGCACGCGGGCGCCGTACGACGCCTGCGAGAACAGCGGCGCGTTGTCGTTGCTGTCCATGACGGTGACGTTGATGGTGGCGAGGTCGCTGAGCGGCGGGGAGCCGCCGTCGATGGCTTGCACGGTGAGCAGGTACTCACGGCGGCGCTCGTAGTCGAGTGGGCGCGCCACGGTGAGCGCACCGGTGGAGCGGTCGACGGCGAAGTCGTCGCGATCGTCGCCACCCACGATTGAGTAGTAGACATCTGCGTTGACGCCGGAGTCGCGCGAAGTGGCGCGCACGCGGAGCAGCTCGGTGGCAGGTGCGTCGATTTCGGGTACTTGGGCGCGATACTGGCGGAACTCGAACTCGGGCGGATTGTCGTTGACGTCGGCGACGGTGAGGCGCACGGTGGCGGTGGCGGAGAGCGGCGGCGAGCCGGCGTCGGTGGCGCGCACCACGAGCCGGTGCTCGGCCTGCGTCTCGCGGTCGAGCGGCGCGCGCAGTGTGATGATGCCGCTGTCGGCTGCCAGCGAGAACGCGCCGCTCGCCTCGCTCTCCTCCTCCACGAACGAGTAGCGAACCACACGGTTCGAGCCGAGGTCCGCGTCGGTCGCATGCACCTTTTTGAAATGAAATTAAATTAAATTGTTTATTTCGCTCGAAAAGTCGTTCAGTATTGGTGGTAGGTATATCAAAATAAGGTCTAACATTTCGCTCCAGAATACCATGCAAAATTATAAATTTAAATTGATTCTAAAAGTAAGAAGAGATAAATAGTTTTTTTTTTATGAAAGCTAATAGTAGTCCTATACATTCTGCAATCATTGAATCACTGACTCAATTATCGCACTTATCAAATATCACTGACTTGAATTAAACACCTTTGAATCTGAAAGGGAGAAATAGGGAACAGAAAACAGTACAAGAGACAGAGAAAGAAAAGATCGAAGCATGGAGACGGAACCAGAAAGAAACCATCAGAACGTCAATTGAGATCGGTAAGTATGTGGCAGGCAGTAAAAGCAATGTAGTGTCGTGTACCTTAGCAACGAGCGTGCCAAGGTCCGCGTCCTCCGGCAGCGTGACGGTGTAGAGGTGTGCGGAGAAGGTGGGCGCGTTGTCGTTGACGTCTGTGAGCGCGAGCACGAGCTCGGAGCTGCACTCCCAGAGCGCGCGCGCGCGGTCCTGCGCGTGCACCCGCAGCGAGTAGCGCGCGTGCGCCTCGCGGTCCAGCGCGGCGGGCGCGGCCACCGTCACCTCGCCCGCCGCCGACACCGCCAGGTGGTGCGCCAGCTCGCCCGACAGGTAGTAGCGCAGGCGCGCGTTGGCCGGCTCGTCCGCGTCGCCCACCTCCAGCGCCATCACGAGCGCGCCGCCCGCCGCGTCCTCCCGCAGCTGCGCGTAGTACCGGTGCCGCGGACAGTACGGCGGGTTATCTGACGGTGACGATGACGATCACTATACATATCATTATGTTATTACCTTTCATTAATCATATTTTGTAGTACAGTCGTCAAGTTTTCGTAATCGACCGAAGACATTTTATTATTTTATTTTATTTTTATATTTATGGAAAACTAACAGCTAATACACAATATTTATACATTCGATTTTAGGAACACATAAGCCAGCACCAGTTTTCACTAGTAAAAACAGAGAATGGTGTACAGTTTGATACATAAAAAATATTAATAACAATGTAAAATATCTAATTATATTATACACAGGAAAAGAAAATGGATAAAGTTATTTAATTATCTCTGCCAAAGAATTTATTATTCGTAATGTGTTTGAAGAAGCCTTGCTGGATCGTGAATAAGGGGTCTTTAGTCATTATGGCCCACTTCCCAATGTCCCGCAGGGTAATTCACACAATAATTGCAAATTTTAGATATTTAAAAATTTGATTTAGGAGATAAACCCTAGTAAAAAACAAATGCTATGAAATACATTCAAACAGAAAATACATAAAGTAATAGCCCGACTGTGACAAGGGTAAAAAGAGTAATGATATTAGATATTTCTATATTCATTTAATATTTTTTTATACCACTAAGTTTGCAAACAAGCATACGGCCCGCCTGATGGTAAGCGGTTACCGTAGTCTATGGACGCTTACAACATGAGGGGTATCCCTAGCGCGTTGCCGAATATACAGAAATCTCTTCACACCATTTTTTTGAAGAACCTCATGCTGTACTCCATTGGGAAAACCACGGCGGGGAGCTCATTCCACAATCTGAGCGTCCGCGGAAGGAAGCTCCTTTGAGCTCGCACAGTTCGAAACCGTTTTGGTTACAATGTTTGAGGATGGACTCCCCATCGATAGCGAGAGTTGCGATGGTGGTTTTTGACGGGCCAGTTGGCGCGGTTGGCTAAGATTCAACCTACCGTGCTGTGCCGCTAATCTATAGCAGCGGTAGACTCGATGTTTTTTATATATACCTACTATATACCTAGGTAGATTGTATATTTTATGAAATAGGTATTTCATTGGATTTCATTGGATTCAGCAGCTGAGAGAACCATGAATTCAGACAAGGCAAATATTAAGTTAAAGTACCAGGATTGGATAAGTTTGAAGTAGTGATCATATTCATGGATTTTATTGCACAGTCCTCCACATATGCTCATGTAGAACCCATTGAATTTATTGATGAGGGTGTTGAAAATCGTCCTCAGCAAGCCAGGCTCTTCAGACAAGCCGTAAAGTGAGATAAGAATGCATTCATTGTTTATGGCTTTTAAATAAAATACATAATAAATTGAAACTGTTTTATTGTATAGTACATAAAAATCAGGCCGAGTATGTCTATTCGGTGAATATTCGCGAGCATCTCCCGCGTGAAGCGTGTCCGTGAGGTTGTGCAGCTCCTGCCAAGTACGTTCCAGCTCTGCAATCTTCCTTTCCTCAATTGAGACCGCACAACAGGGGAGTATGTGTTGTCAGTGTACTCCTTCCTCCTCCATCCTCGACGACATACGCAGTAATTTTCTTTTATCAGGGTCTGGAAATATCAATTCCAATTTCACAACGATTCACAACTATATAGCTACTTACAAAAACTCTACTTTCCATTATTTTAATATGATAAAAGAGTGTTTGTTTGTCTATCCATCCTTCATTTTGTAATGGATTATGTATATTTTTTATCTGTTTTAGGTAAAGTATTTTTGGTTATGACACCAAATCATTCTGTAAGTACCATTCATCAATAAATCTGATGTTGAATCCACCTTTCACCACTGCTTTGTCGATTATTTTATGGTTCCAAGACTATTTGGATGGACCGTGATGTCTGTCCACATATGATTGAAACGGGCTCCCATTCACACTCATAATCAGTCCTCTAGTAAGTTCTGGATGCTCCTGCTCTGCATAAGCTGCTAGAGCATCTCGATCTTTTCATGAGTCAACAGCATACATATATCCTGAAAGTAGAGTCAGTTTAATGTAAATACCGTAACGTATACCTATTACAATTAACGTTTTGAAAACGACCAGGATTCATTTATATCACAGAAATCGGAATAAAGTTTAATAGGTACTCACCAATTTAGATAAACTTGTATTCTAATAGTAAATATGTAAAGTAAATATGTAATTGCAACGCCCATCCAAGCAGTGACATTGACATATGATTTGTAGTAGTGTGTGTATTTTATTTCAAATTATGTAGTATAAAAAAGAGGATTTACGCCTTAAGGGTCAGTTCACACCGAGACGGGATACAACGACACGCGACACTATGAGACGCGGCGCGCAATTTTTAAGATAGCGATACAATGATGCGGATTCTGTTGTAAATCACACTAAACTAATTATAATCACATCACATCTCTTTCTTACAAACATTATTGAAAAAGGATAGAACATATTTAAAGCTGTCAAATTAGTCTTTTCCATTTGAATTTACGGGCTAATAGACGTTTCTTACATACATCCTGCATACATCCTTTCTTATGTTCTTTGTTAGAAATAGATATAGTGAGACTAAATTAGTTTAGTTGTAAACAACAGAATCGGCACCATATAACATAATCTATATTGACTAACTGACCGTTATACGTGTCTTAAGCATATTTTTTGGTCTTACATTATTATTATATAGATTACATAAAACAATATTAATAAAATGTATTCGTCCATATTATACGACATAAGCATACTCTAGGACGTAACGTATCCTAATGTGAAATACACTTTGTCTAGGTGCGGTGCGGTCCCAGCATTAAAACTCTATTGAAGAAGGGTTTACCATTTATATCAAATAAAACAGGCTGATAATAATGGCGTTATGAAAAAAAATATTGTCACTTATTGACATCTCATATTGTCAACATAATGATATGTTCACTGATGTATCAATCTATATAGACGTACCGTCAGCGTGCCTCTAAAAGATAACAATAGTTTTATAAATTAGTTGCGTGTTTATAAATAAGATTGAGGGTAAACTTGTATGAAGCAAGTTTCCTACCCTCTCTTTTCTAGACGTTTATGTGATATGTGTCGAATCTGCCGAGAGGTCTCTCACTGAAGATCATTGGCTGAGGACGATGTCGTGCGTGCACCGACTTGTGTTTTTCAAAATTACTCCAATCCTTTGCCGTGTAACTGTAAACAAAGACTATTCTTGTGTGTTTCGCATAAACCAGTTTAAGGTTTGCTCAAAAACGTGGATCCACGAAAGACGAGAAAGACGAGAGAGAAGCGAGAAGAGTAAGTAGGTACTATAGTCTATTTCACATAGGGTGAGTCGTGACAGTTCAAGGTTTTTTACCAATATCTAATGAAATTACATGTGATTACTCTGAAATAGTACACAAACATGAAACCTCGCTGTATCATAGTAGATCATAGTATTCTTTTATTATATCGAAATAAACATTTACATTAAAAATCGAAATAAATTAATAGTTCATTGGAATGCAATTATAATAGCAGACTTAGCCCCCTGGTGGTAAGCGGTTACCTCAGCTCTATGGACGCTTGTGATGCCATGAAAATCAATCATTAAGCTAGCTACACTCTCCGATGATAGAATAATAATTTGTAATTCAACTCGACACTGGCAAAAATAAGTCGGAACTTGTCTTTTTTTGTGTCTATTTTTCACTGCAGTCTCACCATGGTAAGTGGTAATGTGGCCGAAGGTGGTAAGCTCACAAAGCCTAGATGGAACTTGCTCTCAAGTGCAGCTGTCGGAACACGTCGATAGGTGCTTGGCGACAGATTTTCAGTTTGAGGGTGGTAGCCAGTCTGGTTACTGGTAACAAAGTATCCTACCCCCATCGTGAAGATACCATAGCGGTTTCCTCACGATGTTTTCCTTCACCGAAAGCTCAGACTCATTATAGGATTCGAACCTGGGACCTTCGCCTCGGCATCCGACGTCACTACCAATGAACTATCATCGCCTTGAATTTTGGTAATTCATTGTGCAGATAACCTTCCAAGCTCATGGATGTTCATGCAATGAGTCATTGTCATAGACACACACAGGAGTCTCCATGTCCATGAACGGAAATCTGTCTACCGAAGGCCACAAATTCAGTATGATGAGCTTACGGAAGAAGGTTCTCATTCGTCAGGAGTCAGCAGAATTCCTCTAAATATATCCTGGCTAGTGAGGATTGCTATGAGCTATTAGATGACGAGTTGGGAGCAGGAGTTTTTTTTAGCAGTTGACATTGAATATATATATTTTTTATATGCGCGCGAATGATGCCCCGGCCCGGGTATCACCCCGAGTGTCCATAGTGCTAAGGTAACCGCTTACCACCAGATTAATGTAACTTGAATATATATTTTATATACGCGCGAATGATGCCCCGGCTATCACAAGTATCCATATTGCTAAGGTAACCGCTTACCACCAGTTGTGTGAAAAAAAAACATTTTTATTTCTCATTTTCCATGTGAAATAATTATTTATTATTTCTATCATAACACTTTTCCACTCATCTGTACCAAAAATAGGATAGTGTTTTGTTTGTTTTGATAGCGGGCCATAATGACTAATGCAAAATTTGAAAATAAAATAGAATAGGCGCTATGGCCCGCGGGCCATTCGCGAGTGGGACATAATGACTAAAGACCCGAATAAGTCTACATGATCTGAGTAATGGGCATTGTAGAAGTTTGGAACTCGAATAAAGAAGGAATTTTGTTTGTAATTGGTCAAGCAGGGTATACCCCATACATGAACGAAATGAAAATATGAACGAAAAGGTGCCAAAAAAAATATTTTCGGTAAAAGGTTGGGATAATCTATTTTGTTCAAAAGAATATTATGGAGAAAAGACAGATCAGCAGCATCTCACCATTAACTAGAGGCAAAATATGATGGTGTCTACAACTCTCGAGGTAGTCAAGAGCATTCAAGTTATATTCAAAATTATATAGATTAAAGAGCTTGTTTTTCTCTTTTCTAATTTAACGCGACTTTTTTCTAATACCTACATTTTTAAACTCGTGAAATCTTTGGAATGAATGTAAATAAATAAATATATCCTGGGACATTCCTCACACACGGTCATCTGCGGGGTTATTTTAAAACGGTCGAATTCGGAATCGGGAGCGGAATCGGAAACCTTCATCGAAAAGATCCGATCGCGGAAAGTTGGAGTGCGTTTATAAAGTTTGTTTTTAATAATGTTAGGAAATGGTATACCTAAACTAAATTTTTTTTAAATTCAAAAAGTTTAAACAAATAAAGTGTAGACAATGTTTTTAAGAGTATGACGTTTTCTGTGTTGATTTTTGGTAACACTGCGGTTGTGAATATATTGTAATTACCTATATTGTATTGTATAGTACCTATATTTTCTTCAAGTTATTAAGTTATGTGTTATTATAACTATTTTTTTTATCAAAGTAATGATTTGTTAAAATCTATTATGTCTTTATCAGTGAGGACCTCTAAATGGCCCACACATTTTTAGGGTTCCGTAGCCAAATGGCAAAAAACGGAACCCTTATAGATTCGTCATGTCTGTCTGTCTGTCTGTCCGTATGTCACAGCCATTTATTTCCGAAACTATAAGAACTATAATGTTGAAACTTGGTAAGTAGATGTATTCTGTGAACCGCATTAAGATTTTCACACAAAAATAGAAAAAAAAACCGGCCAAGTGCGAGTCAGACTCGCGCACCGAGGGTTCCGTACAAACCTGTAGGTATATAAGTAAATGGTAGTATAGACCTGAGTATTTGATATTAATTTCAATTTATGACGTATTAAAAAAAAACTACTTACTGGAGTTCGGTTCTGACAGCGGTCGGGAGCGGTCGCGCACATGTGCTGCGCGCGCCCCGTTGTCCCTTTTTTTTTTTTTTTTTTAACGCGCATCGAGAGTAGTGTTCCCAGTGCCCGGTTCTTACGTTTGTGAATATTGCCAGCCAAATGGGTGAGATTGTTCCATATTGACTAGATTTAAGAGATATAGCTTAAGCAGCAATAGCAGTTGAGACGACGGTACGCAGTATGTAGAGATCACGGTAGAGACTCTCGCCACTTCTATCCAGCATGTTTAGCCCCAATAGAAGAATGCCGCATCGGACGCACGCGTAACACACGGCTCTGGCATATATATGTCTAAGCCTAATAACTTGAACGTATCAACAAAATCGAGTTTGAAGTTATAAACTAAATTTACGTCAAGAGGAGTTCTTTGGCAGGGTCTAGGTTCCATTAATTTTGTTCTTCGAAGGATTTATGTTGAGATTATGACCGCTCCAAAAAAAAAATACTCGCTGGAGAACTTGCTCCCTGGGTCTGATACTATTGTGTATATTATTTGTAGATACCCTAACGGTTCGATTAGTGCAGACTTCCATTATTGCTCACATGGATTTCGCTTTGTTTCCTGAATTTCTCATTCCTGTAACATATTATATTCGTTTACGACTTAACAACGGGCCTCTCTAGTACTATAATTTATTTTTCATAATAACTAGTGAGAGTTATATTTTACTGCATGTTACAATGGCTTCTACAAGTCGCTTATCTGTACAAGAAGTATCTATTCCTTAGTTAGCAATATTAGCTAATCTTGAACCCTGCACCGATACTAAAACATAAATTTGCGTTCAAGTAAGGTTCATATTTATCAGTTCTAATACTTGGCAAATTGATTATATAATATATCGATCTGCCTTCCATTCCAGCTTTTGTTTATAATTATACGTTAATCATCGGTATGGAAACTGTACAGAGTTCCAATATGCAATCAATTGACATTTCCACTAAGTCCTCTCTTTCGGTACATCCCAAATCATTTTGCAGTAGCATGCATACTCCGCCTTCGGCAAGGTTTAGGCTACAGAAGGATAACGTGATGTTGTACCCGATGTTATCAATTTACTGTAGTTTTTCATTAGATAACCACGTTTCCGTAACACACAGTGCATAATTGTTAGTTCCTCCAAGAATCGCGGTTAACGTGTTTATTTATATCTAGTAACATAGTTTAGCCACGACCGGACATGATCGAATTTAGATTCGTAGGTCCGGCCTAGCGTGGCATTCAAAACCAGAGCCTACTCCGCCTACATCTGTTATCAATAAACTAGACTAGATGCTTCGAGGAAGGAATATCGGCAAATATAAACTGCATGCAACAAAAACAAGTATAAAAACCGACCCACAATCTTAACAAAACTTCTTAGTCAGAGGACCCCTAATGGGTCATTTGAGCTCCCACATTTGGTATCCATCCATAGAACAAAATACAATACTCCACTTCCTATATAAAAAAAAAAAACATTAAATTATTACCCTCCGCGGACAAGCTTTGCACGTGTGTAAGGGTCGACTCTAAGCAAAAATGGTAACTACAATGTCGACAGAGACAAAAAATTGGTCTACACGCCCGTTGCAAGGATATCTGCGTGATTCTTGTTTTTTTTCCATACTGTACGTACAAGCTAATAAGTTAGATATGAGCGTGCGTGCGGGATCGTCACCAATGAAGCAGACTCGGTATGATTGTTCCTTTTTATTTATTTCGTATATACTATTATATACTGCTCAAAAAGCACCTGAGCCGACAACACATCTATGTAGGTCGATATCAGAACAGATATATGCGTGCCTCAGCCATTAGTAGGTACATAAGCTAAAACGTTCTGCTCTGACTGCCACCCTCGGCTTGAAAGTCTTTGGGAGCTGGCTACCTTTGGGGCTGGTGTTGACAAGCGACGTGGCCGCTTGCGCCGACCGCTGGGTGGACATTCTGCCTGCTTGCAGCATTGACATATAAATGTAATGATTTGGCCGCCTACTTGTGCACCGTATACATATAATTTGTTTGTCGTTATAGTATCTATAAAGTATAAGTTGCATGAGAGAAAATATGCTACCGGCAGGTTTCACCGCAGTTTCTTAACCACTAGCTTTAGAAAATCCTTGCTTATCCCTTCGGAAGCAGTAGAGACGTGACGAGAACATAGTGCTTACGTAAACTTTGTGTGAGATGCTGATTGATAAGGGTCAGTTTATCCGTCAGAGTATTATCTCGAGAACGTCAAAACACATTCTTATACGTAAAACGACAACTTAATATTATGGTTTTAAATGGATGCATTGGTTCATTCTACCATAGTTATCAATACCAGAATTTATTCCGCTTAACATCTCTTATCAAGTAACTAGGATAGACGCCTCGGTGAAGGAAAACATTCGACAAAAATAAGTATAAAAACTTGACCCTCTAAAATAAATTCCAATTCAAAAAAAACTTTAAGTAGCTATTTACTACACAAATGATCTCTAGCGGATCGCTCAAGCTCTCCCATCTGGTCTCCATTCAGTTGTCATCTACTTAACAACTTAACTCTATGTAACACAATAAAGAACTCACGAACACCACAAAAAATACCACTCGAACCAAACAATAATTATTACTTGACGATTGCATTGGGAAACGACAAGAACAAGTGCAATAATAAACTGACTCCAAACAATAAACTCTCAAGAAAGTCGTAAACCCTACAAGTAGTTGAAACAAAAATAAGGTAAAAAGGGTCTGCTCGGGAATTAGTGCGATTCCCAAATTATGTTCTTCCAATATTTTACAAATTATTCTATAATATAATACATACTGGCCGAACCATAGCATGTTATGGATATAACTAGTTATGGTAGTATTAGTGGATACTAAAGAGGTCAAATCGCTCAGTTGTATTTCAGTTCAGCCTAGAAGAATTTTCATACAGGCGAGTACAAGCTCACGGCGTGATGGCTACCACCCGATTGCAAGATCGAGCACCTGAAGACACCGAGCTGATTGCCATACAACAAATAACCCTATTTTACTTTGAGCAGAAGCGCAACGACTAATGCATTTACTAAAAAGAATCATAAACATGGAATATAGCTAGGCAAAAAAAAGGAACAAAAAAAACATATACCTGGAAGAAAAGGCAATGACAAGGGCTTTACTCTTAGATAAAGGCTATAACACCGTGGATTCACGGTTCTTACTGGAATAACCACCCTCAACACATTTTGTCAATCGGTACATATAGGTACCCAATTACACCTACAAGTCGGCGTCAAGCTCAAGAAATTTACTTATAGAAGTATCCAGTCTCAAAGAAACGGCAAAAAAATATGAATCTCGGCAATGCTCAGGAAAAACAATACTAAAGAGAGACCCACGCTACAGCACTGAAATAACGCAAAATCTGAACACTATATTATGCAACACAAATCCTGACAACTCCATACAGAAGAATTAAGATACGGCACTCCAACACACAAACTTCAAGACGTTCTGGCAAACCGGAAACTAATCATCTCAACTGGATCATTTTCACTAACCCCATCCATAACAATTTATCAAAGAAGAATATCAAATAATTACGTATACGTACAATTCACTGACCGTAAACAAGAATGGTGGCAATTCAATACCATTAAATTCAATAAAGTAACAAGAATTCAATAAGAAAGAAAGAGAATCCAAGAAGAAAATTCATGTGCTACTTAAATAACTTAATAACAAAGTAACTCAATTGGACTACAAGAATTCACAATATATATACATATATCAAGGCATAAAACTCATGGGAAAGGTAATGGTATCCGGAAATGGGTGCTTAATCTGTTAGTTGGCTCACTCATGGGACGGGCGTCCCATAACCACATAGGCAAAAATATCACAGGAACTGTTATACAAAGAATTAATCCTGACATTTAAATGTGAGAAACTTGAAAATAGAAGGACAATACTTCAAATTTATACAAATCACAAATCAAAATAGGCAAATACGCAGAGGAAAGGCAAAATAAAGGCTCATCAGGATATCTACTTGGGATTTAAGAAAAAATATTGCGGTGGTAATGCGAAGTAAACGAAACAGCACTGCAAAAACTATAGTAAACTATTCAAAGCATCATTATCGCAATCCCAGAAGAAATAGCAAACCACAAGAATAAGCCGGCATGTGCCGAAAACACCATACGCTCTTTCAACTGAATCGATCGACGGCATCAATCAGGAACCAGAAAAATCAGCGGCATTTCACCAATCCACGCTCTAGCTCCTGACATTGAAGAAGCATCTCCACGATTGATATCTCAGTACTTAAAGATACAAACCTTATATATGAAATTCTACTGTACGTGTGTATGTCACTGAACTCCGCCTAAACGGCTGGACCGATTTGAATGAATGTTTTTGTATGCGATTGGGTGGCGCCCTGGATGGTTTAGATAGGGTAGGGTACGGTAGGGTAGGATAGGGTGGGGTAGGGTAGGGAAGGGTAGGGTAGTGTGGGGTAGGGTAGGATAGGGTGGGGTAGGGTAGGGAAGGGTAGGGTAGTGTGGGGTAGGGTAGGGTAGGGTAGGTTAGGACACCAAGCGAACAGAGTCGTGCCGGGCAGCTAGTAGGTACATTATAAGGACCAACACATTCTATGTCAAAAACAGAACGACAAAAAAGTAAGGAACCACTGGAAAAAAGGAAAGGGAGCTATACCTTCGCCACGCCTTACTTCAATCCTGAACACTGGACGAAGAAATACCTTAACTTTATTAAGGCCACGGGGAATAGAGGTAGGTATTAACTTATTATTATTATTAGCTTAACTAGGACAAAATGCTCATCTGCGACCAGATCAACATCACGGAACTTCATACACCCAGCATGATGGAAAGCGATATGAAATCCAAAATACTCGGAAACAGAAAAATATTTGTTATCCCGGATGTGTCCCATCCCATTGACTATGATAATTAAGTTTCTAAGTACACATCTGAACGACCACAGTACCATATTTGTTACACAGTATACCAAGAACTAATCCTTGCGGAATGGTGTGCCTAAGGAAACCAAATTGAATCTAGAATAATAACGAAGAACAAGAAGTACACAAGCACATACCGGAGCTGAAAGTGACACGGAGCCTCTCAACCAAAGAAGCTATACTCACGGAAATCGAGGTCCTGCATGGAGGAAGTTAATCAAATGAACAACAAAGAAATAACCAAACTCAACCCAAGAACTAAATACCAAAGAGAGAAGAAAGAAGACAACATACACCAACGCTCACCCTCTCTATGATACCCGTCTTCCCACTTTCCAATATTGGCTATAGGCTGAACATTCGGTCGATTGTGGTCAGCTGGCTGCGGTTGGCTGGCCGTCCTCTCCCATCCCAGAGCGTGTCACTCCTATATACCACGCACTCCTCGGTTTATCCGTGGTTACTCCGATACAACTATTCAGGTACCAGTCATTATAAACTAAGTTAGTTACATGGTGGTTGATGCTTGAATGGTTGTATAGGACATGGGTCGGTCGTTGTACTGGCTGAGAGCAGTGCTAATCATCATCATCATCATCATATTAAAAAAAAACTACTTACTAGATCTCGTTCAAACCAATTTTCGGTGGAAGTTTCCACCGTAATGTACATCATATATTTTTTATAGATTTATCATTCTCTTATTTTAGAAGTTACAGGGGGGGGGGACACACATTTTACCACTTTGGAAGTGTCTCTCGCGCAAACTATTCAGTTTAGAAAAAAATGATATTAGAAACCTCAATATCATTTTTGAAGACCTATCCATAGACACCCCACACTTATGGGTTTGATGAAAAAAAAAAAATTGAGTTTCAGTTCTAAGTATGGGGAACCCCCAAAAATTATTGTTTTTTTTCTATTTTTGTGTGAAAATCTTAATGCGGTTCACAGAATACATCTACTTACCAAGTTTCAACATTATAGTTCTTATAGTTTCGGAAATAAATGGCTGTGACATACGGACAGACAGACAGACAGACAGACAGACATGACGAATCTATAAGGGTTCCGTTTTTTGCCATTTGGCTACGGAACCCTAAAACAATAAATTTTGGGGGTTCCCCATACTTAGAACTTAAACTCAAAAATTTTTTTTTTCATCAAGCCCATAAGTGTGGGGTGTCTATGGATAGGTCTTCAAAAATGATATTGAGGTTTCTAATATCATTTTTTTCTAAACTGAATAGTTTGCGCGAGAGACACTTCCAAAGTGGTAAAATGTGTGTCCCCCCCCTGTAACTTCTAAAATAAGAGAATGAGGTAAGTTAAGTTATATTAGTTAAATAGGTAAGTAAGTAGTGTTTAGAAGATTTTTGTAAATATTTGTTCAATAGATTAATAAAAATGTTTAATGTAGAGAATGATAAATCTATAAAAAATATATGATGTACATTACGGTGCAAACTTCCACCGAAAATTGGTTTGAACGAGATCTAGTAAGTAGTTTTTTTTTAATACGTCATAAATTGAAATTAATATCAAATACTCAGGTCTATACTACCATTTACTTATATACCTACAGGTTTGTACGGAACCCTCGGTGCGTGAGTCTGACTCGCACTTGGCCGGTTTTTATGCAAATATATATACAAAATTTTGTAAGCTGTTGGTCCTCCAACAAACAAAAAATTATAAATAAATAAAATAAAAAAACTTTATGATAACCGAAATTAAAAAGAGCTGGGTGTACATAGTACTGGTATAAAAGCGGTGTAGGAATAGTAAGGTATCGTGTTATGTCGTCTCGTCACTTGTTGTGTAGTGTCGTACTGACCGTTAACATCGGTGACGGTGAGCGTGACGGCGGTGTAGGCGGTGAACTTGCCGTCGGTGGCGGCCACGCGCAGCCGGTAGTTAGCGACGAGCTCGCGGTCGAGCGCGCGCGCCACGTACAGCTCGCCCGACGCGCGCACCTGGAACCGCGCGGCCGCGTCGCCGTCCGCCACGAAGAACGACAGCGCCGCGCCGCCCGCGTCCCCGTCGCCCACCTCCAGCCGCGCCACCACCGTGCCCGCCGCCGCATCCTCGCTCACCTTAGGTACACATTATAATTATACAAGTCACGTTACCGTAGGTACCTACCTCCCGTTACAAAGGTACATACATACTCGTATTACAGTAGGAGCGGTCGACTCACCTCGGCGACGTACTCGTCCTGCAGGAACACCGGCGGGCAGTCGTTGTAGTCGAGGAGGCGCACGACGAGCGTGCCGCGCGTGAGGCGGCGCGGCGAGCCGGCGTCGGCGGCGAGGAGCGCCAGGCGGTGCTCGGGCGCCGCCTCGCGGTCCAGCTCGCCCGCCGTCGTCACCCACCCCGTGTACGCGTCCACCGCGAACAGCGCGCTGGCGCCCTCCGCGCCCTCCGCGCCCTCCGCCAGCGAGAACCGCACCTCGCCGTTCGATCCCGCGTCTGGGTCATCGGCCATCACTGTAATACGAAATGCGTACGACACTTTTAAAGTCAAAGTCGAATCCATTCAAATTCTTATGAAAAGTCTGACAATATAATATTCTAATTAATCTGGTTCTGAAAACCTTCAGCATTTGCTTAGAAGAGCGGCCAATAAACTTAGCAATTACTGTTATCAATACAAACAAAACAAGCTCGGATATTTTTTCGTGTGTATGTATTAGTGGTGTCTTCGGGCGGTTAAGGTTAAAATTTTAGTTAAAAGTTAACTAACCCTGACATGTGCAACCCAGTTTGCATTCTTCCGGTGGTTAAATTTAACTTTAACCGTTTATTAACTTTAACCTTTCTATAACTCATGCAATCTTTCTATATATCATGCAACCGACCCTTAGTAGTCGGTAGTTAGTTTAAATTACGCCACGTCATGGGTTATGTTACATCACGTACTATATATTAAAATTATATAAAAATAAATAAATAAATAAATATTATATCATCCGCAATACCGGAATGATTTTGACATAGCGGAAAGAGAGAGGAGATCGAGTGGCTCACGTTGAACGAGGCTCGTGTGCGTGGGCGTGTTCTCGGCGATGTGTATCACGTACGGCTGCGAGTGGAAGACGGGCGCGTGCTCGTTCACGTCCAGCACGTGCAGCCGCGTCTGCACCATCGTCGCCGGCGCCGGGCTGCCGGGGCCCTCCGCAACCACACCTGTGCGGCAACAATAGTCGTTAGTAGGTACCTACACAACATACCAGCGATGGGCCGCCAGTTGGGTACGGAGCGCGAGCGGTACTAGTACCTATGACGTGGTCGGCGGCAGTCTCGCGGTCGAGCGGCGCGGCGAGTACGAGGCGGCCGGCGTCGTCGATCGCGAAGAGGTCCTGCGCCGGCGGCGAGGCGGCGGCGAGGCGGAAGCGCGGCGCGGGCGCGTCGGGCGCGCGCAGCTCGGCCACGAGCGTGCCGGGCGCGGCGTCCTCGCGCAGGAACAGGTCCGGCGGCGGCGCGAGCACGCGCGGACACGCCTCGCCCGCGCCCGCCACGTACACGGCGACGGGCGCCTCGCCCGCCAGCCCGCCGCCGTCCCGCGCACGCACCCACACCTGCACCACCTGCGACGCTGCGCCAACAACACACATTATGCTATTTTATTTCCACAATATCAATGATACATCCATCCATCCATCATCTTATTTCTTTAACGGTGATTTTTCGAGTGAAATCATGTTTTCAGTTACCTATTACAAGCTTAAAATCTATTTTAGGTGGTTATTGTTCAGATTCAGTATTCTCAATTGTTTGTATAGATAGAATTTTAATATTTTATTTCATTTTAAGAACAAAGGAAAACTAACAGCTAGGTACATAAAGTATAGATAGACATAAAACAAAAAGAAGGCTAATTATAAGTTTTCACAGATTTTTATTTTTTTTTATTTTTTTTTTTTATTTTTTATATATGCCATATAAGTTAGCGGAGAATAATCAGTTACCAAAGGTGGTGGCGTCACGAGCGAATGAGAGCGCTCCGGTGTGCGGGTCGACGGTGAAGAGGCCGGCCGCGGGCGAGCGCACGTCCGCGTCGCCCTCGTACACCGAGTACGTGAGCCGCGCGTGCTCGCCGCTGTCCGCGTCGTGCGCCCTCAGCGTCAGGAAGGGCGCGTGCGGCGCGCGTTCCGGCGGCACGCACGCGCGGTACTCGCGCAGCGGGAACACGGGCGCGTTGTCGTTCAGGTCCTGCACGCGTACGCGCACGGCGGTGTGGCGCACCAGGCCGCCGCCGTCGCGCGCCGTCACCGGCACCTCCCACTCGGCGCGCGCCTCGCGGTCCAGCGCCACGCGCGTCGTCAGCGCGCCGCTCGTCGCGTCGATCGCAAACGTCTCTCGGAGTTTCGTCGAAGGGATCGAGTAGGTCACGGTGCCGTACTCGCCGGCGTCGTCGTCGTAAGCTTTCACCTGCGGCACGAGCACCTCACTTCTAATTAATCCATAAACAACGTTAGACGATACTGCCACTTACATAAGTATACCTTACAATTCTGCATTTCACTGAACCGAAAATATGGATACTTAAGGTAGGTAGTAAAAAAAATTTTTTATTTTTTTTTATTATTTAAAAAAAAAAAAATGTGTAGCATCTGGCAGCTACGCTAGGCATGAACCTGTGTTATAGCCACCAGTACCCCACCCTTTTCTTAAGCAAACAGTTCTCTAAATGCTAATATGGGAAGAACCGACATGTACATTTATATTATATATATATATATATACATATATACATCTATATATGACTTACACTAATATTTATTTTATTTAAGAAATACTGATTATATAATGCAAATATGAATCTAAAATGTATGCTTGTGTACTTGTGTGTGTGTGTACTTGTGTGTGTGTGTATTTGTGTGTATATGTGTGTGCGGAGGTGGTGTTTGTTTGTATGTATACGTTTATATTATGTGTATATGTTTATTTGTATACTCTAGTCTATATGTATGATATTAAATTTAGGTTTTAAGTATCCTATGATTGGAATATTATGCATAATTCCGTTTCATCATACGTCAACTGTCTTAGCCAACTATTTAATGTATCCTTGCATTTCTTGTGACATGTAGGGAAAATTGAATGGAGTTTGTTTGCTTTGTTATACAGGCGTGCACCTAAGTAACAAAAAAACCTTTGAGATAAAGAAGTCTTAAACCTTTTAGTGTTACATGCATTGTAGTGACATCTCCTTTGACTTGACTCATGATTTGGTTCATAGATCATTAATGAATGTTGTTTCAAAATAGTATGTAATATAAAAAGTTGCCGAACACTCAGTACCCCACAATCTTTAAGCAATTCAACCGTGGGATAGATACGGGGCTTAAATAAGCAGACTTTTAAAAGTATTCTTTGGGCTCTTTCCAAAAAAATCATATGACTCTTGCCTGCTCCTCCCCAGGAGGTGATACAGTAAGTAATGATCGATTGACAGAGAGCCATATATATCATTTTCATTGTCCTGCCATCTGCAACATGCCTAAGCTGTTTGAAAATGTATATAAGTCGCCTAACTTTTTGAGATATGCTAAGTATATGATCCTTAAATGCCAAATTCCTATCAATGATAACACCCAGGTATTTTATTTTATAAATTTTTTGAAGGGCAGGGCATTCACATTCGGTAGTCGATGTGTTAGAGCAGGAATGAGCGACGATCCGATGGTTCATATACGGAGGATAAGGGAGGTTTCTGATTGAGAATTCTATGAACTTTGTTTTTTCTGCATTAATAGTAAGAGAGTTTGAGTTTAGCCAATGAATGACTTTACTAAAACCCTCTTGCGCTTTACTGTAAACATCTTCCCAAGTATCTGCAAAAAAGGTAAGTGTGGTGTCATCCGCATATGAGATGATTTTACAGTTATCAAGTTTAAGATTACACAAACCATTGATATACACAAGGAAGAGAGTAGGACCAAGTATGCTTCCCTGTGGGACCCCATAAGTGGTGGGAAATTCATTGCTGATAAAATTGTCTATTTTTACTCTCTGTGACCTTTCTGAAACATAATCTTGAAGAAGACGCAGTTGAACACCCCGGATGCCCATTTTTTCTAATTTGTTTATGAGTTTGGGAATAGAGACCGTGTCGAACGCCTTCGCAAGATCCAGGAATATTGTTAAGCATTTTTGTTTATTATCAAGTGTTCTAACAACAAAGTTTGTAAATTCCTGAACTGCGTCAGCGGTAGACCTTCCATTTCTGAAGCCAAATTGCGCATTTGAAAGTAATTTATTGTTCTCTAGATAGTTAATGAGCTTGTTATTGATAATCCTTTCAAGTACCTTAGATAAAGAGGGCAGTATCGAAATGGGGCGGTAGTTATTTACACAGTCTCTATTTCCACTCTTGTATATAGGATATAGTAGTGAACTCTTAAAAGCAGATGGAAATACACCCAAGCTGAGACAACAGTTCATAATATAAGTAAGAGGAGGGACAATGCTACTCTTTAAAAGTTTGAGGACTTTTGCCGATATACCATCAGATCCTGCCGCACAATCGCTCTTTAAACCCATTATCAACCTCTCCACCTCAGTATCATCCGTTTCAAGAAGAACAAATGAATGACTCGGTGAGATTGGCGAGTCACAATCACAATATTTAACTGGTTGTGTTGGTGTCGGAATTGCTTCCGCTAGAGATTTGCCAACATTGGCGAAGAAAGTGTTTAATTTATTAACTGACAGTTCAGGTGTAGACTCTAGGGAAAGAAGTTCTGTAGGGAGTATTTTTTGTTTTGACATATTTGTGATATTTTTAATTTCAGACCATAATTTCTTACAATCCCTACCAGCAGATTGTAGTTTATCTCTTTCGTACTGACGTTTTACTCTTTTTAGAAGTCCATTACAAAAATTTCTGTATCGTTTATATGTTACTTGCAATGTAGCGTTATCCGGATCTTTTTTAAGGTTTTTATGCATGGTATCTCTATTTCGTATGCACCGTAAGAGTCCTGGTGTAATCCAAGGCTTTATAATAATGTATTTACGTGGTACGAATCTTAAGAGTGAGTTCCTCAAAATAATATCAGACAGAGTTTTTAGAAATAAATTTGTAACAATATTAGGATCACCAATCTTACAAATTTCCCCAAAATCAAGCTTAACACAATCTTCTAGCAGTTTATCAAAGTTGATTTTATTGTTTGTCCTATATTGATATTGAGTATGTAATGATTTTGTTTTCAAGTAAAATAATGTTGCTTGATGATCAGTAACGGTAGATTCCAAGACAACAGTGAGTGAGGCTAATTTGGTTTTCACAATTACATGGTCCAAACAGCTTTTGAATCTTGTGGGTAAATTATGTGCCGGTATCAATCCGTAATACGACAAGAGTTCAATGTAATCAAGTGCAATTTTGTCAGTACTATTTTCCGAGATATCTATATTTATGTCTCCCATGATTATAATGTTTTTAAATGAATTTAGGTTTAAAATAGCTCTCTGGAGTGAGTCAAGAAAATTCGTAATGTCTTTAAAACAACAAGGCCGATATATTGCCAAAATTACCGTTTCATTCGATACCTTAATTAATAGACAGTTCGTTTCTGAAAGTGCCGGTTCCTCCACTACTACTTTCAATTGCTTATTTGTATACACAATAACCCCATCATTCTGATTAAAATGGTTTTTAGTACTATAACAATTATATCCATCCAAAACAGGCAAATCACTTACGCAAGACATCCAACATTCCGATAAAACAATAATATCCCAATTCATATTAATGGATGCCAGTAATATGCAAAATGCGTCAAAATTACAATTTATGCTTCTGATGTTTTGAGCCAAAATTTTCAAATATTGCTCTGGGTTAGAAACAAGATTCTTACACCGTTCCACTTGGCAAGATAAGGATTGAGATATATTATATTTATCAATATCATCAAGTAAATTACTTATATTTGCCGCCATTTGTAACATTTCAAAATTAGATTAAACATTATAGAAATAATTAAATTATACAAATTAGTCCTTTAACTCCTTCAAAACATCATAGTTTTTTACCCAAATTGCCGGTGATGAGTCATCTTTTCTCAACATAACTCTTCCGTTGCGCACCCATATATATTTGTAGTTTTTCTCCTTTTTAAAATGACGAGCCTGTGCATGTAGATTGCGATTACCCGGAGATAAGTGTTCTGACACAAATATTTGATGTTTTTCACCACCCAAACCCAGAAGGGAGCTATTCAGTTTATCCGATGGATTAGCCTTATTGTATTTAATGCATGCCGTTATTAAGTTATCTCGCAGGCTGGAAGATGCCAATTTAATAACTATGGATCTAGGCCTTGGATTTTTAGGATTGAGCTTCGCCACTCTAGAGCAGGACAAAATATCTTTTTCTTCAAGTGGCGAAGATACGACCTTACTAAGTTGGATGGTTGACGTGACGAGGTTCTCGTTTGAGTGCTCCGGTAGGCATTGCAGTTCCAAATTGTTTTCACGCGCTTGCTGTTCCATAATTGCAACCTTGAGGTTAAGATCCTTGACATTCTCATATAGTTTCATATTTTCAGAGCGCAAGTCTGAGGTTTCGGCACGGAGACTAGTAAATTCTTTGTGCATGTCATCGTACTTAGTTGACAAAAAGTCGAGTGACTGTATCAATTCCGGAATTAATTTAACATTTTTGTTTATACTATCAAGAGCAGACTTCATGTGAGTTTCTATAGAATTTGCAATAATGCTGTTAATTTGATTATAACAAGGAAGGAAACAAAAACTCGACGTTTCACAATGACACGATCCCTAGGACTAACCGTAGTGAGCAGTAGGGGCGGCGGCTGATTCTCTAGCGCGCGCGCCTCGTGGACTAGATGTGGGAAATGCGGCGGTGCGCGATTTGCCGGCGCCACAGCCAACTTAACACGCGCGAAGGCGGCGTGTGCGCCGTCCGAGACGGAGACGTTGAGCGAGCGCGGAGCGGCGGGGTCGGCGGCGGCCGCGAGCCACGCGCGCGTGTCGGCCAGCGCCAGCACGCCGGTGCGCGGGTGCACGCTGAACGCGCGCGACCCCCCCACGGCGTAGCGCAGCCGCGGCGCGTCGCGCGCGTCCGGGTCCCACGCCGCCACGCGCGCCAGCGCCGCGCCCAGCCCCGCCTCGCCCGACACCACCACCGGGACCACGCTGCGCTCCATGCGCGGCGGGTTGTCGTTCACGTCCTCGACTGCAATATAACATCAGATCATGTTTCGAGCTACTTCATACACCGCTCCCGACGTCGCTCGCTCGCATGCTGACCGGTGATGAAGAGATGCGCAGTGGTGAGCAGGCCGGGTCGGCCGGCGTCTGCGGCGGTGAGCACGAGGTGGTAGGCGGCGCGGCGCTCGCGGTCTAGCGGCGCGGACACGCGCACGGAGCCGGCGCGCGCGTCCACGCTGAACGCGGCCGCCGCCTCCGCCGCCACCGCCGCCTCCGTTCCCTCCGCCGAAGACAGCGAGTAGCTCACCTCGCCGTTTACGCCTGAGTACACATTAGTAAAGATTATTTGTACTTGATGGTTAGACTTTCGAAACGAGAGCACTGGAAGTGTCACGGTACTGACCGGTGTCGTTGTCGGTCGCTCGCACGGTGAGTACGAGGTGTCCGAGGAGTGCCGCCTCGGAGACGGAGGCGCGGTACACGTCCTGCGGGAACTCCGGCGCGCAGTCGTTGACGTCGATGACTTGCAGCGTGACGGCGGCGTCGGCGAAGGCGCCGGTGACGCCGTCGGTGGCGCGCACGACGAGCGCGTGCTCGCGCGCCGCCTCGTAGTCGAGCGCGCCGCGCGCCACCACCGCGCCTGCACACCACCGAGACCACCCGACCAGTACACATTACTTTTCTTGTTGTATATCCAGTATCATTATTACTTCTCTAATAGTTCGATTGTTAGGTACAACGGATGTTTGCGCATCTGAAATTACCCGGAGATGGCTGTGCAGTAGAATATTTTTAATATATCCTTGTACTTACCACACACGGATAGCATCACTTACCATTTTCTTAGCACTTACGAAAAAGTGTTTGTGTCAAATTTTTGCTATGTGAGAAGGAACTTACCTCAGATTATAGAAAAAAGGCAGATGGAGCATGCGGAACAAGTGAAGCCACAAAATCGAATACCATGTATCTGATAATGAGTTTGTATTTGCCTTTTTTGGCTTCACTTTCGTGTTCCGCGCGCACCAACGGCCATTTATTCTGAGGTTCTTATCAAAAATGTTGCCATAAGTATAAACAATTTCCATAACTTTCAATCGTTGTAGCTTCAGAGCCAAATTGTCAAGTGGCAAACTTTCGCTTTTACTATAATGTGGTCCGCTTAGTACCGTACCGAATGATACATGGCATAGAATAGAGAATAAACTCTATCCACATTCAATAATTTTAAAGAGGACTTGTCAGTTGTTGCTTAGGAAGAAACAACGTGAATCCGCAATGTACTCTTGACGGTTACAAAATCGCTTTCACTTAACATTATTGTTAATTCTTATAAATACGGAAAATAGTCCGAGAAAATTTTAAGAGAAAAGATAGAAAAATAAAATTATTGCAATACAAACTGAATTCAAAAACCAAGCCAAAAAGCCTGAGCCCCTTTGCATTTCGAATTTACGAAATGGACAAAGGTCACCAAATGGACGCAATTTATTCTGACATCAGTGAAGCTTTGAGTAGAGTTGAAAGTGACTTACTTACTCGTATTACAATAGGTTACGCCTCAGCAACAGCGGCCTTCACGATAGTATACAAAACATATTACAGACATTAATTGATATTTGCTCGGTGGCTAGATATTTTAAATTCAATTAAAAAAAGAACAACGGCAAACATGCTGTGATCTGACGATATAGAAAAAGTTGGTTTATCAATTGAGTAAGACTACTATTAAATTATCATGACACGTACTTTCCCTGCACAGCCATTATGATTTCGACCGACACCCTGCATTTATTGTGGAACAAAAATATATATTTTTTATTTTTTTTATTTTTTTTATTCTGTCACTGAATCACACAGTAGTTTTACTCGACAAACGAAGTTTAATGAATAATTATTGGATCCCATGATAAAGCGCAATACACCCAAAGCAGTAACATGTGAATTTTATTAGTGATGTGTCGGCCACAAGCATCCGGCGAGGCATCGAGGCGCGAGGCGATGTAACGTGACGTGACGTGACGTGACGTGACGTGTTGTGTGTAACTCGCTCTACATACCGACACCGCGTCGCGAACGACCACAACCAATTGTTTTTTTTGTTCCGTGAATTCAATTCAAGAGAATCCAATTCAGAAGTTGTCTACTGCCCATTTTCACTAACCAATGACTAACTTAGGAAACTCCTAACAAAGGTCAAATTGTTTTTTTTAAATAAAAAGCTGTCATTTTAAATCGCGCTACAAAATCCTAATCTAATCTTTAAACATGGGCACACATATTTTCATTGACGGATCACTCAATATATTCAGTACTCATAACATTTTAGAGTTCCCTTTCCAGGTAAGTAATTAACTTAATACAGTTTTTTTATTTTTTTTTGGTATATAAAAGTCAGCTATTATATTTAAATCGGTATCCAAGAAAAAAAAACATTTTATCTCGGGTGTAGGTAGGTCGATAAAATAAATCGACTGTCAACTACCAAATAATATTATACTATAAGCTGTGACGGCATCGATATACTAGAGCGTGTTACTGCAACACGGCTAGCGCCCCCGCACCGACTCGATATTATATAGCGTCGACAGATTTATAGAGAGGCATGGCCATTGTTGGAGGCGGTGGGTTGTCGGTCGGCGCGGCCTCGGGCCTCGGGCCGGTGCGCGGGGCGCTAGCCTGGGGCCGTGCAAAGGTAACGCTGCATTGCATACTCACATGGACTATTGCCTCTGTCGGGTGCTGCGGATAAAACCAACACGTTAGTAACGCGACTTGTCACACTATACCCTCCCCCTCCCTCTGCCTCTATGGCCCCACCCCGTGCTATATCGTACGTTAGTGTCTCTCCGGCGAGGCCGCCTGCTTTTTAGTATTCAGAGTAAAGTTCAACGAGTGAACTATAAGACACCATTTACCGAGATCTAATAATAGAGTTTCTGAGGTAGGTAGTATGTTATGAAAGTGGAGTTAAGGTGCTTATTTTTTTGCTTAAGTTCCCTTTGAATCTAAGTAATCAGTAACGGAGCTAACTCAAAATCAAATCAACCGATAAAAATATAGAATGAAATCATTAAATGCGATTGCCATTTTTGCGCCCGCGAGTATAAATTTTGCGTATAGATAGATGGAGGTCATAAACCGACACGATCGTCGAAGTAAACTAAATTTCTTGAAATTCTACGTGAAACTCGATCATCGATCGTCGGTGGAGCATCGCACCGCATGCGATCCCTCGTCAGGTTCCGCGCGGTGTCTAACTCACCGGTGTCGAAGTGTATCTCGAAGAGCGGGTCGTCGCCGACGAGCGTGTAGATGAGCTGCCGGTTGAGCGGCGAGCGCGCCTGCAGCGGCGGCGCCAGCGGCGCGCCGGGCGCCGCGTCCTCGCGCGCCGCCACCCAGTAGTGCGCGCGCTCCCACGCCGGCGCCGCGCCGCCGCCCCACACGCGCACCACCACCTCCGCCTCCGCGCCGCACGCCGGCGTACCTGAACGGTAACAAAACGAACATACGGCGCGTCTGTTGGTAAGCGAGTACCGAGTACCATCGCGTAGCCTATGGACGCGCGACATCACCGGCAGTTTCACTCGCGCGTTGCCGACCTTACAAATAATCCTTTACACTCTTCTCGAAGAACTCCATTTTTACTGTGTACATTTTTAGTTGTGCCTGTGTTTTGACCGCAATCTCACCATGGTCAGTGACGATGTGGCCGAAGGTGGTAAGCACACAAAGCCGAGAAGGATCTCAAGTGTAGCTGTCGGTGTGGTGTCGGTGCTTGCTGTACTCGCTTGGGAAAGCCACGGCGGGAAGCCATTCCACAATCTGAAGTTACTACAACGATGCGAAAGTAAAGGGTTTACATACATTAGTGATGATTCATAAACGAGGAACGAACCTCCATCAAAAGCGGCGATGACGAGCGTGTACAGTTGGTTGTGTGCGTCGACGGTCTGCTTGAGCGAGATCTGTCCGGTGCGGCGGTCGACCCGGAACAGCTCGCCGTGGCCGCGCTTCATCTCGTAGCGCACCTCACCGTTGTCGTGCGCGTCGATGTCGAGCGCGCGCACGCGCAGCACGGGCGCGCCCGGTTCGGCGCCCGCTTGTACGGCCGCCGCGTACGGCCGCTCCACGAACACGGGGCAGTTGTCGTTCACGTCGGTGACGCTCACGTGCAGCCGCGCGCGCGCCACGCGCCCGCCGCTGCGCGCCTGCACAAGCAGCGAGTACGCGTCGCGCTCCTCCCGGTCCAGCGCCACGCCGGTGCTGCGGACTGCGCCGGACGTTAACCCAACCTATACCAAACACACACACGATCAATTATTATTAATCATCGGTGACGAAACTCTCTAGCCCAATGGTACGAGACGCCCTTACTTCTACTTATAATTATTCTTCGCTGAAGCAGCGAATAATTATAACAAGACACACCAAAGCGACAAATTAAACTCATCGCATTTGGATATAGCCGTCAAAGAGAAAACCCTATCTCGTGTGTGAGTTCTTGACCCCGGCCAAAAAGCAACTTCATGCGTTGGCTAGGAATGTAATAACATATTACTTACATTCTTTTCTTATGTTCTTTGTTAGATAGAGACATAGTGAGATTAAAATTAGTTTGGTTGTAAACAACAGAATCAGGGCCACTGTGACTATTGACAAGTTATTCGTTAACTTTGATATTAGTTCGTTGCAAAACGAACTCAACGTCATTCAGTATACCTACTTTAGGAAGCTTACTTAGAAGGCTGGTGTGACAGACTCTATCGAAAGCCTTAGAGATATCAAGGGATAGGGCAATTGCTTCCCCGTATCTCTCAATGGCTTTACTCCAAAGATGTGAGTGTGGCATACACAAGCAGATAATCCTGTATTATGACTGGAAATATTTACCTCAAATCCTTCGAGCGGGTTCAAGATGGTGAACTCAACGTGTTCATTGAGCGCGGCTCCGAGCACGTTGAGCACGGCAATGGTGATCGGCTTGGTGGAGTTTTCCACCACGGACCCGTAGTAGTCGGCCTTCTGGAAGGCGAGGCCCGAGTTGTCGGCGTCGCGCACGCGCACGTCCACGCGCGCCGTGCTCGAGTACAGGCCGTCGGACGCGCGCACGCGTAGCCGGTACGAGGCGGCCAGCGCGTCCGGCGCCGCCACTGACAGGACGCCGGCGGCCGACAGCGCGAAGGCACCGGCCGAGTCGCCCTCGATCACGTCGTACTTGACGGCGGCGTCGGCGTCGGCGCCCACGTCCGCGGGCGGGTCGGGGTCCGCGGCTCGCAGCGTCAGCACCGTCACGCCGCGGGACGTGGGCAGCAGCACGGTGGCCTCGTACGCCGAGCGCTCGAAGGTTGGCGGACAGTCGTTCACGTCTGTAACCTCCACCGTCACCGTCGCGGCGCTACCTGACGGTAGTCTCGGGTTTCCCATGTCGATTACCTACCCATTAAAAATACTCAGTATTCAATTTATTTATTTATTATCTTTGCTTAATTCGATTTTCTATTCATACCTGCGAGTTATTTAAGAATAAGCATTGATTTATTAGTGACTCACTCTAACAGTGAAGACATGCACTCGCTGCAGCTCGTAGTCGAGTGTGGCGGCGAGGCGAAGCGCGCCGGTGGTGGCGTCCACACGGAAGAGCGCGGCCGCTTCGGGCTGCAGGATCTCGTAGGCGCGCTGTTGGTTGGCGGGCGAGTCGGCGTCGTCGGTGGCGAGCACGAGCGGCGCGCCCGACGCGTCCGACACGAGCGCGCCCGCCGCCGCCGCCTCCGACACTCGGCCCGAGTACTGCCGCCGCCGCAGCGCCGGCGCGTGCTCGTTGCGGTCCAGCACGTGCACCGCCACGCGCGCGCTCGCCACACCTCCGCCCTGCACACAACCGCATATTACTAGATCTGTCGTACTTCACTCACTAGTAATGCTATACTATAAACAAAATTCGTTTTACCATATTTATTGCGGTTACAGTCAGATTGTAAAAGTTTTGCGCCTCATAATCGAGCGGCACGGCCGTGGTGAGCTGGCCCGCGGCGGGATTCAGTCGGAATAGCCCGGCGCCGCCCTCTAGCGAATACCACGGTGCGCTCGAGCTACGTGCCTCCAGAGTTGCCAGCGCGGCTCCCGCCGGCTCGTTCTCGTACACCTCGCACACCACCTCGCTTGACGTGAACCTGCACACAAAACCGCTCGTCACGTCCCGCTCGCTTTTACGTCATCGTCATCAAATGTCGATGTCGATGACTATGTCGTGAAAGTTGAGCCTCAGGCCGAAATACCGAGCGGGAGAGGTGGTCGCGAAGGGTCTCACCGGGGCGGGGCGTCATCGGGCTCGACGACGAGCACGTGGAGCGGTAGCGTGGAGGAGCGCGTGGCGGGCGGCGGGTTGGCAGCGCGCACGTGCAGCGTGTAGTCGCGCGGGCCGGCGCCGGCGGGCGGCAGCGCGCGCGCCAGCCGCACGTCCCCCAGCGTCGCGTCCACCTCGAAGGTGCCGGCGGCGTCCCCGCCCGCGAGCGAGTAGACGACGCGCGCGGCGTCGCCGGCGTCGCGGTCGGCGGCGCGCAGCGCGGCCACGAGCGCGCCGGCGGGGGCGGAGCGCGGCAGGCGCGCCTCGGCGAGCCGCCGGCCCCACTCCGGCGCGTGCTCGTCCGCGTCGTGCACGCGCACGGTGACGCGCGCGTACGCTCTGGACGCTCGCGGAGCCTGGTCGCGAGCCCACACCGTCAGCTCGTGCACGGAGGCACTCTCCCTGTATTTTTTTCTAAATTAGTAAATGCCCAAAATCACGATTTACCTCGGACCAACGTATATTACGATCCAAAAATAAAATAGTTATTAATATATCAATTGTGCTAAGTATCGGCACAGAATAGATAATAGTACTGACACGACCGGCTACAATTTCCTTGTAGCTGGTATCGTCAGTAGACTCAGCTGGGTTCTTGTCTTCCAGCTTAATTATCAGATCTGTTGATTTCTGCAGGGTCGGCAACGCGCGCGTGATACCCCTGGTGTTGCAAGTTCCATAGGCTACGGTAACCACTTACCATCAGGCGGGCCGTATGCTTGATAGCCACCTAAGTGGTATAAAAAAAAAAACTAGATCATCGCCAACTACTCATCAACGCCATTTGAATGAGCCCACGCACGATATATCTAACGTAAATTTTCAAGAAACTGGGTAGTCCGAAGACTATCCTGGTAGCGTCATCTGGTCAAGGTGATCATATCATTACAGGATGATTGTACTATTCCACTACATGTCTATGAAATTTAAAAACTTATTCGGAAAAGAGCTCAAACCATTTAGACAGTTACATCGATATCTATCAAATATTTATCTAGGAAACTTCCTGATTAAACTAGCTTGCAGTTAAATCGTACTTTTCCAAAACAGCCGTTTTGGTGAAAAATGGTAACAGATATAGCCAACCCGCCAACACTTTATGCCTAACCGTGTCGTTTGCGAGTGGAATCAATTACCAGAGACAGTTAGGTATCAGTGCAAAAACAGTGAACTCTTTTAAAAATAGACTCGACAAGTACTTGAAGACTAAAGTGCAGTGATATACACAAAATTAGCTTTTAGCTGCATGTGTTTCATAAATAAATAAATATAGGTCAAAAATATCACACATATACCCTCCCGTCCCGTCGTGGGTAGAAATAGATGTCACCTGTCGAGTGTGTGCGCGAGCTCGAGCACGCCGCTGAGTTCGTGCAGGCGGAAGAGGGCGGCGGAGGCGGGCGCGCGCGCCGCGTGCAGCCCGTACAGCAGCCGGCCCGCGCCCGCGCCCCCCGCGCCGCCCGCGCGCAGCCCCACCAGCGCCTCGCCTGCGCGCGTCGCCTCCGACGCCTCCACCACGTACTCCGTGCGCGAGAACGACACACCCTCCTCGTTCGCGTCGTTGATCACCGTGATGTTCACCTGCGCAAACATTCAAGCCCCGTGGATAAATTATATGTGGCCCACGCACCGAATACAAATATCGACCGAGACCACTAACCGGCGCATATGTCACGTGTAGGCCGTCGGTGACGGACACGTTGAGGGTGTAGTTACTCTGGCGCTCCCACAGCAGGCGCTTCGCCAGGACCAGACTACCGTCCTCGCGGCCGATGTAGAACTCCTGTCGCGAATCTCCGTCTAAACATTGTAGTATAAGATTGTATTATCTAGACTAGAAAGGCAATAAGGCTTTTTATTTATTTTATTCACTAGTAAGTATTAAGTAAGTTATGCTTATTTATAAAACAAAACAAAAATAAATAATTAAAAAAAAACAAAAATTGTAAGTACACTGCAACACGTTTTAAACATGAGGCGTATAAGGCCTTGCTCCTTATACGCCTCCTTATAGGCAGTTGGATTGTAAGTAGTAAGTAGGAATAGATGTACCTATAATGTCGTAGTAGAGCGTGTCCTTGTCGGCGTCGGTGGCCTGCAGCACGGCGAGCAGGAAGCCGGGCGCGTCGAGCTCGGCCACCTGCAGCGGCGGCGGCGCGGCCAGCGCGGGCGGCGCCGCCCCGCCGCCGCGCGCCACGCCACGCACGCGCGCGCGCGCCACGCCGCACCGCGCACGCACACCCATGTCGCACGCACGCACCTGCCGTTACATACTTGCTTGATTGACATTCATATTATTACCATTGCACGATGCGCTATGCAACATAATATTTACACACCGAATACCATACTGAATACCGTTTTAGGTTCCGTAGCCAAATGGCAAAAAACGGAACCCTTATAGATTCGTCATGTCTGTCTGTCTGTCTGTCCGTCCGTATGTCACAGCCACTTTTTTCCGAATCTATAAGAACTATAATGTTGAAACTTGGTAAGTAGATGTATTCTGTGAACCGCATTAAGATTTTCACACAAAAATAGAAAAAAATCAAATTTTGGGGGTCCCCATACTTACAACTGAAACTCATTTTTTTTTTAATAAAACCCTTAAGTGTGGGTTGTCTATGGATAGGTCTTCAAAAATGATATTGAGGTTTCTAATATCATTTTTTTCTAAACTGAATAGTTTGCGCGAGAGAATCTTCCAAAGTGGAAAAATTTGTGTCCCCCCCCTGTAACTTCTATAATAAGAGAATGATAAATCTATAAAAAATATATGATATACATTACGATGCAAACTTCCACCGAAAATTGGTTTGAACGAGATCTAGTAAGTAGATTTTTTTTAATACGTCATAAGTCAAATTCATATCAAATACTCAGGTCTATACTACCATTAACTTATATACCTACAGGTTTGTACGGAACCCTCGGTGCGCGAGTCTGACTCGCACTTGGCCGGTTTTTTTTATTATATAAAAAGACTATTTCATTAGAATATTTTGAGTGTAGTTTATCCTAACTAAATAGTATATAGCTTATTATTATTAGCTATATATATAGCCTATTAGCTATAAGCTAGGTGCAAAGCTTGGGTCTCTATAAAATTGAAATGTCAAATATACACGGTGACTTTTTTATCGTTTTTTCGCTAGAACAAACATTGTTCAGACCATTGACTACTAACATAACAGAAAAAAATCAAAAAGTCAGGAAGCCGTGGTTTACTGTACTACTGGATAGGATACTACTGTGGATTCAACCTAATTCCACCATCCCCATTTTTACACCGAACCACAAGACGCCGGGAAAATTTTCACCCGTACGTTGTTGACATACCGAAAATACGGACACAGCGTTTTGCATCCTCATTTATAATGCGGACAGCAAGGGAGTGGAACTTGCTTCCGGCGTCTGTGTTTCCTGACGCCTACAATCTAGGAACTTTCAAGGCCAGAGTGAATAGGTTTCTTCTGGGTAAGCGTGTTTCATCTTAGGCTTCGTCATCGCCCCTAATGGGCGGGTCAGTGGCCAAACGCAAGCCCATTAAATTAAAAAAAAAAAAAAAAAGAGATAGGATTTAGAGGAGGATGTGAATGACTATATACACTTCTTAATCGAAGCAGTAACTATTTTTACCATACCGTAACGTCGTAGGAGTCTTGTGGCGCAAGGGCGAGTCTCGGCGCGGCGTAGAGACGGCCGCTCGTGGCGTGCACGCGCAGCAGGCCCCGCGCCGTGCTCGCCAGCTCGCCGTCGGAGCACTGCACCTCGAGCGCGTGCGCCGCTGCCGCCTCGCGGTCCAGCGTCCGCCCCGTCGTCACTACTTCACCTACTCGAGACAAATATTTTTAGATGGCGTTATCTTTTCGGGTAGGATGCATCTCTTGGAAACGGCAACTTTTCGACTCGCTACCTGTTTGTTCATCTATAGAGAAGAGTCCGTCGGGGTTACCCGCGACGATGGAGTAGGTGATGTTGGCGGGAGTGGGCGTGGCGTCGGCGTCGTGCGCGCGCACGGTGGCGACCGTGGTGCCCGCGGGGCAGTGCTCCACGACGGCCGCCGAGTAGCTGGCGCGCTCCGGCCACGGCACCATGTCGTTCACGTCCTCCACTTCGATGTACACCTATTACCAATATCACATTGACATCAATTTTCTTAATACATACTTTATGATCGAGTAAGATTGAAATTTATTATAGAAAGTAAACATTTTTTTTTGAGAATTCACTATTGGTCCCCTAGTAAAAGTTGAGGTAGGTTTCGAAAATATGCCATCTCGAAATCTCCACCTGTTATAATTATCGAGACTCGCGTGGTCTACAGCTCACAGAGCCACTAGTAACTGAACCCTTGTAACGGCAGCTAAGATTGCTAAGAACGTAGCTAAAGAGAAGTTGGAGTGGCACCTTTGGTTGGCATCACCATTAGGATCTGGTGTTTTTTACTTTTTTTTATTATTATTTTTTATTGTATTGTGTAATTTTCTTTGCTTATTTTAATTTTTGTTAATGTTTTTTATGCGTCGCAAAATGTAAAAATGGCGGGCAAAAAATAAAATATTCTTCTTTCTTTTCTTTTCTTTTTAGTATAGGTATAGTTTGTTGGAGTTTGATATCCAAACAGATATATTGTGCTACCAGTACCACATTTATGTCTACAAATACGTAGAAGTTACCTGTATGCATGAATGTCGTGGTACGAGGCCGTGGTCTTGGGCACACAGCGTGAGCCAATAGTGCGGAACGGACTCGCGATCCAACGGGGTCAGAGTGCGAATCACACCTGTAAACATTTTAATATTAATTTGTATTATAGAATCGTTAACTGAATGATTGTTGTTGATATATCAACGCCCAGCCCAAACTGCTGAACGTAGAGACTTGAAATTTTGTACACATATATCTTATACAGTGTAGACATTCACTAAGGAAGGACTTTGGATATTCCACCCCTAATAACAAAATTAAATAAAATAAAAAGCCTTTTATTTTCGATCCACATGCTTATTTTAATATTATACAGTACATTATAAAAAAAAATTCTTAACTTTCTTACTTTAATTAACTTGCCATTATGTACTTATATTCACAATGTTATATAATTTATAATTGTGTCACAGCGTTTTTGACACCCGAAGGGGTGAAAAAAGGTGTTGAAGTTGTGTATGGAAAGTCCTTCATTTTCAAAGTAAACACCACTAATTTCTTTATTATACAGTGTAGGCATCCATTAAGGAAGGATTATTCAATGCCGTGCATTCCATATAGGCAAATAAGCAATGCCTACCTCATAAGATTAAATAAAATAATTTTTTGATTCATTTAAACTACATAATCATTTTAAATAAAAATTCTAACCTAACATTCAATACGAAATTTCAAACTTTGCCGCGCAGGCACTCGCGAGTTCGCCTCTCAAATTCACGCACACTAAAACGATTTCGGCATATTCATACACACACACACACTTATTTAAGATAATACGACGAAAGCATAAATCACGCTTTTGCTATGCGTAGCATACTGACATTTGACATTCACGATTTATGGACCAAAAGTAACCTTACCTACTCTGTTGTAAGTAAAGTAACCCATCCAAATTAAAAAACCTACAGTTTACCAACATTAGCGCAACTCAAATATAACTTCGCAATTTATTTGTGTTGGTTTGTTTATGGTTTGGCTGGCATTGTATGCAATGTTGTTGTTATTTACTTATTGTGATTTTGCGAAGTGTAAGTATCTGTGTGAAATGAAGAAATTTTGTGGTGAAGATGCAAAATATATCGATAAATTAATCCTTTAGTCAGTTTTCGTTTGTTGAAAATAGTAGGTAACTCGCTGTAGACCAACTCCAAAATATTCATGGATTCAAAAGAAAGGTAAAAATCTTAAACATTTTAACACAGAATATTATGTTTATTAAACACCTGGATATCTGGGTGCTGTTATTCGAATCTATTATTCTGTTATTATGTATTTTGTTTGCTAATGAATCATCCAAATGTGTGTGGAATGATACGCTGACCTGACTGACAATTTTACGAATCTGGTCAAAAAACATGATCTATCTAAGAGGCATATTTAGGTGTGTATGTTAGGTGTGGCCATGATTTCTTCTGCCTACCTAGTCCGAAAACCAATGCACGCCACTGGGATTATTGGATATTTCACCCCTTAGGGGGTAAAATAGGGGATGCAAGTTTGTATGTATACATATAATTGCATCGATATATGATGTCTGTCTAATTGTAATATTTTCGATATAAATGATATTTAGTCTAAACTTGTCAATAGTCACAGTGATAACAAATTGTGTGTTTAGTTGTGTTTCCCTTAGTGTAAATTATATTTTCTAAGGCAGACTTGTCTTACGTAAGTCATGCTCACTTTAAGGACTTTGCTAGCGGCGTCGTGTGACGGGTCACTCACTTCCCTCTAATTTGGCGAGGTGGGCGATGGCTACCTCACGCGTCATAATTGTGAACAGGTGCTGCTTGTGGGGTCTGGTCTGCTTAAGTTTGCTATTTATTTACATATTAAATATCGATTCATTCTACTTTGTAGTTTTACCGCCGCGCTGGGGCAGGCAATTGTTGTCAGTACCATTTGAATGTAAATATTATGTATGAATTGCCGGCACATCTCAGCAAATGCAACCTTCCAAACCGGTATTAAAGTATTAGACTCAGACTTTTCATAAGTGCCTGCGAAGGTCTATTTGAATAAATAACTTGAAAGTCCATCAGTTTCGAAAGTAGGACCTTAAAATGTTGTATTAAGGTTGACGATTGACAAATTGATGCCGACCGATGGATGAAAAGGAGGATGAAGTAGTAAATAGAAATCCTTTATTTTCAAAGTAAACACCACTAAATTTATTATTAAAGCTTAAGGTCCAACCTTAAGCTTTAACTAACGCAACGTATATCTGTTACATGTTTGTAGGTATATCGTACGTGTTGTTGGAATTTGAACCCTTATGGGGTGAAAAGGGGGATTTAATTTTGTATTTGAAATTCTTTATTTTCTTAAACGTAGTAAAAATCATAAAATTTGTTATTTCGGCTTATGGTTGGAAAATAACGCAATCAATGTATATCGTTGTCTTTTAAATTTCAACCCTTGAGGGTGTAAAAAAGGGGTGAAATGTTGTATTTAAAGTTCTTTAATTTCGAATTAAAATTCACTCAACTTATTTTTCGGCTTATGGTTGGATACTAACGCAACATAAATCGGTGTTTCTTGAATTGCAACCCTGTAGGGAGTGTGAAGGGGGGGTGACATTTTGTATCTAAGTTGTTCATTCACAAAATTATGTATTACAGTAAAAATAATGTAGGAAATGGTCAGGAAATTGTCGAGGAACTTGTGGATAGGTCTCCACCTGTATATCCGTCTGTCTGTCTATCTTTCACGAGTAAATATCTCAGCTTTTTGGAAATGGTTAAAGAACTTGTGGATATGTCTCATGGCGTAATTTAAGATAAACAATTCCGATCATGAAACCTCACAATAACCCCCGAAACTCTTCACCACTGCAATCCATTGCAGGATGGAGGATGGAGGAGGAGGATGTATTCAAGCTCTTGGATTGGAAGGGATATGGCATCAACACATCACTCACCTTCGATTTGCCGACGATATAGTCATAATAGCGGAATCGCTGGCAGCTTTGAACATCATGCTCAATGACCACAACAGAGTTTCTCAACAGGTAGGCCCCAAAATGAATATGAACAAGACAGAAATTGTGTCTAATGTTCATATTCCGCCAATGCCGGTGATTGTTGAGAGTACTGTTCTCGAAGTTGTAGACGAGTATGTTTATCTAGGACAGATTGTCCAACTAAGTAGGTCCAACTTCGACAAAGAGGTCAATCGAAGAATCCAACTTGGCTGGGCAGCATTCGGGAAGCTACGGCATATCTTCACGTCCAGAATACCTCAGAGTCTGAAGACAAAGGTCTTCATTCAGTGCGTGTTACCAGTGATGACATACGGGAGAGAGACGTGGTCTTTTACTGCTGGCCGCATACATAAGCTCATAGTCACTCAGCCAGCTATGGAACGAGCTATGCTCGGAATTTATCTACATGACAGGGTTCGAAATGAGGACATTCGTAAGAGAACGAAAACGACGGACATAGCTCGTGGAGTTAATAAGCTGAAGTGGCAATGGGCGGGCAACATCGCTCGAAGAGCCGAAAACCGCTGGGGAAGAAAGGTTCTCGAGTGGCGACCACGGACTGGAAAGCGCCGAGCGGGACGCCCACACGCGTCAGAGTCGCTGGGCACCGCTGGATGCAAGCGGCCCCGTTCGAAGTGGAAGTTAATGGGGAAGGCCTATGTTCAGCAGTGGACATCCATAGGCCGATATGATGATGATGAACCGTCGGTGACGGTTTAATATTTTAAAGTTAATTTTATGTAGTAAGTATGAGAATGAGATGCAAGTTACCTGTATCATCGACGGAGAAGTGGGCCATGCCCGAGCCGGCGACGATGTAGTAGGCGAGCCGCGAGTCGCGGCCGGGCGGGTCGGCGTCGGCGGCGGCGGCGGCCAGCACGACGGCGCCGGGCGCGGCGTCCTCGCGCGCGCTGCCCGCCACCACGCCGTGCGCGCCGAACGCCGGCGCGTGCCGGTTCTCGTCCACGTCGCCCACCTCCACGATCACCGTCGCCTCCGCCCACAGCGCCGGCTGTCCACCGTCGGTAGCGCGTACTGTCACACCGTAAACCTGCACACAATGACATTATACAACAACATACATCTACATACTTATAATGTGTACTACCTACGCTACGGTACAGGACCGAATAGTAATTAGATATAAGCTTATCTGACATCATACGATTGTTTTGACTAGGGATGCAATGAACAGTCCTTTAGCGAATATGAATAATAAACAATTTTGATTAAAATATCTTTATTTTACCCTAATCATTAAATTGTTTCGAACTGTACGGGCGCAAAGGAGCTTTCTTCCGCGGACGCTCAGATTGTGGAATGAGCTCCCCGTCGTGGTTTTCCCAATGGAGTACAGCATGGGGTTCTTCAAAAAGGGTGTGAAGAGATTTCTTCAGGGTCGGCATCGCGAGTGATACCCCTGGTGTTGCAAGCGTCCATAGGCGTCTACAGTAACTGCTTACCATCAGGCGGGCCGTATGCTTGTTTGCCATCTTAGTGGTATAAAAGAAAAAAAAAATTCAACGACCGGCTAGTTTTTCAAAGTCAGTCTGTTCCTGTCCTCTGTTTGTACCTTGCCCATCGTTGAAGACGTCAATTAGCTGGGTTATACTAATATAGCAATAATACTACATGTGGTGTCCCCGGTCACCACAGAGAAACGACGACGTGTCAACTTTGCGTTCCGTTTCAATAAATAAAAATACTGTATCTACACGAATAGTCGTATTAATTTTAGGCGAATACGAATATTCGTAAAAAAACAATATTCAGCGAATACGAATACATTTTACCTAATATTAGTTTTGACTACAACAGCTGGTTTCACTTATCCAGCTCATTGATTAATAACGAGAATCATATACGACCCTGCCAAGATATAAACAAAAATAAAATCCAGTCCTTTCCTATACTTCCAATAAAAAAATGCGAAACTGAGTTTCATTGTTTGTTACCTCTTGATGCCTCAACAGCGGAAACAAAAATTACAACTAAATTAAAAAACATTTCGATTTTTCTCACCTGCCTCTCTTCGAAGTCCAATCTTTTAGCCGTGCGGAGTGTTCCCGAGGTGGCGTCGACGGAGAACGTGGAGTCGTCAGAAGTCTGGTCAGGTAGTGAGTAGACAACCGTGCCGCCCGCACCGAGGTCCGGGTCGAAAGCTTCGAGTACGGCCACTAGCGTGCCCACGGGTACGTCTTCACGAACGCGTGCGCTGTACGAGGCGAGACCGAAGCGAGGAGCATTATCGTTGACGTCATCGACGGCGACGCGTACCAGTGCGTCTGCATGCAGGCCGCCACCGTCCTTGGCTCTCACTGTTAGCTCGTAGAGAGCGCGTCGTTCGCGATCCAGAGCTGCACACACTACTAGGACTCCGGTCTCACTGTCGACACAGAAGTCACCTTCACCGTCACCGCTTAGGCTGTACGTGATGCGAGCAAATTCACCGGCGTCGCGATCGGTCGCATTAGCATGAAATATCGCCGTCCCATTAAGCGCGTTCTCGGTGACGCGAAAACTAGCAAGCGTTTTTTCGAATCGTGGTTTGTTATCGTTAACGTCGAGAACTGTAACAGGCAGCAGCCGAGAGGCTGAGCGCTGTGGTTTTCCTAGATCGTAAACTGTCACGTTCAGGTAATATTCACTTTCACGTTCTCTGTCTAGGTATCCAATCACTTGAAGTTCGCCGGTTTCTGGATCTATGCGGAAAGCGGAGTCAGCATCACCGCCGGAAATTCCAAACACAAGAAGCCCGTTATAGCCCAAGTCGCGATCTCTCGCACGCAATTTTACTAATGATGTACCAAGTGCGATAGACTCGTTTACTTTTACTTCGACGGGAAAGTCGATGAATTCAGGTGTGTGAAGATTTTCACCGTACCTTGAGGGTGCAAGAGGGAATTCATCAGCGAAGTCTAGGGGTGCATTACTTCGTTCCGCTGCTGCCAGCAGTTCCGTGAGGCGGCGCGCTACGCCAGTGTCACGGCACTCTAACGCACCTGGGTCGCCACCGCCACCACTTACAAGATGTAACATAAGCGAGGTTGCATCTGCAAAGTGTGTTCCGTCAGTCGCAGTCACGTTGAGAATTCTGGAATCAGCTCGTATGTCGCTGAGGTCGCAGGACAGGCTCACCACGCCGGTGCCGGAGTCGAGAGCAAAGCAGTTATCTTCATTTCCTCCGATGACGCGATACGAGACGACGTCACCAGCGTCAAAGTCAATCGCCGAAAGAGTCACAATTTCAGAGCCAATTGAGAGTCGTCGAGGAAGGTAGCCGACGCAGTCGATGCGTTCAAATTGTGGTCTATTATCATTAACGTCTTCGAGCCGTACGATGAGTCGCATCTCTGCTTGGCGTCGGTACGGTAGGCCCCAGTCACTGGCACGTATCCGAAGGGTATATTCACGACGCATGCTCTCGTAGTCCAATAAACGGGTGGTGCGGACGGCGCCGGAAAAATGATCAACATCGAAAGGAACGGGCTGCAGATTGGCAATACTGTAGGATATGTACGCGTTCTCCCCAGAATCGGTATCTTTGGCGACGACGCGCGCGACGACAGCGCCGCTGGGCCCGTTCTCGGAGAGTGATACCTCGGACTCATCGCGTTCAAAGGCGGGGTCGTTGTCGTTGGCGTCAATCACGGCTATCTTGACTTTGGCGGAGGATTGCTTTCGCGTGCCAGCATTGCCCTGGTCAATGGCGGACACGGTGAGCGTGTAGAGCGCCTTGTGCTCGGCGTCGAGCGGCACCGCGGTGTACAGTACGCCGGTGTCAGGGTTTACGAGGAACTCGCCGTTCTCATTGCCGCCCACGATCTCGATGTACACGCGCGCGTTGCGCCCTTCGTCGCGGTCACTAACCTGCATACAAAGAAACCATGATTTAGTATGAACCTACTCTGTATTAGGTTCACTTTGATTTAATATGTATTTTATGTGTTATAATTAAAGCCTTTATTAGCTAACCAAGTAGATTACATTGATGAAGCTACTTATAGAATATTCATCTATTCATCCAATTGGAAAGAAAAAAAAGAAATTGACCTTACAAAGAAACATTTAAGAGTAATTTAATAAACAAACCACTACCTTGAGTCGAATGACAGGTGTATTTGGCGGTGAGGTCTCGGGCACGCTCGCCTCGTACACCTCGCGGCTGAAGACGGGCGCGTTGTCATTGGCGTCGGTGAGCGTGACCGGCAGCGTCAGGTAGGAGGAGCGCTGCGGGGAGCCGGCGTCGATCGCGCGCAGTGTTAGGTTGTAGCCACGCGGAGCGCGCTCTCGGTCCAGCAGCGCGTGTACCACCACGTCATACTCGCCCGCCTGCGTCGACGCACGCACGCGGAAGTGCCCGTCCGGATCGCCATCCACGATCTCCAGTCCGGCAATGCGCCCGTGCTCGCCCGAGTCGCGATCGACCACCTCCACGATCGCGTAGATCTCCGCCGTCGAGTTCTCCACGAGCTCGGGCAGCCGCCGCACGCGCAGCTCCGGCGCGTGTAGGTTGACGCGGGCGACGCGGATGGTGAGTGTAGCGCGCGCGGCCGGCGCGTCCTCTCCGCGCGCCAACAGCGAGGCGCGGTCGCGGGCTAGCACGACCACCTCGTGGCGCGCGCCGCCCGCCAGCGGCTGCGTGATAGTCACCACCCCGGTAGTCGGGTGGACGGCGAATCGGTCCGTCGCCTCGGCGAGGCTATAGTAGATCTCACCGTTGAGGCCGAGGTCGGCGTCCTCGGCGGTGACGCGCACCACGCTCGAGTGCACCGGCGTATCCTCGGGCACCGTCGTCTCGTACTCGGTCGGGTAGAACAAAGGGCTGAGATCGTTCTCGTCAGCGACCTCGACGGCAACGACGGTATCGGCCTCGAGCGTGCGGCCGGAGGGCAGGTGAGCGGTGGCGCGCACTTCCAGTCGGTACGAGTCGCGGCGCTCGCGGTTAAGCACATCACCGTGGCCTGCGCGCGTGCGGATCGAGAGGAAGCAGAAGTCACCGACAGTGCGCTCCTCGGCCTTAAAGAACTTGTCTTTATCGCCGTGTCGAATGCGGAAGCGCACTCGCGCATGTGGCGCGGGGAGGCGCACACCGAGGGGTGCGGTGGCGGCGGCGGGAGGCTGCTCAGCGTATGTCCGCGGGGGACTGTTCTCGGGGATGCTCACGTTGTATACCGCATAGGAGAAGTGTAGCTCGGGCTCGGGCTCGGTGTGCCGTGGCGGCGGGGGTGGGCCGGGGCCTGCACGCGCGCACCACGCGACCGCCGCCAGCACCACCCACGCGTGCCCTCCCAACATGACGCTTCACAACACCCTCTGCAACACACACGCACAATATCATCACAATATCACTCTTTGTAGAATTTGTTAAATTTAAGGAAAAGGATTATTGGAAAAAAAGTTTGTAGCCAGCCGGTGCCAAAGGGTAAATAAGAATGGCCTAATCTACACTAATAAAATATTGTTTAATTTTAGAGCTCCAGTCCTTGCTGTTTATCTGTTTATCCAGCGCGGGCGAGCATTACCATCGGCGTCGAGCCGCGGTTATTCGCATCCACGGAAGAGAGTTTATTTCTTTTCTCTGTGTTCGCATCGATATTACCTATCGACGACTAATCACGTTATTAATGATTATACTGTTGATATCTTTGATAATTTACGGTATTAATCTCCCCTTTCTACATCCGAAAATGCAAGTTCCTTCATGATACATAGCCTAAAAATCTTTCTCAAAGATCCCCCAGACTAGACAATAGAAAATCATATGAAAATCTGTGCATTGGTTCATTATGTATTATGTTAGGTAGAAAGACATTGCATCTTATAATACGTAAGGCAACGCAAAGCACCTCATAAAGTAGAGTATAGGAGCGGATCGGCGGCGCTGCTCGGCGGCAGCGGTCGGTGGCGTGCTCGACTGCTCGCTGCTCGTCGTGGCTCAGCTGCTCATCGCTGCTTCTGGAATTAATAATCACAAACTAGTATTAGTATATTACCCACGTAATGAGGATCATGACCACGCAATGGATTCTGTTAGGTGGTAGTAAAATATACACTGTTCACCACTGTGTATCCGAGCCGATGCCACAAAGTCAACATTATTTGTTTATCTATTATGACCTATCACACGAAGGAGGCATTGTAGTAGGTAGGTACATTTGAAAAGATCAAGTTGTAGTAATGGAAATAGAAATTGTTATATGTAATTCTGATTTCTGTAAATAGGTATTCTGAGTACCTAAGATGAATGAAGCTCTACTAAGTTTGTCGGTACCTACACGACACGCGCGCTGTATAGTCTTTTTTTTTGTTCCAAAGATAAAGCAAAAGCGGCTATTAGCCTGCCTCACTGGCCTTTTTAATTGTGCGTGAAACGAACCCTTAAATAAAACCTTTCCCTCCCCTACTGTCCTTCTGCCTGCTAGGGCATTTCAACACATTTAAAGAACTCTTCTGTGGATGGACAGGACAGTAGTGGACAGTGCTTTATAATGTCAGTACTTTCGGAGCCTATTCAATGCAAACAAACAAACAAACAATCAAATCTTTCCTCTCTATAATATTAGTATTACAGAAGAGGGATAGCTTTCCGGTTTGTGCACACGATGGAGTGTTCAAGCAACTCGCCAGGTGCGGTGCAGACAGAGAGAGCGCACAGGACGTCAACTAGCAAGTACCTACATAAGTATTGGTAACAATAACCGATCATAAGCACGCAGCTGACGCCGACTACCTGAGCACAACCTAAGTATCAAGTCGAGCTCACTTTACCTGCACCTCAGGTAGGTTATCATCAATATAGTAGATATTTGACAGGATCGCGATTCATTGAATTCATCCCGCTTACTTAATGGGTACAATAAACATCGGTAGGAAGTGGACATCCAGAACATACAGATTTAAGTTGTTTCTTGTTTTTTACCAATACACTTGAGTACAGGAACATACAGATTAATTATTATTGTCACCAATAGTATTGACTTTATAAAACGCGAATTATAGGTATTAAATTATGTAATTATTATTGTATTATGTTCCTTTTGATTAAATAAATATACAACGTACCATTTTGTCCACTAATAAATAGATCAATCGATATTATTCCGTTGATCAATTTCACATTTTGGATACATTTTGACAATAATATTTGTGATAATAATACCTACTATTACCTACAGAAGCAATTTTACGCTATTATAGCACAAAATTCATCTTGGATTTTCATTATACTGGATTTAGGCATACGTTTTGATTGTTTTGTACTGCTTTCATCAATGCTTTATATTTACTATAGTGAAGGAGAAAGCATAACAGGTAAAGTAGAGTAAGCAAGGTATTAGGTATTAGCAAGTGGGTCAACAGTTCACCCCACGCGTCGTCGCGGCGTGGCGCGGTTCGGTCCAGTTCGGTCCACGCCGGCGAGAGAGCTCACCGGCCGCAGCCGCAGCCTCCGCGCTCCACCTCGCGTGCGTGGGCCATATGCATTATTCATGGTCGAGTCGACTCGCACGCCGCCGGATATTGCCTTTCCACTACCTACTACAATCCTAAATGCGGCGGCGTTCTTCGCTCGCATAGCTTTGCAATTCATTCATCGCGATAGCTTATCATTCATGAACACAAAGAAGCGGAAACGCGTCCAATTTCTACAACTTCAGAGAAAAAACTTATTCGGGAGATAAATAGTAGGTCACACCCACGCGATTAGACAAGTAGGTAGGTATGTGCCCATCCATTGTTGTAATCGTAAAGGTCGAGACTTCCTCTGGTGTCTTGTTTGTTTTTTTCATTATGACAAACCGCACGGCGCAATAGTAACTACACGAATGCCTCAACCAAATGATGAGCTTTTGCAAAGCCCTAATCCGTTCAGTTATTTGTTAAATAATAGAAGGTGTACAATACAAATGACAACATCATTCTAATCGGAATGGCAACGGTGCTCCAGTCGTGTAGTGGGTCACTTATTAAATCACTTAATCAGCATAAAAATAAATCGTCACTGCATTTGAACGGTGTTGTTAGCTTCTCGTGTGAAAACGGCCTGACGGGGCTCCGAGCAGTGAGTAGGTTAGTACCTACTAGTGATGTAGTGAGCGTAGTTAGTAGGCAAGCAAGCAGTGTGATGTGAACGATAAGCGACGTGACGCGGCGTTATCGCGCTATCTATGGAGGTCGCCCCACGTCTCAGCCATTTCTTATTAAGCTTGCTTTTTTCACCGAGACTAGAAGTCTATATGGGACACCAACACCATTTAGAAGATAAATCATTCATTTTCTACTAACCCTGGAGTGTAATACCTCAGAGTATATAAATACTACGTACAAGTAATACTTACAAGACTATTCGGTACTTTCATAAAAATCTGATTTACCTACCTACTAAACTAATGGCTTATCTTATAAAACAAGCACAGAATAGCTATTAATTTTTTTATACATATAATTCAGGGAAACTGACAGCTTTGTTCAAACAGTTTAAATTTTTTGGTTTTTGTAATAGCTCTTTATCTTTAGCCAATTAAATTTGTTGTTTAGTCAAATCTAAAATCTCTAATCTAAAAGTCTAATCTTTAGTCTAAGATAAATTTATCCTAACTAATATTATAAATGCGAAAGTGAGTTTGTTTGTTTGTTTGTTACGCCTTCACGCCTCAACTACTCAACGGATCATCATGAAATTTGACCAAATCTATGGTATGGAAAAGGACATAGGCTATTTTTTATCCCGGGAACGCGGGTGAAACCGCGGGGGACAGCTAGTATATAAGTACACTTATCAGGGTGATATCATCGCAATGGCGGCAAATAAATACCTTCAATAAATAAAAAAAAAAAAAAAGTTTAGACCTAATAAGTTTCCGCAACTGGAAATTAGTACTAATATTTTGGAGGCCAGCCTGTTTAGTTGATTTATAATAATAGTTTTAGAGTTCCAATCTTAGTCTCGAGTTATTGCAACATGGTACATCTTCAATCAATACCATTTATAAAAGGTTCTGGGCAAAGCAGCCAGTTCTCCTTCTTGCCTTAAGCCCACCACAGACGTAGATGTATAGTATGGAAAGCTATTGCAGCAAACTTGTGATAAAATTGATGCCAAGCTGACATTAGAATGAGTAGGTAGATTAGATACCTGCGTCATCGTTGGGTGCATCTCTCGCTACACAATTAGGTAGGTGAATTAGGTAGGTATTGTTAAATAGTGGAATAGAAGGTTGGAGGGTATCAATGGCAAGGTCACTCGTAGATCGGTCGTGAGCACCGCGGCGTCACTCCGCTGTCACATTACCGCCGGTAAATTCCTCCTCCTCACATCCCAACAGAGTCCTACAATTTGTATACTCCCTTTTCAGCAAACAGGAATGTACATACAATTATTACTACACATTCATATTACCTACATCAACGTGACTATTACAGAACATGTGTTGATATATTGGGGATGTAGCTCCCTATTATAACCTTTTCGCCGTATGATGATGCGTAGCGATGCAAGGTATTTAACCCATATCTTGTTAAATTTCAAAAGGGTATTGTGAATATTTTTTTTGATAGATTTTCAAATAAACTGTATTATCGGGCATTTCGTTTACCACATATGCATATCATTAATAAAACAATAAAACCGGCCAAGTGAACGTCAGACTCGCACACGAAGGGTTCCGTAAAGACGTTCCATGTATGGGCGCCCCATTGTTTTTTTTTTTTTATTATTTGTTGTTATAGCGGGAATAGAATACAAATTCTGTGAAAATTTCAACTGACTACCTATTACGGTTCATGAGATACAGCCCACTAACAGACAGACCGAGACGGTACCGTTGACACAAATTTAAGTACGGAGCCCCAAACACTATTTCCATAGTGTTGAAGTTTAAAAACTAGGGTGTGATAATCTACGCAGTCAAATGTCTTGGAAAGATCATAGAATTCGCTAACCGCATCGTGAGAGTTCTCCAAGCCTGCAAAAATATACCTACCTTATATCTTTCTTAAGCAAGCAGGTTGACGGTGGGTTGACGTCATCTAAATATTGTGCGTGATTGTTGTGTGAGCGGGACTCGTGTGACCCGTGTCCGGGTCTGGGTCTGGGCACAAATTACCCGGATCACCGAGTGTCCTCTACCCCTCGCCTCGCTTCACGGATCAACCGATTATGTAATTTGTGAGTGCGATCATAACTCTGCGGTGCTAGGACATAGTTTAAATTGCTTCGTACATTTAGCGGTAATATACGAAACGGCTAAGCCACATATTTTGACTTAGGAGTAGAGTTTGTGAAGTTAAGCCTTGTAGAGTAAGGGCATGTAGAGTTTTAAGCTTCGCTCTACATGAGGTCTGATAACTTTTTGACAGTGTGAGCCATATGTCTTTTTAAAACCATTTTTATATAAAACGTTGCCAAGACATGACTAGTTATGACTCGCACTGTCAAAAAGTTATCAGATCTCATGTAGAGCCAAGCTTATAAATCTACATGCCCTTACTCTACAAGCCTAGTCAAAATATGTGGCTTAGCCGTTTCGCTACCGTCACATGGGAGTAACGTGAAAAATTGTATTAACTGTTCATTACTTTTTTGTTATACAATTGTTCTTGTAGTAGTGAGTCCCGATTTTGTTTATCAGGTATAATCCAAACCCAAGTTATGAGGGTTCAAAAAAAACAACGAAGCGCTTCGAGAAAAGGTAGGTAGTGCCCTTGCGCTTCGCTTGGCTGTCTTGGCGGGGGGCGCGCCCGTGCCTCCAGATTTAATTTTACGAATATACCTACCACTAATTATACATTCATGTATACCACTTGCTTGATAGATATTGATCAATAAATAAATACAATAAACATGGATTGATATCGGTAAAGTCGTTTTCCAGTTATGGCGTGACCAAGGGAAATACGGTTTCATTAATATATTAGGGGTTAAAGTATGAAATTGCCGATTTGTACTGAAAAATTGAAATTAGTTTTTTTTATTAAACATATTTATTCAATCAAAATAATAACCATTATTATCTATAAATTTCTGCCATCTAATAGGAAGGTCATTAATGCCTTTGCGATAGAACTCTCGACAAACTGTGTGAAAGGATTTTGTACTGCCTTCTGAGAAGAAAACTTTTTATCACGTAGAAAATTGACCAAATTACGAAAAACATGGTAGTTCGTTGGAGCAAGGTCTGGCGAATATGGAGGGTGACGAACGGTTTCTAATTGCAGTTCCTGTAGAGTTAAAACGGTTTCTCGTGCTGTATCAGGTCTCGCGTTATCATGGAGCAATAATGGTGAAGATCGATTCATGAGTCGGGGCTGTTTCACTGCTAGTTTTGCTATCATTGTTCAGAGTTCGGCAGTAGACATCTGCCGTTATTGCTTGACCAGATCGGAGAAAGCTATAGTGAATAACACCATGCTGAGACCACCAAACAGTTACCATTACCTTTTTATTGGTAAACTTTGCTTTAGGACATTGTTGCGGCGTATGACCTGGGGTCAGCCGTAGCATTTTAAGCTTACGGTTATCGTAAAGAATCCACTTTTCATCACATGTCACAATTAGATCCAATATTCCTTCATTTCTGTATCTATTTAACAAGGCAAAACAAGTTTCAACGCGCGTTTCTTTCTGCAGATCAGTCAAATCATGAGGCACCCATTTTTCATATTTTTTATTTTATTGATTTGAAGCAAATGAGTCAATATTGTTGGTAAGGTAAAGTTAAACCATGCCGCTAATTCCTGGGTAGTTTGGCTCGGATCGGCTTCCACCATCTCTTTCAATTCATTGTTATTCACCTGTGTGGGCGGTCTTCCACGTGGTTCGTTCTTCAAATCAAAGTTTCCATCACGAAAGCGTTTAAACCAAAATCACACGGTGCGTTCATTATCAGTCCCCTCTCCAAAAGCAACATTGATATTGCGAGCTATTTCTGACGCGTTAATTCCGCGTCGGAACGAACTCACAAAAGAATCACTCGAATTTTCGAAGTATCCATCTTTCCAAATATTTTCATAGGGCATCGAGCCTCTACTCAGATGGATAATCCGCTTTACTAAAGCATGACATTTAATTTCACTCCGCTTGAGGGGCTCCCTGAGCAAATCGCTCTCAGTTCGTACTGCGCACGGCTGTCAAATACTGTCAATTCTGGCTTGTTTATTTCATGTTCCCATAGAGGCGACTATCCTTCTGGACGTTTTAAATTCTTTGCATCTTTCTTGGTCTAAGCTGAATAAAAAAAACAACTGAAAGTCGATAATTGAATGTTGCACACGTTGCACATTTTTTAAAAGAAGAACTTCATAGGTGCCATCAAGTAGTTCTTCTTCTTATTTTTAATTTTGGCAACCAAGCCCAAATTAGGGCTCATTTCTGCCAGTGTCGAGTTATATTATAGTTTCCAGTCACAATAAATCACTTCACATTATAGTCCTCAGTAAGTCACCGTCCATAAAAGTCATGTTTTACTACAATGGTGGTCATTGAACTAAAACTCTTCACGGACATTTTGAGACAACTTGAAAAGTCACGATACACATAATTCATTTCATTTCACTTCACTGGTGCACATGGATGATCTTTATTGGGTAAAATACCACCAAAAATACACAATAAAACTCAAAATACACAAATTTATGAAAATAAAAATGAAAATGCTACGTCACTCCGCAAGTTCCCGCCAAAAAGTCCATCAAGTAGTTACCTACCATGTTAAAAAAGTTTCACTCAAAAATCTCAAGCCATGAAGGTTCTATGTCAATTTGAAGTACCTATTACATAAAACGCCAATGCATATATAATAGAGATTAATTATTATTTACAACAAATATGTACAAAATACAATCTATATTTACAAAATATAATCTATATATAGAAAATTTCCTCAAGCAACATAAAAAATTATAATTCATTCCAGCAATTTCCAGAATAACCACAGAACAGATTTGCGATTATGTTTGCCGGTATTCCAATGTACGGCCATTAAAACACCACCAAAATAAATAAATGGGACAAGTTATGACAGCAGGTAGTGGAGAAGAGAAGGCTGCGGGTAACGGGCTAGCGGTGCAGGTGGCGGGGGGTGCAGGCGGCGCGGGGGGCGCGGGGGTCCAGGCTGGAGGATTGCGGACCCTCTCGGATATCCCTCGCCTCGCGCCCACCGCACCGAGCGCGACACGAACACAATACAATACGGCACACGCACATTACACAAATGTTTCATTCAGCCAGCTCACATTCCACATCTGTGCAAGGAAAGGACGACGCGTCGAGGGCGCTGATATTATGTGCTAGCGCTCACCCGGATCGTAATACATAATGTATGAGAATGAGCGTATTGATTTGAATATCAAACATCCAATTTGGCAGCAGCGGAGACAAGTAAATTAAGTCGAAGCAGTTATTTTACGTCATCATTATAGGTACCTAGGTACTTTACAACAGTTTCCTCGAAGTGATCGATCGATAGGGTATGTGTTTTGATTTTTAAAGTGATTTCTCTCAACGGTAAAAACACAACAGATGGTAGGATCAGCTATAGCTGACATATATCGAGATGTTGTGTTACTAGTACTTTAACCCTCATATTTCGGGCCCATATCGAAGCCTCAGGGTGCAGCAGTATTTACAAGAAACCTCAATTTTTTTAAATTTGTTAACCTTTTTTTTTTCTTTACTCACCGTGCAAGTCAATTGAAGAACATGAGACAGGGTAGGTTCTATTTCACCTGCTGTGCTGAATAAAATAATTAAGTGTGGAATTGGCTCTATATTTTTCTCTGTATTTGTCATACAAGATTACACATGAGAAGCGCTCGTGGTGTAGCATGATTAGCCGTTCTTAATCGATCGGCAAAGTTAAGCTACGTCTGTCTTGGTACCTGGATGGGTGACCGCCTAGTGGTATTTCAAATCGAGCGTTTCCTTGCTTCGGAAGGCACGTAAAGCCGTTGGTCCCGGTTATCACTTAATTGTGATAGTCGTTAAGCTAGTTGGATGCCTCATAGGCGGCTTGAAAAATTCCAACAGTAGGTTGACCACTAGCCTACCTCCACCGATCCGCAGTGGGCACACGTGGTGGAGTATCTGCCCATTCCCTTTCACCCTGATTTGTGAAAGGAGGCCTGTGCTCAGCAGTGGGACATTATAGGCTGATGATGATGATTACGCATGATGTGGCTTAGTTTAATGGTTATATACTATTAAGATAGAGTCGATAGAGTCTAATACACAATGTTCACTCACTTCATGTCCATGAATACATTACCATATTTTGTATTACATTTTAACAATAGATGAATTCGTTCTCCACGAGCAGTATCATCACATACTCATGATCTCTGGTATTAGATGACAACAAGGAAACCCGTGTGCGGAACCATGTGGATATCTAGTTCCTATGTACCTATTAAAGTGATGTGAAGCCAAGCATATGGATGCTATATTTATTTAGCCAATTCCATAAAAAAAGAGACAGACAATGTATAACGCAGATAAGTTTACTCAATTTTCCACGTTTTCAATAAAATCATTAAATTGCAAAAATCTTTTTACTTAAATCATCAGTATGGGTCCCTGAGTAATCTAATCACTCATTTGTAAACATTAAGACCACACTGGTCAATGCGATGAATCTCTATTTAATGTTTTAATTCTTTGATACGCTTGCGTTCATGCAACCAAGAGAAAATGATGGCTGTCCTGTCCTAGCTGACAGATGTCATCCAACTTTTTTTTTTTGTCTATTAATTTTCAAGAGTTACAAATTATGTAATCCTGATTGAATTCCTATTGCTATACATATAAATCTGACATGTATAAATATGTATGACAATAGGCGTTCAATTCAATATTGGTACAATAATTCAATGATTGGTACAATTAGCTATTTAGATATTATTCACCTACACTAGGTACCTATGCTTGATTTGATCATAACACGTGCGGCCGAAGCGTGTGTTATCGTTTGTTTGCGTTAAGTAGAGCAGATATACTCGTATTTAAGTCGATCATGTTGCTGATGGCGCTACGCACGCTAGTCATGTCGCGAGGTGGGACACGTTTGTTCCGGCCGAGTGCGCGGGCGCCGCCGCGCCGCCGGGCGCGGTGGGTGACGTCACCGCTGACTCACCGCGCGCACCTCCTCGCTTTGTTCTAAGACTTCACCATCCACGTGCTGCCGATAAGCTTGTGTCAAGTCAGACGAGGTCAGCTTACTTTACCACTAAGCCTGCACTATTGAGTAGTTAGCATTTCCATAGATGACAGTAAGTATCTAGGTACTAGGTACGATATCAAGTAACACGTCCTAATATTACTTTAGATAGGTAAGTAAAACCATATTGAATATTTTGTGGAAAGAATTAGAGAGTAAGTAATCAATGTAAGGTTTATTGTAACACCGGCGTGAAGTTAGCAGCCAAAAGTTAGCGGCCAATATAATCCGACCAAATTAAGAAGAATCCAAACAATTGCTTTAATTACCTTATTTACAGAGGAAAATTAATTTAAATATAAGGAAATTATAAAAACAATTGAAAAAAGTCCTAACAGGCGTTAAAATATATTAAATAGACATAAATTCAGAATTAACAAAAACCCAAAGTCTTTTGTAATTTAATCGGTTTCAAGAGTTCAAATCTAAAAAAAAATACTAATTACAAAAGACTACATAGTACTTTCATAGTGAATTGAGATTTGATGATCCCATTAAAGTTTCAGAGTCATAAATCGAACAAAAACAAACGTAATGCATTAATGATACGTTTTCGCTTCTTAAGAAAGAGTATAAGATATCAAAAATGTGATGGTGTCACTCTGAAAATGTATTTATATTAAAGATGTATATGTATACTAAGTAAATAATATCATTCTATGTACTTACCGAGGGGACACATATGTTTATTAGCCACCGGCGACAATAATATCGACAACAATCTTTACTTTGATTTTGATGGTAGATTAACCTATCAAGACATGTCCTTGTCAATCCAGCTATGTATTCAGATTATAGACACATAAGTTATCTAAGTAAATAACAGCATTCTATGAACTTAGCGAGGGGATATCATAGGTTTGTGAGCCAGCAACAAATAATATATCCACAAAAAAAACACTTTGACTTTGATGGTAGATTAACATTTCAAGACTGGTCCTTGTCACTCCAACTTTGTATTTAGATTAAAGATACATAAGTTTACTAAGTAAATAACAGCAGTCTATGAACTTAGCAAGGGGACATCATAGGTTTAAGAGCTGGCAGCTAAAATAATATCCTCAAAAAAAATCCCTTTGATATTAATGGTAGATTAACCTCCCAAAACTTATCCTTGTCACTTCAGCTATGTACTTAGATTATAGATACATAAGTTATCTAAGTAAATAACAGCATTCTATGATCTTAGCGAGGGGATATGAAAGGTTTGTGAGCTGTCATCTAAAAATATATCGGAAAAATCTCTTTTTTAATTTTGATGGTAGATTAACCTCTCAGGACTTGTCCTTGTCACTCCAGCTATGTATTTAGATTATAGATACATAAGTCTTCAAAGGAAATAACAGCATTCTATGAACTTAGCAAGGGGATATGAATGGTTTGTGAGCTGTCATCTAAAAATATATCGAAAAAATCTCTACATTAATTTTGATGGTAGATTAACCTCTTTAGACTTGTCCTTGTCACTCCAAGTACGTATTTATATTATAGATACATAAGTTATCTAAGTAAATAACAGCATTCTATGTACTTAGCGAGGGGATATCATAGGTTTGTGAGCTGTCAGATGATAATATATCGAAAAAGAAAACCCTTTGATTTTGATGGTAGATTAACCTCCCAAAATTTGTCCTTGTCACACCAGCTATGTATTTATATTATATATACATAAGTTATCTAAGTAAATAACAGCATTCAATGAACTTAGTGAGGGGATATCATAGGTTTTGAGCTGTCAGCTAAAAATATATCGAAAAAAAAAAACCCTTTGACTTTGATGGTAGATTAACCTCTTTAGACTTGTCCTTGTCACTCCAAGTACGTATGTATATTATAGATACATTAGTTATCTAAGTAATTAACAGAATTCAATGAACTTAGCGAGGGGATATCACAGATTTGTGAGCTGTCAGCTAAAAATAAATCGAAAAAAAAACCCTTTGATTTTGATGGTAGATTAACCTCCCAAAACTTGTCCTTGTCACACCAGCTATGTATTTATATTATAGATACATAAGTTATCTAAGTTAATAACAGCATTCTATGAACTTAGCGAGGGGATATCAAAGGTTTGTGAGCTAGCAGCTAAAAATATATCGAAAAAATCTCTACATTAATTTTGATGGTAGATTAACCTCTCAGGACTTGTCCTTGTCACTCCAGCTTTGTATTTAGATTATAGATACATTAGTTTACTAAGTAAATAACAGCAGTCTATGAACTTAGCAAGGGGACATCATAGGTTTAAAACCTGGCAGCTAAAAATATATCCTCGAAAAAATTCCCTTTGACATTAATGGTAGATTAACCTCCCAAAACTTATCCTTGTCACTTCAGCTATGTACTAAGATTATAGATACATAAGTTATCTAAGTAAATAACAGTATTCTATGAACTTAGCGAGGGGACGTGAAAGGTTTGTGAGCTGTCATCTAAAAATATATCGGAAAAATCTCTTTTTTAATTTTGATGGTAGATTAACCTCTCAGGACTTGTCCTTGTCACTACAGCTATGTATTTAGATTAAAGATACATAAGTCTTCTAAGTAAATAACAGCATTCTATGAACTTAGCGAGGGGATATCAAAGGTTTGTGAGCTGTCATCTAAAAATATATCGAAAAAAATCTCTACATTAATTTTGATGGTAGATTAACCTCTCTAGACTTGTCCTTGTCACTCCAAGTACGTATTTATATTATAGATAAATAAGTTATCTAAGTAAATAACAGCATTCTATGTACTTAGCGAGGGGATATCAAAGGTTTGTGAGCTGTCAGCTAAAAATATATCGAAAAAAAATCCCTTTGATTTTGATGGTAGATTTACCTTCCAAAATTTGTCCTTGTCACACCAGCTATGTATTTATATTATAGATACATAAGTTATCTAAGTAAATAACAGCATTCTATGAACTTAGCGAGGGGATATGAAAGGTTTGTGAGCTGTCATCTAAAAATATATCGGAAAAATCTCTTTTTTAATTTGATGGTAGATTAACCTCTCAGGACTTGTCCTTGTCACTACAGCTATGTATTTAGATTATAGATACATAAGTCTTCTAAGTAAATAACAGTATTCTATGAACTTAGCGAGGGGATGTGAAAGGTTTGTGAGCTGTCATCTAAAAATATATCGGAGAAATCTCTTTTTTAATTTTGATGGTAGATTAACCTCTCAGGACTTGTCCTTGTCCCTCCAGCTATGTATTTAGATTAAAGATACATAAGTTATCTAAGTAAATAACAGCATTCTATGAACTTAGCGAGGGGATATCAAAGGTTTGTGAGCTGTCATCTAAAAATATATCGAAAAAAATCTCTACATTAATTTTGATGGTAGATTAACCTCTCTAGACTTGTCCTTGTCACTTCAAGTACGTATTTATATTATAGATAAATAAGTTATCTAAGTAAATAACAGCATTCTATGTACTTAGCGAGGGGATATCAAAGGTTTGTGAGCTGTCAGCTAAAAATATATCGAAAAAAAATCCCTTTGATTTTGATGGTAGATTAACCTCCCAAAACTTGTCCTTGTCACACCAGGTATGTATTTATATTATAGATATATAAGTTATCTAAGTAAATAACAGCATTCTATGAACTTAGCAAGGGGATATGAATGGTTTGTGAGCTGTCATCTAAAAATATATTGAAAAAATCTCTACATTAATTTTGATGGTAGATTAACCTCTTTAGACTTGTCCTTGTCACTCCAAGTACATATTTATATTATAGATACATAAGTTATCTAAGTAAATAACAGCATTCTATGTACTTAGCGAGGGGATATCATAGGTTTGTGAGCTGTCAGATGAAAATATATCGAAAAAAAAATCCCTTTGATTTTGATGGTAGATTAACTTCCCAAATTTTGACCTTGTCACACCAGCTATGTATTTATATTATAGATACATAAGTTATCTAAGTAAATAACAGCATTCTATGAACTTAGTGAGGGGATATCATAGGTTTGTGAGCTGTCAACTAAAAATATATTTAAAAAAAAAACCCTTTGACTTTGATGGTAGATTAACCTCCCAAAACTTGTCCTTGTCACACCAGGTATGTATTTATATTATAGATATATGAGTTATCTAAGTAAATAACAGCATTCAATGAACTTAGCGAGGGGATATCAAAGGTTTGTGAGCTAGCAGCTAAAAATATATCGAAAAAATCTCTTTTTTAATTGTGATGGTAGATTAACCTCTCAGGACTTGTCCTTGTCACTCCAGCTATGTATTTATATTAAAGATACATAAATCTTCTAAGTAAATAACAGCATTCTATGAACTTAGCGAGGGGATATCAAAGGTTTGTGAGCTGTCATCTAAAAATATATCGAAAAAATCTCTACATTAATTTTGATGGTAGATTAACCTCTCTAGACTTGTCCTTGTCACTCCAAGTACGTATTTATATCATAGATACATAAGTTATCTAAGTAAATAACAGCATTCTATGTACTTAGCGAGGGGATATCAAAGGTTTGTGAGCTGTCAGCTTAAAATATATCGAAAAAAAATCCCTTTGATTTTGATGGTAGATTTACCTCCCAAAATTTGTCCTTGTCACACCAGTTATGTATTTATATTATAGATACATAAGTTATCTAAGTACATAACAGCATTCTATGAACTTAGCGAGGGGATATGAAAGGTTTGTGAGCTGTCATGTAAAAATATATCGGAAAAATCTCTTTTTTAATTTGATGGTAGATTAACCTCTCAGGACTTGTCCTTGTCACTCCAGCTATGTATTAAGATTATAGATACATAAGTCTTCTAAGTAAATAACAGCATTCTATGAACTAAGCGAGGGGATATCAAAGGTTTGTGAGCTGTCATCTAAAAATATATCGAAGAAATCTCTACATTAATTTTGATGGTAGATTAACCTCTCTAGACTTGTCCTTGTCACTCCAAGTACATATTTATATTAAAGATACATAAGTTATCTAAGTAAATAACAGCATTCTATGTACTTGATGAAAATATATCGAAAAAAATATTTTTAACTGCTAGCTGACAAACCTTTGAGTTCCCCTCGCTAAGTTCATAGAATGCTGTTATTTACTTAGATAACTTATGTATCTATAATATAAATACATAGCTGGTGTGACAAGGACAAATTTTGGGAGGTTAATCTACCATCAAAATCAAAGGGTTTTTTTTTTCGATATATTTTCAGCTGACAGCTCACAAACCTATGATATCCCCACGCTTAGTACATAGAATACTGTTATTTACTTAGATAACTTATGTATCTATAATATAAATACGTACTTGGAGTGACAAGGATAAGTTTTAAGAGGTTAATCTACCATCAAAATTAAAGGGAATTTTTTCGAGGATATATTTTTAGCTGCCAGGTTTGAAACCTATGATGTCCCCTTGCTAAGTTCATAGACTGCTGTTATTTACTTTGTAAACTAATGTATCTATAATCTAAATACAAAGCTGGAGTGACAAGGACCAGTCTTGAAATGTTAATCTACCATCAAAGTCAAAGGGTTTTTTTTTTCGATATATTTTTTGCTAACAGCTCACAAACCTATGATATCCCCTCGCTAAGTACATACAATGCTGTTATTTACTTAGATAACTTATGTATCTATAATATAAATACGTACTTGGAGTGACAAGGAAAAGTCTAAAGAGGTTAATCTACCATCAAAATTAATGTAGAGATTTTTTCGATATATTTTTAGCTGACAGCTCACAAACCTTTGATATCCCCTCGCTAAGTACATAGAATGCTGTTATTTACTTAGATAACTTATGTATCTATAATATAAATACGTACTTGGATTGACAAGGACAAGTCTAGAGAGGTTAATATACCATAAAAATTAATGTAGAGATTTACTCGTTATATTTTTAGATGACAGCTCACAAACCTTTGATATCCCCTCGCTAAGTTCATAGAATACTGTTATTTACTTAGAAGACTTATGTATCTTTAATCTAAATACATAACTGGAGTGACAAGAACAAGTCCTGAGAGGTTAATCTACCATCAAAATTAAAAAAAGAGATTTTTCCGATATATTTTTAGATGACAGCTCACAAACCTTTCATATCCCCTTGCTAAGTTCAAAGAATGCTGTTATTTACTTAGAAGACTTATGTATCTATAATCTACATACATAGCTGGAGTGACAAGGACCAGTCTTGAAATGTTAATCTACCATCAAAGTCAAAGGGATTTTTTTTCGTTATATTTTCATCTGACAGCTCACAAACCTATGATATCCCCTCGCTAAGTACATAGAATGCTGTTATTTACTTAGATAACTTTTGTATCTATAATATAAATATGTACTTGGAGTGACAAGGACAAGTCTAAAGAGGTTAATCTACCATCAAAATTAATGTAGAGATTTTTTCGATATATTTTTAGCTGCTAGCTTACAAACCTTTGATATCCCCTCGCTAAGTTCATAGAATGCTGTTATTTACTTAGATAACATATGTATCTATCATATATATACAAAGCTGCTGTGACAAGGACAAGTTTTGGGAGGTTAATCTACCATCAAAATCAAAGGGATTTTTTTTTCGATATATTTTCAGCTGACAGCTCACAAACCTATGATATCCCCTCGCTAAGTACATAGAATGCTGTTATTTACTTAGATAACTTATGTATCTATAATATAAATACGTACTTGGAGTGACAAGGAAAAGTCTAAAGAGGTTAATCTACCATCAAAATTAATGTAGAGATTTTTTCGATATATTTTAAGATGACAGCTCACAAACCTTTCATATCCCCTCGCTAAGTTCATAGAATGCTGTTATTTACTTAGATTACTTATGTATCTATAATATAAATACGTACTTGGTGTGACAAGGACAAGTCTAAAGAGGTTAATCTACCATCAAAATTAATGTAGAGATTTTTTCGATATATTTTTAGCTGCTAGCTCACAAACCTTTGATATCCCCTTGCTAAGTTCATAGAATGCTGTTATTTACTTAGAAGACTTATGTATCTATAATCTTAGTATATAGTTGAAGTGACAAGGATAAGTTTTGGGAGGTTAATCTACCATTAATGTCAAAGGGAATTTTTTCGAGGATATATTTTTAGCTGCCAGGTTTTAAACCTATGATGTCCCCTTGCTAAGTTCATAGACTGCTGTTATTTACTTTGTAAACTAATGTATCTATAATCTAAATACAAAGCTGGAGTGACAAGGACCAGTCTTGAAATGTTAATCTACCATCAAAGTCAAAGGGTTTTTTTTTGATATATTTTTTGCTGACAGCTCACAAAACTATGATTTCCCCTTGCTAAGTTCATAGAATACTGTTATTTACTTAGATAACTTATGTATCTATAATATAAATACATAGCTGGTGTGACAAGGACAAATTTTGGGAGGTTAATCTACCATCAAAATCAAAGGGATTTTTTTTTCGATATATTTTCAGCTGACAGCTCACAAACCTATGATATCCCCTCGCTAAGTACATAGAATGCTGTTATTTACTTAGATAACTTATGTATCTATAATATAAATACGTACTTGGAGTGACAAGGACAAGTCTAAAGAGGTTAATCTACCATCAAAATTAATGTAGAGATTTTTTCGATATATTTTTAGATGAGAGCTCACAAACCTTTCATATCCTCTCTCTAAGTTCATAGAATGCTGTTATTTACATAGATAACTTATGTATCTATAATCTTAGTACATAGTTGAAGTGACAAGGATAAGTTTTGGGAGGTTAATCTACCATTAATGTCAAAGGGAATTTTTTCGAGGATATATTTTTAGCTGCCAGGTTTTAAAACTATGATGTCCCCTTGCTAAGTTCATAGACTGCTGTTATTTACTTAGTAAACTAATGTATCTATAATCTAAATACAAAGCTGGAGTGACAAGGACGAGTCATGAAATGTTAATCTACCATCAAAGTCAAAGGGTTTTTTTTTTCGATATATTTTTAGCTGACAGCTCACAAACCTATGATATCCCCTCGCTAAGTTCATTAAATGCTGTTAATTACTTAGATAACTAATGTATCTATAATATAAATATGTACTTGGAGTGACAAGGACAAGTCTAAAGAGGTTAATCTACCATCAAAATTAATGTAGAGATTTTTTCGATATATTTTTAGATGACAGCTCACAAACCTTTCATATCCCCTTGCTTAGTTCAAAGAATGCTGTTATTTACTTAGAAGACTTATGTATCTATAATCTACATACATAGCTGGAGTGACAAGGACCAGTCTTGAAATGTTAATCTACCATCAAAGTCAAAGGGATTTTTTTTCGTTATATTTTCATCTGACAGCTCACAAACCTATGATATCCCCTCGCTAAGTACATAGAATGCTGTTATTTACTTAGATAACTTATGTACCTATAATATAAATACGTACTTGGAGTGACAAGGACAAGTCTAAAGAGGTTAATCTACCATCAAAATTAATGTAGAGATTTTTTCGATATATTTTTAGCTGCTAGCTCACAAACCTTTGATATCCCCTCGCTAAGTTCATAGAATGCTGTTATTTACTTAGATAACTTATGTATCTATAATATAAATACAAAGCTGCTGTGACAAGGACAAGTTTTGGGAGGTTAATCTACCATCAAATTCAAAGGGTTTTTTTTTTCGATATATTTTTAGCTGACAGCTCACAAACCTATGATATCCCCTCGCTAAGTTCATAGAATGCTGTTATTTACTTAGATAACTTATGTATCTATAATATAAATACATAGCTGGTGTGACAAGGACCAATTTTGGGAGGTTAATCTACCATCAAAATCAAAGGGATTTTTTTTTCGATATATTTTCAGCTGACAGCTCACAAACCTATGATATCCCCACGCTAAGTACATAGAATGCTGTTATTTACTTAGATAACTTATGTATCTATAATATAAATACATAGCTGGAGTGACAAGGACAAGTCCTGAGAGGTTAATCTACCATCAAAATTAAAAAAGAGATTTTTCTGATATATTTTTAGATGACAGCTCACAAACCTTTCATATCCCCTCGCTAAGTTCATAGAATGCTGTTATGTACTTAGATAACTTATGTATCTATAATATAAATACGTACATGGTGTGACAAGGACAAGTCTAAAGAGGTTAATCTACCATCAAAATTAATTAATGTAGAGATTTTTTCGATATATTTTTAGATGACAGCTCACAAACCTTTCATATCCCCTTGCTAAGTTCAAAGAATGCTGTTATTTACTTAGAAGACTTATGTATCTATAATCTACATACATAGCTGGAGTGACAAGGACCAGTCTTGAAATGTTAATCTACCATCAAAGTCAAAGGGATTTTTTTTCGTTATATTTTCATCTGACAGCTCACAAACCTATGATATCCCCTCGCTAAGTACATAGAATGCTGTTATTTACTTAGATAACTTATGTACCTATAATATAAATACGTACTTGGAGTGACAAGGACAAGTCTAAAGAGGTTAATCTACCATCAAAATTAATGTAGAGATTTTTTCGATATATTTTTAGCTGCTAGCTCACAAACCTATGATATCCCCTCGCTAAGTTCATAGAATGCTGTTATTTACTTAGATAACTTATGTATCTATAATATAAATACATAGCTGGTGTGACAAGGACTAATTTTGGGAGGTAAATCTACCATCAAAATCAAAGGGATTTTTTTTTCGATATATTTTCAGCTGACAGCTCACAAACCTATGATATCCCCACGCTAAGTACATAGAATGCTGTTATTTACTTAGATAACTTATGTATCTATAATATAAATACATAGCTGGAGTGACAAGGACAAGTCCTGAGAGGTTAATCTAGCATCAAAATTAAAAAAGAGATTTTTCTGATATATTTTTAGATGACAGCTCACAAACCTTTCATATCCCCTCGCTAAGTTCATAGAATGCTGTTATGTACTTAGATAACTTATGTATCTATAATATAAATACGTACTTGGTGTGACAAGGACAAGTCTAAAGAGGTTAATCTACCATCAAAATTAATGTAGAGATTTTTTCGATATATTTTTAGCTGCTAGCTCACAAACCTATGATATCCCCTCGCTAAGTTCATAGAATGCTGTTATTTACTTAGAAGACTTATGTATCTATAATCTTAGTATATAGTTGAAGTGACAAGGACAAGTTTTGGGAGGTTAATCGACCATCAAAGTCAAAGGGTGTTTTTTTACGATATATTTTTAGCTGACTGCTCACAAACCTATGATATCCCCTCGCTAAGTTCATAGAATGCTGTTATTTACTTAGATAACTTATGTATCTATAATATAAATACATAGCTGGAGTGACAAGGACAAATTTTGGGAGGTTAATCTACCATCAAAATCAAAGGGATTTTTTTTTCGATATATTTTCAGCTGACAGCTCACAAACCTATGATATCCCCTCGCTAAGTACATAGAATGCTGTTATTTACTTAGATAACTTATGTATCTATAATATAAATACGTACTTGGAGTGACAAGGAAAAGTCTAAAGAGGTTAATCTACCATCAAAATTAATGTAGAGATTTTTTCGATATATTTTTAGATGACAGCTCACAAACCTTTCACATCCTCTCTCTAAGTTCATAGAATGCTGTTATATACTTAGAAGACTTATGTATCTATAATATAAATATGTACTTGGAGTGACAAGGACAAGTCTAAAGAGGTTAATCTACCATCAAAATTAATGTAGAGATTTTTTCAATGTATTTTTAGATGACAGCTCACAAACCATTCATATCCCCTTGCTAAGTTCATAGAATGCTGTTATTTACTTAGAAGACTTATGTATCTATAATCTAAATACATAGCTGGAGTGACAAGGACAAGTCCTGAGAGGTTAATCTACCATCAAATTAAAAAAGAGATTTTTCCGATATATTTTTAGATGACAGCTCACAAACCTTTCATATCCCCTCGCTAAGTTCATAGAATGCTGTTATGTACTTAGATAACTTATGTATCTATAATATAAATACATAACTGGTGTGACAAGGACAAATTTTGGGAGGTAAATCTACCATCAAAATCAAAGGGATTTTTTTTCGATATATTTTAAGCTGACAGCTCACAAACCTTTGATATCCCCTCGCTAAGTACATAGAATGCTGTTATTTACTTAGATAACTTATGTATCTATGATATAAATACGTACTTGGAGTGACAAGGACAAGTCTAGAGAGGTTAATCTACCATCAAAATTAATGTAGAGATTTTTTCGATATATTTTTAGATGACAGCTCACAAACCGTTGATATCCCCTCGCTAAGTTCATAGAATGCTGTTATTTACTTAGAAGACTTATGTATCTTTAATCTAAATACATAGCTGGAGTGACAAGGACAAGTCCTGAGAGGTTAATCTACCATCACAATTAAAAAAGAGATTTTTTCGATATATTTTTAGCTGCTAGCTCACAAACCTTTGATATCCCCTCGCTAAGTTCATTGAATGCTGTTATTTACTTAGATAACTTATATATCTATAATATAAATACATACCTGGTGTGACAAGGACAAGTTTTGGGAGGTTAATCTACCATCAAAGTCAAAGGGTTTTTTTTTTTAATATATTTTTAGTTGACAGCTCACAAACCTATGATATCCCCTCACTAAGTTCATAGAATGCTGTTATTTACTTAGATAACTTATGTATCTATAATATAAATACATAGCTGGTGTGACAAGGACAAAATTTGGGAGGTTAATCTACCATCAAAATCAAAGGGATTTTTTTTTCGATATATTTTCATCTGACAGCTCACAAACCTATGATATCCCCTCGCTAAGTACATAGAATGCCGTTATTTACTTAGATAACTTATGTATCTATAATATAAATATGTCCTTGGAGTGACAAGGACAAGTCTAAAGAGGTTAATCTACCATCAAAATTAATGTAGAGATTTTTTCAATATATTTTTAGATGACAGCTCACAAACCATTCATTTCCCCTTGCTAAGTTCATAGAATGCTGTTATTTACTTAGAAGACTTATGTATCTATAATCTAAATACATAGCTGTAGTGACAAGGACAAGTCCTGAGAGGTTCATCTACCATCAAATTAAAAAAGAGATTTTTCCGATATATTTTTAGATGACAGCTCACAAACCTTTCATATCCCCTCGCTAAGTTCATAGAATGCTGTTATTTACTTAGATAACTTATGTATCTATGATATAAATACGTACTTGGAGTGACAAGGACAAGTCTAGAGAGGTTAATCTACCATCAAAATTAATGTAGAGATTTTTTCGATATATTTTTAGATGACAGCTCACAAACCTTTGATATCCCCTCGCTAAGTTCATAGAATGCTGTTATTTACTTAGAAGACTTATGTATCTTTAATCTAAATACATAGCTGGAGTGACAAGGACAAGTCCTGAGAGGTTAATCTACCATCACAATTAAAAAAGAGATTTTTTCGATATATTTTTAGCTGCTAGCTCACAAACCTTTGATATCCCCTCGCTAAGTTCATTGAATGCTGTTATTTACTTAGATAACTTATATATCTATAATATAAATACATACCTGGTGTGACAAGGACAAGTTTTGGGAGGTTAATCTACCATCAAAGTCAAAGGGTTTTTTTTTTAAATATATTTTTAGTTGACAGCTCACAAACCTATGATTTCCCCTCACTAAGTTCATAGAATGCTGTTATTTACTTAGATAACTTATGTATCTATAATATAAATACATAGCTGGTGTGACAAGGACAAAATTTGGGAGGTTAATCTACCATCAAAATCAAAGGGATTTTTTTTTCGATATATTTTCATCTGACAGCTCACAAACCTATGATATCCCCTCGCTAAGTACATAGAATGCTGTTATTTACTTAGATAACTTATGTATCTATAATATAAATATGTACTTGGAGTGACAAGGACAAGTCTAAAGAGGTTAATCTACCATCAAAATTAATGTAGAGATTTTTTCAATATATTTTTAGATGACAGCTCACAAACCATTCATTTCCCCTTGCTAAGTTCATAGAATGCTGTTATTTACTTAGAAGACTTATGTATCTATAATCTAAATACATAGCTGTAGTGACAAGGACAAGTCCTGAGAGGTTCATCTACCATCAAATTAAAAAAGAGATTTTTCCGATATATTTTTAGATGACAGCTCACAAACCTTTCATATCCCCTCGCTAAGTTCATAGAATGCTGTTATTTACTTAGATAACTTATGTATCTATAATATAAATACATAGCTGGTGTGACAAGGACAAAATTTGGGAGGTTAATCTACCATCAAAATCAAAGGGATTTTTTTTTCGATATATTTTCATCTGACAGCTCACAAACCTATGATATCCCCTCGCTAAGTACATAGAATGCTGTTATTTACTTAGATAACTTATGTATCTATAATATAAATATGTACTTGGAGTGACAAGGACAAGTCTAAAGAGGTTAATCTACCATCAAAATTAATGTAGAGATTTTTTCAATATATTTTTAGATGACAGCTCACAAACCATTCATTTCCCCTTGCTAAGTTCATAGAATGCTGTTATTTACTTAGAAGACTTATGTATCTATAATCTAAATACATAGCTGTAGTGACAAGGACAAGTCCTGAGAGGTTCATCTACCATCAAATTAAAAAAGAGATTTTTCCGATATATTTTTAGATGACAGCTCACAAACCTTTCATATCCCCTCGCTAAGTTCATAGAATGCTGTTATTTACTTAGATAACTTATGTATCTATGATATAAATACGTACTTGGAGTGACAAGGACAAGTCTAGAGAGGTTAATCTACCATCAAAATTAATGTAGAGATTTTTTCGATATATTTTTAGATGACAGCTCACAAACCTTTGATATCCCCTCGCTAAGTTCATAGAATGCTGTTATTTACTTAGAAGACTTATGTATCTTTAATCTAAATACATAGCTGGAGTGACAAGGACAAGTCCTGAGAGGTTAATCTACCATCACCATTAAAAAAGAGATTTTTTCGATATATTTTTAGCTGCTAGCTCACAAACCTTTGATATCCCCTCGCTAAGTACATTGAATGCTGTTATTTACTTAGATAACTTATATATCTATAATATAAATACATACCTGGTGTGACAAGGCCAAGTTTTGGGAGGTTAATCTACCATCAAAGTCAAAGGGTTTTTTTTTTAAATATATTTTTAGTTGACAGCTCACAAACCTATGATATCCCCTCACTAAGTTCATAGAATGCTGTTATTTACTTAGATAACTTATGTATCTATAATATAAATACATAGCTGGTGTGACAAGGACAAAATTTGGGAGGTTAATCTACCATCAAAATCAAAGGGATTTTTTTTTCGATATATTTTCATCTGACAGCTCACAAACCTATGATATCCCCTCGCTAAGTACATAGAATGCTGTTATTTACTTAGATAACTTATGTATCTATAATATAAATATGTACTTGGAGTGACAAGGACAAGTCTAAAGAGGTTAATCTACCATCAAAATTAATGTAGAGATTTTTTCAATATATTTTTAGATGACAGCTCACAAACCATTAATTTCCCCTTGCTAAGTTCATAGAATGCTGTTATTTACTTAGAAGACTTATGTATCTATAATCTAAATACATAGCTGTAGTGACAAGGACAAGTCCTGAGAGGTTCATCTACCATCAAATTAAAAAAGAGATTTTTCCGATATATTTTTAGATGACAGCTCACAAACCTTTCATATCCCCTCGCTAAGTTTATAGAATGCTGTTATTTACTTAGATAACTTATGTATCTATAATATAAATACATAGCTGGTGTGACAAGGACAAATTTTGGAAGGTAAATCTACCATCAAAATCAAAGGGATTTTTTTTCGATATATTTTTAGCTGACAGCTCACAAACCTTTGATATCCCCTCGCTAAGTACATAGAATGCTGTTATTTACTTAGATAACTTATTTATCTATAATATAAATACGTACTTGGAGTGACAAGGACAAGTCTAGAGAGGTTAATCTACCATCAAAATTAATGTAGAGATTTTTTTCGATATATTTTTAGATGACAGCTCACAAACCTTTCATATCCCCTTGCTAAGTTCATACAATGCTGTTATTTACTTAGAAGACTTATGTATCTATAATCTTAGTACATAGTTGAAGTGACAAGGATAAGTTTTGGGAGGTTAATCTACCATTAATGTCAAAGGGAATTTTTTCGAGGATATATTTTTAGCTGCCAGGTTTTAAACCTATGATGTCCCCTTGCTAAGTTCATAGAATGCTGTTATTTACTTAGAAGACTTATGTATCTATAATCTTAGTACATAGTTGAAGTGACATGGATAAGTTTTGGGAGGTTAATCTACCATTAATGTCAAAGGGAATTTTTTCGAGGATATATTTTTAGCTGCCAGGTTTTAAACCTATGATGTCCCCTTGCTAAGTTCATAGACTGCTGTTATTTACTTAGTAAACTAATGTATCTATAATCTAAATACAAAGCTGGAGTGACAAGGACCAGTCATGAAATGATAATCTACCATCAAAGTCAAAGGGTTTTTTTTTATATATTTTTAGCTGACAGCTCACAAACCTATGATATCCCCTCACTAAGTTCATAGAATGCTGTTATTTACTTAGAAGACTTATGTATCTTTAATCTAAATACATAGCTGGAGTGACAAGGACAAGTCCTGAGAGGTTAATCTACCATCAAAATTAAAAAAGAGATTTCTCCGATATATTTTTAGATGACAGCTCACAAACCTGTCACATCCCCTCGCTAAGTTCATAGAATACTGTTATTTACTTAGATAACTTATGTATCTATAATCTTAGTACATAGCTGAAGTGACAACGATAAGTTTTGGGAGGTTAATCTACCATTAATGTCAAAGGGAATTTTTTCGAGGATATATTTTAGCTGCCAGGTTTTAAACCTATGATGTTCCCTTGCTAAGTTCATAGACTGCTGTTATTTACTTAGTAAACTAATGTATCTATAATCTTAATACAAAGCTGGAGTGACAAGGACAAGTCCTGAGAGGTTAATCTACCATCAAAATTAAAAAAGAGATTTTTCCGAAATATTTTTAGATGACAGCTCACAAACCTATGATATCCCCTCGCTAAGTTCATAGAATGCTGTTATTTACTTAGAAGACTTATGTATCTATAATATAAATATAAAGCTGGAGTGACAAGGACCAGTCTTGAAATGTTAATCTAACATCAAAGTCAAAGGGTTTTTTTTTTCGATTTATTTTTAGCTGACAGCTCACAAATCTATGATATCCCCTCGCTAAGTTCATTGAATTCTGTTAATTACTTAGATAGCTAATGTATCTATAATATACATACGTACTTGGAGTGACAAGGACAAGTCTAAAGAGGTTAATCTACCATCAAAGTCAAAGGGTTTTTTTTTTTCGATATATTTTTAGCTGACAGCTCAAAACCTATGATATCCCCTCACTAAGTTCATAGAATGCTGTTATTTACTTAGATTACTTATGTATATATAATATAAATACATAGCTGGTGTGACAAGGACAAATTTTGGGAGGTTAATCTACCATCAAAATCAAAGGGTTTTTTTTTCGATATATTATCATCTGACAGCTCACAAACCTATGATATCCCCTCGCTAAGTACATAGAATGCTGTTATTTACTTAGATAACTTATGTATCTATAATATAAATACGTACTTGGAGTGACAAGGACAAGTCTAAAGAGGTTAATCTACCATCAAAATTAATGTAGAGATTTTTTCGATATATTTTTAGATGACAGCTCACAAACCATTCATATCCCCTTGCTAAGTTCATAGAATGCTGTTATTTACTTACATAACTTATGTATCTATAATCTAAATACATAGCTGGAGTGACAAGGACAAGTCCTGAGAGGTTAATCTACCATCAAAATTAAAAAAGAGATTTTTCCGATATATTTTTAGATGACAGCTCACAAACCTTTCATATCCCCTCGCTAAGATCATAGAATGCTGTTATTTACTTAGATAACTTATGTATCTATAATCTAAGTACATAGCTGAAGTGACAAGGATAAGTTTTGGGAGGTTAATCTACCATTTATATCAAAGGGATTTTTTTTGAGGATATTATTTTAGCTGCCAGCTCTTAAACCTATGATGTCCCCTTGCTAAGTTCATAGACTGCTGTTATTTACTTAGTAAACTTATGTATCTTTAATCTAAATACAAAGTTGGAGTGACAAGGACCAGTCTTGAAATGTTAATCTACCATCAAAGTCAAAGTGTTTTTTTTGTGGATATATTATTTGTTGCTGGCTCACAAACCTATGATATCCCCTCGCTAAGTTCATAGAATGCTGTTATTTACTTAGATAACTTATGTGTCTATAATCTGAATACATAGCTGGATTGACAAGGACATGTCTTGAGGGGTTAATCTACCATCAAAATCAAAGTAAAGATTGTTGTCGATATTATTGTCGCCGGTGGCTAATAAACATATGTGTCCCCTCGGTAAGTACATAGAATGATATTATTTACTTAGTATACATATACATCTTTAAAATAAATACATTTTCAGAGTGACACCATCACATTTTTGATATCTTATACTCTTTCTTAAGAAGCGAAAACGTATCATTAATGCATTACGTTTGTTTTTGTTCGATTTATGACTCTGAAACTTTAATGGGATCATCAAATCTCAATTCACTATGAAGGTACTATGTAGTCTTTTGTAATTAGTTTTTTTTTTTAGATTTGAACTCTTGAAACCGATTAAATTACAAAAGACTTTGGGTTTTTGTTAATTCTGAATTCATGTCTATTTAATATATTTTAACGCCTGTTAGGACTTTTTTCAATTGTTTTTATAATTTCCTTATATTTAAATTAATTTTCCTCTGTAAATAAGGTAATTAAAGCAATTGTTTGGATTCTTCTTAATTTGGTCGGATTATATTGGCCGCTAACTTTTGGCTGCTAACTTCACGCCGGTTATTGTAACGAGATGCCGTGAAAAATTGAAGGTGATGTCAGCGCTGAGACGCGGCAACAGGTCATCGCCCTAGCCTTAACCACAGTATTACCAATGTAATGGTAAAACTGTGCCTTAACTGTCGTCTGCGTAAAAGCCAATAAAGAAACTTGTTTCACTTACCAATAAGATTTTGGATAACAATTTGATTTGGTTTAGATAGTTGAAGCATTGAATGCAATATAAGACGAGGACAAAATGTTTATAAAGGACATTCAAGCTAGCTCAGGTATGCGCGATCAGTATCCCTCCAACGGCAAATAAACGCCAAACAAGCGAGCCAGTTGCCCGCGCAGGCTCACGGGTGTGGGGAGGGGAGGGAGGGGGGGGCGCGGCAGCTGCGCGCACGCACACAGGCGGCGTGCTCGTGTTTACAAACAAGGCCCATGCGCGATGCGGGTCGAAATGAAACGAGGTGCGCGTGTGTGCTATATTTTGAGTTGATCGGTGATCCATGTTCGTTCCTTGTTCTTTCATATGTCATGTTGGTTCCTTATGTTTGTTGTAGACAGTTCTTTCTTAGCTTAAAAACAAGATAAATCGTGTAAAGATTTATTTTATGGCCATATTTTGGTAGGTATTAATTACTATTACTAATACATTATATTATAGTATACCTATCTGCAAATCAGAAAACATATTTTCTATAGGTACTTTTTGTCTTTATTATCTGTAGTTATTGTTTGCCCAGAGCCGGCTTCAAAGGAACTTGATTATAAAAATAAAATAAAACTTCATTTGATTGATTATTAAGACCTACATGCTTATAAATAAATCATGTAAAATAATTTAAAATAGCGGTCAGAGCGCACGTTGTATGTATGTATGTATGTACTATATTGGACCCTCTGATTGGACCGCACGGACCGTGGTTCTTCTTCATAGTACATGACTCGTAAAACATCATTCCTTCTCTGAATCAAAGATTTTAAAACTTTTCTACAATCTGCTATTTGATTGTATTTCATTACGTAACCGCATCAGTCCAAATAGTAAATTGTATGACACGAAACATTTGAGCGTGTTCCTGATGCTCGTCATATGCAAATGGTGTAATGAGAGGTAGACGACCGGTGTCCGAGCTCTGAGGCGTTTGTTTATTATTACCGCATCGTGCGCGATCGGAACCAACCAGCCGAGGGAGAGGAGGGAGGCAATGAACTTAAGCATCAAGCTACTGATATCTACTGGCACACCACACGGTGCCAGCCGACCGATCCACAACAACCAGGCACATGCCTAAATATAGCTCAGCTCAGACTGTCGCTTATCAATGCCATCAATTTCCAAAGGCAGCACTGCTTATTTTCATATCAAGAAGTTTTTTGTATTTTCATCGTTTAGAATTCTGATTCCCAGAATCTAAAGAGCATTCTTGTGTTATCAATTATCATTCATATTAGTTAGACCTTGTGGAACTCTTAGAATTTGTAGGTTTGATCTATAGTATTGAAACTAGATATCTATTAGTTGAAAGAACCTTTGACAAGCGGGCAGATAGTCCTACTGATGGTAAATGGTCACTGTCATGTATGAAAATTAGCAATAACGGGGGTTGCTGACTTTGTTTATCCTTTTCTAAAGCACGACAGACTTACGTAATTCTCAGCTTGATTAATAATTGTGTTCATCATTTTATGAATGGATTCTTCTGCCATTCTATATTTTATCTTACATAGGTACTTTCTTCTCGTTGCCTCCTTCGTTATGATTATATTGTCGATTTAATGTATTAAATGGACATTAAATGGCCAGAGCCAGTAGGCTCTGGCCTAACTTAGGAGGCAGTAATCAGTATTTAAGTGAAACAAGTAGGTATGTAGCTCTACTTACATAATTCTTTCATGTGTATTTTATGTATTGATTTACATGATAATCACCTACTATTCGTGTTTCTTTTCTTCTTTATTTCAGAGCTTTGATCTGTGTAACTTCCTTCATTCCTCTGTATCGTTTGTAACTTCCTGCACCTCCTTATATGACACGTCACACGACGACATCTTTTGCTTTTATTTGGTCTATACTATATAGCTTATCCTTGGTCTTCCACTTACTAACTTTCCCTATATCTTCTCTACTATGATGTTTTTAATGAATTCCTCGCATAAGATGGGCAAATATCATTCCTTTCCTATTTTCTATAGTCTGTGTTTTTAAAAACAAATAAATAATTATTGTCAATTAGGGCTAGTTTCGTACGTCAAGTCTCTATATTTTATTGTCTGCTTAACATCTCATTCACATGGTATTATAATAGCACCATTATTATTCATTAGTAATTTTGATGAAAAATAAACGTTGAAAAAAAATCAAGTAACCCAACTATCTAGGTTGAGAGTAGGCCAAATAGCGACATTCATGACAATACTCCACGTTATCTCTGGAGTCAGTAATTTATCTCCTATGTCTCCCTCCCTACGATGCACCAAAGTACCGATCCAAATCACTCTCATAGTAATTTCTTCTCTACACCATTGTTATAAAGTTCACAAAACTGAGGGCATTTGTATAGACTTACAGAGCCAGCCGATAAAACAGATGGTGTAATTGCAAAGTGGTATTACCGAGAGTAATAGAAATTGTTGTTTTCGTCGATGGGATCGATACCTCCGTCGTTCTATTTATATTCTGTAAGCGATTGCGCGGCTTTATATCCGATAATGTTTGATCTTATTTCATAGTTCATTAACCGATGATAATTAACAATCCTCAACGAGCGATAACAGAAACAGAACAGAACGTAATCCATTCCAGTTCAGAGGAGGCTCTTTTTAACCGACTTCATAGCGACTTGTAATTGGGTTTCATTGATTTATATGTATAAGTTGACTGAGTTTTGAGATTGTTTTAGTGCAAATAAACTCTGGTTATATTTAAAAGATTTATTTTTGTACTATCTACATAAACTTATTTCTGAATCGCTATTTGTTGTACCATATTTAATATTTATCGGATTGATTGATTCAATAAGTTGTTACAAAAGAGATTTTATTTAAAATCTTTTCACTCACTATCTGAAATTCTAAACTACATAAAAATCTTGTTGATATTTTTTTTTGCGTCTGTGTGTGAAAATGGGTCTGTTTATAATCAATACGAAGGGTCTTCTCAATTAGGGAATGCAAAACCGGCCAAAATTATAACCCGGTATTTTTTTCGGGTTTCATTTAAAGAAACCTGGCACCAAAGGCTTCTAACGAAGTTATTTGACGAGACTGTATTTTGCTGCAGAAATAACGAGTTATTGAAAATGCTCGTCCTGATTCGATACTTGTTGGCTTAATAGTGATGAAGGCTTTGTATACCTTTGTTAAATATGTGCCGCATCCACTATCATTCTCATGTAATGTTTTTTAGTTTCTAAATATGGTGCAGTTTAAGAAAGTGAACCCTTTGATTAAATGCATGCAAAAGTTCATCTATGAAACTTTTGAAAGTAGTAGTTGAAGAAGCAGTGTTCAAACCCTGATGTGCTACCAAAGGGATGCTGTCATCATCATCAGCTCATCAGTGACGGTTTTAATTACGATAGATGTAATTTACGGTTATTGAATTGGTTGGGAATTGAATCACTGTCATTGAAAAATTCTTGGGTGCTGTCGAAATATTGCGAAATCGTATTTCTCGTCTATTCGCTTTCGTTGAGCTGTTTGCAGTTCAAAAATTACAATACCGTAAATTTACAATTTAATGAACATGCAAAGTTAGCAGGCAATCCGATGACCTAACTAACAGTTTCAAAGTAGGTAATAAATAAAATAACTAATTATAATTACATGATAATAACATAACTCGTTTTGTGTAAGTGAGTGCAGGTTTTGAAGGAGGAAGTGGTAAGTATATGTGGAGGTGTGGGTAAAAGTGGATGTTTTAAAGATCTTAATTAGGTATTAAGAGCGCAGTTAGCAAACGTCGGTGTCGTTTTAACAGAGGCTTGTTGATTATAGTATTAATATTAGTAAATGGAACAGTGTTTAAAATTACTCAAACTGACCAATCTGTTTTTAGCTCTAGAGATGAGAAAAGGTTTAAAGTACACTCAAAAGTCGTCGTAGATATTAATTTACTGTTTTTTTTTCTCATAATGTCATCATAATCCTTACCAGCAATATGTGAACATTATATATAATAAATTGTAGACCCGCAGGCCTGCGGGAACGAGATTTTGATGCGGGATTGGATTCCCTAGTCATAGGTATAGAACTATTGATTTATTTGCAGGGTTAAAACTATTCATCACTATTACAAATACAAGGAAACCATCTTTGAAGTCCACTATGATCGAGTAACAGTGAAAATTTTTGCTCTTACAAGAGTTACTTTGATTATTCTATTATCTCCAGATGTTACACTAATTACATATTTATTATGTAATCTAAAAATCGAATCAATTTCGTAGTAACGATTCGCCATGAGTAAAGGTTATCATCAAATTTTGTAGAATTACTAAAAATTCAATGTAACATTGATTCATCATGAAATAGTCGCAAGAATCTCAGAATGTCCTGGATTTTTTGGAAAAAAACTGTATCCTGTCTTTCTACCTCATGGAGGCGTTAAGTTTCAGAAAAAAAGGATCAAAAGTTTATTTAGATGATAGTCTAATATTTCCTACGCTTTTAAGTTTCAGAGCGAGGATTCACCTCTTAGTGAATAAAAATCATTTATTTGCCAGAAATATGGTTAGTAAACAAAATTTTATTATAATCTTCACGCTTTTGCCATGATTGCGTGCAAATATTAGAGATAATAATGTAATAATTTTTATTACCTTAAATTTGGATCTGGACAACATTATCGCATTTAATAAGATAATGTTGTCACAATCAACTGAGACATTGAATTTGTTTCCTGAAATAGAATTGTATTGTGTTTGGTTTGTATCTGTTTATCCTCTTTTTATATTAATTGTGCCTCAAAAGTAACTAAATGGTGTTGAGAGGGAATAAGGGGTCGCAGCGGCGGGCGCCGCCCAGCCTTCTGCGTGATTACTACACCTAACCTAGTTTAAAGCCTAGTTTACTCCCATCGTTGGATACATACGAGCTCATTCTGGACGTAATGAGGTAATATCATTTATTCAACTAAGCTTAAGTATCCTCACAATAAGCCAGTTTTTTCACGTATCCCTTTATTTATTGGCTTCTACTTTTCATTGATTTGTGACGATTCAAATGGCAGATTACTTATTATTCGAATTTTAGCTGGTACTTGTTAACAATGTTAATTATGGAGTTCTTCTTCTACAAAGTAACATATTGCTATTTTTTTAAATATAATGTATGAATACACGTCGTACTTGAAAAATAAGGCAATACCTACTTAATATGTTGTTATATAGCGTAATTTATTTTTTCAGCGGCTTCAGATGAGCTTAGCAGTCTTATAGAGTAGAGGTTATATTTACTCTGAGATAGCAGTAGTGATTTCGTTAATTGGGAAACTCACATCCCATGATAATTACACTACTTACTATTTTGTATGATTTATGGTTTCCCTAAAGCTATAGTTTCATGTAACCTAATTGTACCTCTTTATTTTACTATATAAGTATTATATGAGAAACGTATACCACTTTCACTTTAAAATGAACAATGAGTGCAATATTTACATAATTTGTGATTATTGCAGCTGACGTCACGGGCTTGCTAGCTAGGTATTTACTGACTTCGTTAATTGTCGCTTAACTCTCGGTGGAGCACAATCCTCGTAGCTTATCCACAAGTTATCACTGAACTACACTTTAGCTCACCTGTCAGACACTGTTCCAATGAGTCATGCCCTAAGGAGCACGTTAGTACACAGTTATTTCTGCGTCTCAGTCGGGACTCGTTTAGAAAGCACTAAGCCGAAGCACACGGAACCGGCCTCGCGCACGAGGTGAACCGGCTTTACGACGATGCACCAGTTATTTAATAATACACTAATGTGCTGCACAGGTCATCCATATCACAAATCCAAACGGTTTATACTAAGTTTCACTAGTAACTGGTTCGGTAGTCACTCGCGATGTGTAGCGCGAGTGTGCGCAGAGGGGTGAGGGGAAAGAGGGCGCGACACGAAGTACGTACAACACGTAACGCTGCCGCCGGCTGACTGGCTCTGGCTCGGCTCGGCTCGGCTCAGGCTTGACTGGCTGGATTGCATCGGTGAGCTGTAGAAAGACCGGTTGGCGTGTTCGAGCCTCGAGCGTAGGGCGCGAGGGGCGCATGACGCGGGGACGGCGCTCTCTCCGCACGCAGCTTGCCCTATAAACTTGCTTTCTGCTGCGAATAAGCTTGCTGCCTGGTTCTGGCTCCTCGTGCACTTTTGTGAAAGGCAAATTATTTGCATCGTCGAGGTTGCACTCAGATGCCTATCTGTGCACTATACGCATTCATGCCAAGTAACGCCAACCCCATAGCGGTGAGTGGACGACTGCGACTGCGATGCAATTTACGTAAATCACTTTGAACTTAAATTTCAACTGCCGCAGAAAACTAGGTACATATTTATATTAATTTATTTATTGACCAAAATTACACTATTTACTAGTTACATAGTTTTAAATTACCACCTGACGAAAGCCTGAAAGGCTGTGGCAGATTGGCAGAACTTTCAATTTTCAATGGATGTATGTATGTATAGACTTTTAAAAGAACAGTTGAGAGCATACACTTACCTATTGTGGAAATTGACAACACAATAAAAAAAACTCAATTTTTTTCTGAAGAGCGTACATCTCTAAATTTTGGGCCAAATTTGAGGACTTTATAACTGGTATTATAGTGATAATGATTATAGGCCAAGAAGTTGCCGCATTTTTTTCCGACGTGCAAGCTTTCGCTACAGATTAGTTAATTTACAGTTTGAGTGGCAGTATGGGACGTAAGATCGCCTCTTCATAGTCAGTGGGCGAGCGGACGGCCGGTCAATGGGCTAAGGCGAGCCGCACCGTGAGCTTATGTTCTACAGCTCAATGCCCTTACAAGAATGTGCCAAGTAAATAACGCAACGGTCGATTTGCTGTAATTTTTTCTGCTTTGCAATAAATTATGGGCCACTTTTGATTTATTTTTGGCTAAAGATTATGTTCCAATATTATCTTTTGGTTGTGTCAGTAAATATGCTCTTTTGCACTTATAATATCATACCTACAAATAACGACGAGTTTCAACTGTAGCAAATACTGGTCAGTTGAGCCTCTAGTGTGTCGGTGAGTTTGGTTGGATGCAATTTATAAGGGGCGGTGAACACTATTTGTACCCAGTTGTGGAGAGCGCTGCTCTCAGCCATGGACCGCTGACTCTTTCCGAGCCACTGAACTCGATTCCGGGACAGCCTCCACAACTATTGAATTAAATACATTGTATAAGTATGTTTGTGTATCACTGGATTCTCTGTGTAACACTATCATTCACCAACGATAATGCGATGCCATAATGTCTCGGGTAATTACTGATTATAATAAAACTAACACAAAAAATAAACTCGCCTGGAGTTTCCATATCCCTACATCTGCTAACGATGCTGTTAGTTTTAAGGTACCATTTGATTTCCGACTGATCTCATTTCATTGTTCGAATATTAGTCAGTCGGTAGGCGAGTTGCACCTTGAACCTTGACTCAAATGATATGGCTATAAAGCGTGACATTTGATACGTGTGTAGCGATGCATACCTATTCATCGCCTAAATCTAAGATTCATGAACAATATCAATACGCAGACAGGTAACGAGAGCCGGATGATTGGATGATGCTACAGTATAGTAGGTACCTACCTACCCGAGAAGGGCTCAAACGAGCGACGCCGGCGGGGCAGGCGGTTGAGGGCTTTGTGTCCCGCAGCCCCGCACCAAACGGCGAAAGAAGGAACACCCCAGGGGTTTAGTCAGTAAGAGTCTGACATAACCCGGTCGCCTCCCCCGAGGCTGCCGGGTATCCATGCAGGATTCCCCTGGGTTACCAAAAAAAAAAAAAAAAAAAGGTACCTACCTACAATTGCGCTCAGGAACAAATTGTGACGTCGTCGGCGGAAGTCAGGCCTCGTGCCGATGGAATTGGAGCGACACGTGAAATTAAATTATTCGTGACAACAACGTAGTAATTACGAGCCCGACTCACACACTACCCTTAATTAAGATTAACGTAATGAAAAAACAAAATTTAAATTGAGTGTGAACGCACACATAACTATTGGAAGGTTACAGAAGCACGGCGGTGGTGGCGGCGACGGCGGCTGCGGCGGCGGAAGTAATTACATGAAAAATCGCTTGTAATGGCATCGATCGTCATCCACTCGCGCTGCGCCACATAAGCACGCAGTAAGTAGCCTGCACTACTACTTAACTTAGCTGTGTGAAAATACACCAGGGGACGGGCAGCAGCGTCTACCTGAGTAACGTCATCATTACTGCGATCACCAACCCAAGCATGGTGATTACGGCAAAACCCCTCAATATGGTACACAGCACACAGTCACGACCCCTAGTCCCCGGCAGCCCCGCTATCCCGGGCCTATGTCAAAGCCAGAGATCTTGAGAGAGATCGAGAAGTTCTATGGACAGCTATACACCTCGTCACAGAAACCAGGTACATTACTGGTCAGTGACGCACGTTAGCCTGTACGTGTGATTAGAATACTGTGTGATTAGAATGGCTCTGGCACAGCTTAAAAACAACAAGGCGGCGGGTGAAGACGGAATTACAACAGAGCTTCTGAAAGCGGGTGGTAAACCGGTACTTGTAGTCCTTCAGAAGCTATTTAATTCCGTCATACACGAAGGTACAACACCAGAAGTAAGGAGTGGAAGCGTGGTGGTGATCTTCTTCAAGAAAGGCGATAATGCCCTATTGAAGAACTACCGCCCAATATCCCTCCTAAGCCATGTTTATAAGCTATTTTCGAGAGTAATTACGAATCGTCTCGCACGTAGGTTTGACCACTTTCAGCCGCCCGAACAAGCCGGTTTCCGTAAAGGCTTTAGTACCATAGACCACATACATACACTCCGGCAGATTATACAGAAGACTGAGGAGTATAATCGGCCATTGTACCGGGCGTATGTGGTCTATGAGAAAGCCTTCGATTCAGTCGAGACATGGGCGGTGTTACAGAGTCTACAGCGATGCCAAATCGACTATCACTATATCGAAGTGTTGAAGTGTTTGTACAGTAAAGCCACCATGTCGATCCGGGTCCAGGACGAGAGTACGGTACCAATCCAGTTGCAGAAGGGTGTAAGACAGAGTGACGTAATTTCCCCGAAACTCTTCACCACTGTAATGGAGGATGTATTCAAGCTCTTGGACTGGAAGGGATATGGCATTAACATCAATGGCGAACACATCATTCACCTTCGATTTGCTGACGATATAGCCATAATGGTGGAATCGCTGGAAGATTTGAACATCATGCTCAATGACCTCAACAGAGTTTCCCAACAGGAAGGCCTCAAAATGGATATGGACAAGACAAAAGTTATGTCTAATGTTCATATTCCGCCAATACCGGTGATTGTTGGGAGCACTGTTCTCGAAGTTGTAGACGAGTATGTTTACCTAGGACTAATTGTCCAACTAGGAAGGTCCAACTTCGACAAAGAGGTCAATCGAAGAATCCAACTCGGCTGGGCAGTATTCGAGAAGCCTAAAATACCTCAGAGTCTGAAGACAAACGTCTTCAATCAGTGCGTGTTACCAGTCATGACATATGGAACAGAGACGTGGTCTTTTACTGCTGGCCGAATAAATAATCTCTCTACGTGACAGGGTCCGAAACGAGGACATTCCTAGGAAAACGAAAACTACCGATATAGCTCGTAGAGTTAGTAAGCTGAAGTGGCAATGAACTGAAATGAATGGCCACATCGCTCGAAGAACTGATAGCCGATGGGGAAGGAAGGTTCTCGAATGGCGACCACGTACTGGAAAGCGCTGAGCGGGACGACCTCCCACCAGGTGGACCGACGATCTGGTCAAAATCGCTGGGCACCGCTGGATGCAAGCGGCCCAAAACCGTTCGAAGTGGAAGTAGGCTATGTTCAGCAATGGACATCCCTAGGCTGTTATGATGATAGATAACTTGTAGGTCTGCAGACCTTTATATAGGTACTTCATCTTAATCCTTCCTAACTATAAATATATATATAATATTATAAATGCGAAAGTGAGTTTGTTTCTTTGTTTGTTACGCCTCCTCGCCTCAACTACTCAACGCCTATGGTATGGAGAAGGACATAGGCTAAGGCCCGGGAACGCGGGCGAAACCGCGGAGGACAGCTAGTAATATAATAAAGCTGAAGAGTTTTTTGTTTGTTTGTTTTAAATCACTAATCTCTAACAACTAGGTATCAGTCGGATTCGAAAAAAACCTTTTATCCCGGGAACGCGGGTCAAACTGCGGAGGATAGCTAGTACTCAAATACATTATACAGAGTTAAATCTACGTGTATAATTTGCATGTGCATTCAATAATTTTTCATAGCTCCATATCGGCGCCGCAGCGTGTCTGCGTGAGGCTCGACGGTTAATCGACGTTCCTGTGGTTTTAATAACACCAGGCGGCCGCGACTCCACGTCTATACATAAAAGCGGGCGGAATAAAATTGAAATTCTTCGAGAGCTCATAATACGTTATTAAAAGAAGGCGGGCGGTATGAATGTGGCGGGCGATGGTGGACCAGTAGGTAGGTGTAGACGAGACTGGGTATATCGCTAGACTAGACAACGAGAGCGCCAATTAGACAGATGGCAGGCGCCACGCGAATTATGGGGGCAAAGTATCAGCGCGTACTGGAAGATGTTTATGTCGGCTCATCACCGCGCGCTGCGGCCTTGACGCGATGCGACACTGTTAATCAGCCTTCTGTACACTACCTCAAGGGTCATATTCCTACTGATATTGGATCAAATCGGTCGGATAGGTACCTACTTATTCAAGATAGGTAAATTTGATGTCATTCGAGTATTATCTCTGCATATGTGGCAGCGGGAGCTTCGTCTAATTAGCTTTGTCAGTTAGACTTACCTAATGTAACAATATTTAGTTAGCGCTTAACAGATACTTTGAATGAACGGAACTGTACATGTTTTTAATAAAATCAATAAATTTTAATATAATACTAAAGAAATAAAATCCAGAAAAAACATTATAATTCGCATGCGGGTATCATATTGATATAAGTACGATTAAGCATCGATGGTGGTGGCTGCCAAGTCAGTAACTTGCAAGCGCAGTTAGGTATGAATTTAGATTTCATACACAACATAGCATTGCTTTACTTCGTATCGCATTTCCAATACAAACAATTTTAAAAGTAAAATCTTTTTCACTTCATCTTAACCAATCTATATCTATATATCTATTTCAAAATATTAATATATAAAAATCAATGCCACTTTTCGTTGTAATTTTATAACAAAAGAACGGGCTCACCTATCCAAACCAAATGTTTAAGCTTTGTTCGGACTATTTAGTAGATGGTTTATGTGAAGTTTGCACAAAATCGGTCGAGCGGTTCTTCATTTATCACATTTTTTGTAACAAAAAATTTATTAAATAAATGGCGGATCATTTTGTTAATGGGGATTTTGCTGTCAAATTTAAACTTTTGTCAGATGGGGATTGTGCTGTCAAATTGAAACTTTTTTCAGTGTTGACAGTACAAGCATGTTGTTATGTCATTCATTTCTGTCATTGTCGGTAGAGTAGGGTAGGGTAGCGTAGGCTAGGGTAGGGTAGGGTATTTAGCACCACGCGAACGAAGTCGCGCTGGGCAGCTAGTATACATATACTTCCAGATGAGCACATTGAAGAACATTTTAAGATGTCAAGAATAATCAGACAAAACATCTACATTTCAGGTCTGTTAGGTACTAATCATTTCCCATTTAACGGAGTCCAGACCCGTGAAGTACAGAAGTAGGTACAGATATAGATAAAGACAGCAGAGTGACAGCAATAGGGCTCTGTTTTATTATTTGGGTGCAGGACGACTACTTTAAATCACCACGCTCCAACAAGGAGAAAGGCATGAAAGGTCGCAATCGCAACGTAACAACGTCGATTATCACCGCATGCGGTTGTTGCACAACACACTCGGTGCGGCGCGGAGGTGTGACATTTAGTGCAAGAAGTACCTACCCGGATGGTACGTACTCGTCATAATATCTGCGTAACATATCAGACTAGTTGCGATACTAAAGGTGAACAGCTGAGCCATCTGAAGTAATCTGAATTTTATACTTTTAACTTTGACTACAAATGTAATCGTGAAAAATTGCCAAGCAACTTAGGTGTATAAGATAAGCATTAAAAAGATTATACAACAATTAGGGTGATTAGGGTGCTTTAGTACCTACCTCAACTTATGAAAATATGTCATCAAACACCAGTTCAGATACACTACACTTGATAGCCAATTCATTTCCTGACCTTATGTACTACATATTCACTTAAGTTGGTGATATCCTAACTAATATTATAAATGCGAATGTGTGTTTATTTATTTGTTACGCTTCCACTCGTCATCTCCAACCGATCATCATAACTTTGGCATGCAGATAGTCTATGGTATGGAAGAGGCCATTGGCTACTTTTTAACCCAGATACGTGGGTGAAACCGCGAGCGATATCTAGTTATGAATAAAACACAAGCCTTTCGGCAGCCAGATTTAAGATTTGATTTTAGTTCTGAGCTTTTAGTAAAGTTAATGTACCTAGAAAATACTTGTAATTGTTATTTTCAGAAATGAAATAAATATAAAAGAAATAATATATCTTTAAACTACATTCACTATATTCAATATCTTTCTATTTCAATATTAGATACTTTCCCTCCGGGGCTCATTCGCCTGTCACTGTATATATTTCAATTTATGAGAATTGTTCCGATAAAGCAAGCTACAGCAGACAACTACGATGACTGAGTCCACCCGTCCAGTCGTACCTACTCGTTTATCTGTCACCATGAGTTCAGCATTGTGTAAAAGTACATCAAATTAATAACAACAAGCACCTATTATGGATTTAGATGAAAGCAACACAATTAATATTTAACTACCATACCTGACGATGCGACAATGCAGCCTCGAACAAATTACACGCTCTTACGATTTTTATTTGTCTGTTCTAACACTTCACTGGTAATCACTGAATGAAATAAAGGAATTTTCAATTTTGAATTTCACCACACTTTGCTTCTGAAGCTAAACAACTCGTCATACCACTTCTCGAAGTATACTAAAACTTGCGGTTTTTTGTATGAAATTGAATTAAAAACTCAAGGCGCGTACACGACACTCCAGTAGCAATGGCCGGTGGGTGATTAAACACTGAATTAGGTCACATTACCCGCTACAGGCGCGATTGTAGCGATTAGATACCTGATTTCAAGTGAAATGTAAACATTATAATTCTTAAAATGTGGTGCATTAGACGTCCGTATCACAAGAATTATCAGTTGGTTAAACTTGGACAGCGGAGTCTTGGCGCCGATCAATTTTGTGTGTATATTGAATATTGTACGTACATGTGTGTGTAAGGAATCCGATCAATCAGCAGTAAAGGCGAGGATCGGGTTACTCCATCGATAGCACATTGAACGCAAGTACAATAGCGCCTATTCCATGTCATTCAACCTTTCAACAGTCTATTCTGCCGAAAGCCTTTACATTTGCTATATTATATTCCCCGTGTTTTATCTTACGCTAAGTTATAGCTGTAACATTATCTAACGGTACATATTCAAGAATAGGTTTAGAATATCTAATCTTCATTTTCGTTTTGCCAAATAAACTCAATTGTTTGAAGTTAAACGAAACAATTTATTTAGGTCGCTTACTGTAATTCTAATCGTTTTATTTATTTCGATAAGAGAGTTATACAATTTATATCTCTATCTCATGTTCAAACGAGATTGAACAGATAATCTGGCGTGTTTAATTAAAATATACTTATACTTCATTTCATTTTTATTAACTTAAACAAATGGAAATCCTATAATATGTTAATGTAAAATTGCGAACTGATCAAAAATCACTAAACCGACTCTATCATAAAACGATCGAATATATCTAACTAAATTAATAACATCCACACTTATTAAGCTGGACCATTTTTTTTTTTTTTCAAATTTACATTAAATGTTACTCTAAAAGTTTGTTGTAAGCTTTTTACCTACAAATCATTATCGTCAATCATCTATGTAATTGAGACAGTTACCTTGCGTCTTATGTGAATAATACAACAGCTACACATTATTATGTAGTAGCACTCACGCGCAGGAACACAACTTTACACAACATAAAGTTATTTGGCTGCGGTATTCTGTAAGGTGGAGGTACTTCCCCAGTCGAGCTGCTCTTTGAGCGAATAAACGCTATGCTCTACCTCTCTTTCTTCTATCTTTCTTTCTTTCGTCTATTTCGCAGCCACCTTTTTGTTTAGACGCTGCACTCCACCAGGAAATTAAACAACTTTTAGTGAACTTCGTATTTCAAATAAGTCCGTAAACTTTTGTTTTTCGTTTAATAGCTGTCTCTTCCCGCTGTTTATGACCGACGATATTTTTAGAAATACCAAATACAAAGTCGGAAACAGCTTCGAACATTACTATTAATTTTCTTAATCACTTAGATAAATTTATTAGCCATAAAATTTCAAACAAAATCTTTTCCTCGATATCATATAAGCAGAGCTTTTATTTTAATAGTCATTGTAACAGAGAACAGTGTGCTCTGCTCGGTCGGAGATACACCGCGCAGGTTATGGCGATGAGGAAATGTTAAATTATTGAATGTGAAGTAAAGTATAGTCTCGTGCCACATACCGGGTTGCGCCACTTCCCAAGTAGCATAACAAGCTGTTTAAAGGCTGTATTAAAGTTCGTTCTTATACTAAAAGCTGACTATTCAGTCTGTAAAAAGGCTGTATAAGCGCTTATACAGGCCTTATAAGTGTAAAAAGGGCCCACATTACACAGCTTATTTCGTTATTGGAGCTGTATAGATGCTGTATAAACAAAAGACAAGTATAAAAGCTGTATTAGAGCTGTTATTAGGTGTATAGAGCAGCCTATACTCTACGGATATCCTCTTATAAGTATCTTGTAAGAATAAGAGTTCTAAATAGGTTGTCGAAGAGAATTATGTCAGAATAAAATAAATAAAACTATTTACGATGCCATATTGAATGGCGACATAATATTTAATAAATGAAAAGGATAAAATCTTGGACATGGATATCTAATGCTGTTTATTGATGAATTCAATGTGCAAATTTTAATTTATTGTGAACCTGTGTATGTTTTCCGTCAAAATATTCACGCGCCAACAAAATAATCAAACCAAAATAAAGAAATTATACTAAATACGGTAAATAAGTGTTTGTTTTTAAGGTTAGAATAAAAATATATTTATAAATAATAGATATGAGTATACAAGATCATTATTCAAGCTCATAACCATGATACGGCTATAGTTATTATCAAATATTCCTTTAATTGTAATTTAAATGTTGTTATTGTAAATGTAAAAATGTCGACAATTTTATAAGTATTAAAACTGTTCTTTACACTCTTGTAAGTCTCTAAAAGAACTCTAAGTTCTAAATGGGCTGGTTTATTGATGTAGAATATGCTTGCGTGCTGCTTGGGTTGTGACTGAGCCGATACATAAAGTCCGCTGACCACTTGCTTTACTTGGTGTATTCGTTTGGCTTTTATATAACGAGTTAAAATGTTCTACTACAGACAAACTTACTCATTATAAATTCAAATTCAAATTCAAAATCTTTATTTGCAATACAGGTACATATAAAAAGTGGTACAAGTTAAACGGTAGGTATCACTGTATTCGCCATGTGTATAATGTGCCTCACTTGGAGAATATACACAGTTAAACTCACTAATAGTATGAAGTTCACGATACCGCAACTGCGAAGTAGAAAGGACATCGACGTTAGCTCTACATCCATGGACTTATGACATCGGTCACTGTTTATAACATCCATGGGAATACCGCACTTTGTTTTCTCTTATCTACTAATTTTGTGGTGTGCAGTTTACCTAATTATTCTGACTTCTGTGTGTACAGTTGACAAGAATTCAACTCAATTGGCCGCTATGAGTGGACCGGTTACTCGAACATTGTGCAAGTGCAGGCGACGGCGACGGCGACGACGACGGCTGGCCCACGCCCACGCCGCCCGCGCCACGTCACCTCCACAGCCTACACACACCTTCGCTTTCCATACTATTCTTAGAGACTTGGGTCACTTTTTGTTTGTGAGAGCATAATATCATCATTGTTGTGACTGATTGAGTTTTATGAATACATTGTTCTTGACTGATATCTCAAAGAAATCATGAAAGCACGTTACGGAATTCGTAATTATTGTTATTTATAGAGATAAACAGGCACTTTCAAAAGCTGTTAAGCAAAATCATTCGACTTTTGATTTTAATTGCTTCAAGGATGCAAAGGATTTTTATCAGCAGTTAATGTGTTCGGCAGAATTTTCAAAAGTGACTTACGAAAAGCTTTACCCTTTCCAGGAATAAAAATATGATCAATTTTTAGCTTTTCAAATTGGGTATTCATTCACAGAAACAAAACTTTGGCAGTCATCATCAAAGTCAATGAAGTTTCGCGCATCGTCGACGAGTATACAAGAAAGCTACAAAAACGTATGATAAAAAATGAAGCATGTTGTGCGATTACGATGAGTGTGTCTACTTGTATTTACATCATGTGTCATCGCTTTCTCGTGAATTCGAGCACAAATTAATAGAAGCGTTTTACCTGAAAATAAAACGCATATTAAATACTTACCTTATTTGAAACCTTATATATTGAGAGCGGCCTTCCTTGTTTTCTGCTCTATACTTCCTTCTTTGTCTACCCTAATATTGCCGTCTCGCTCGCACATCTCCCCATCATCCACCCAGGCAGAGCGCGAGCTTGAGCCACGCGCGCTATCTCGTCATTGAGTCGAAATACCAGGCAGAACTAAAAATTAAGGTTTCAAATAAGGTAAGTATTTAATATGCGTTTTATTTTCAGGTAAAACGCTTCTATTAAAACTTGACCGTTATTTGAAACCTTATATATTGAGACGTGTTTGTTATCGCCTGGTGAAAGTGGATGCCAATGTGATTTTATGCTTGTAGCATAAAGTTATTTGTGACACAGGTAAGTACCTGTGATTTCTCCAGTATAGGTCATACGCGTACAGATTTCTGTGTGAGTCTGAAGGTATCGTGAGAGAGAATAGGTATCAAAAAATACTAAGATGTGCGAGGTACTGTAATTTTATTTATGAAGTACACACGAAAATATGTAGGTGTGCAAATATTATGGTATGTAAACATGCTAGAAGCAAAGATCTTAATCAAATCATTGATGAGTATAAAAACATGTATCGTATATGATTGAAAAGCAACATTCAAGTATTTAATTAATCATGCGAAGATAATATAATCCCGCGATTAGTGGCTTATTATCATCTATTTAACTGTCTGAAAGGATTGCAGATCTCTAATGGGCATGTGACCAGATTTAGTGGATCTGAACTGATTATGCCAGCACCAGCGATGAAATATTCTATTTCGCACCCTGTTAAAGATGTAGCAGGTCTTCTCAATAGTTGGTGCATTTTGCTGTTACGTCTATCGTATAAAAGGTGAATACAATCTGTACACACAGTAACGGATAGCTTAATGTTTTGCTACAGTCTATGTACCGACATTATTATTCTCCGACACGTGTAGGTACATCATATATTATAATAAAAACGTTAATTACATACAGTACATTTTTACTTTCATGTGGTATTTTGTTATAATCACCAGCAATATTACTGCATAAACATTAACCAGAAATATAAGTACTAAAGTCCGATCAAAAGTAACATCATTACTTTTACCAGTTCTAAAACTGGACAGTGACGTCATGTAGGTACAAGGCTATTTAATCAAAGTACAAGGTTGAAGGCAACCTTAACACATTACAAAATTAAGACAACGCTGTGTCAGTCTGGATATACATAATTCGTTACTTAAATTTTAGATATGTTTCTAAAAATGACACGAGTCAATCGACTATCTATCGTATCAATATATCCAAAATATGTCCAACCCACACATGAGAACTCAAAACTGCATAAATTTGATACCTGACTTATTCAGCATAATGAACATTCATCTAAGTAGTATAAGAAGCAGGTAGTTAATAACTTTATTAGTACAGGAGTCATTGTGACAAATGGACTACATATGAATATACTACAACAATATATATGAATATATTTCAAACAAGCTACGGTTAGAAGCGATTTTTCAACAAAGATGCCATGATTACAACAAGCGATCCAATACTCATATTTATATAATTCCGGACCATCTTATGGTACCTACTTGGAGGTAGAAAAACCGTCCATGTATCTATCGATAGCGCTGTATTGTGAATGGGGCTGCCAAAATACTGAACTTGAGGTCTGCCCTCAAAAATACTATGAATTACTTACTAAAAGTTTGTTTCGAGCCAATTTAGCTGAGGTAGCCTAGCAGTTTAGAGATTAAACAAAATAGAGGGTAATTTTATACTAGGTGGTAATTCCACGAGTAAGAAAACAAAGGTGCTTTTTTCTTCTTAACACATTTATTCATGCTTTAGTCTAAAGACAAAACTTTCAACTAAGTACATTACATATTATTGTGCAGGCGTATCCGCTGTGTAAGTGCTCCTCTAACAGTAGTTGGTAATCAGTAACAATAGATGAGGATCTAATATATGAAAGAAATTGGAATGTTACATACATATGACGATGATACGGTTCATCAGATGATTGTCACCTCATTCCGAACATAGGTGACGTTTAATTTAGATTTTGTCATGCTTTCGAGATAGCGAGGAGTCTTTTGTTATTGCAATGCAAAATTTTCTTGGCTAGACAACTAGCAAACACTTTCCTTAAAACTGCTCGACTGTTTATTGCGTTTACAGGCTTCATCTGATTATATATATCAATAGGAAATGAGATTACGGTTGCAGTTGAATCAAAAAGTATGCTGAATCACGGTAGTGCAGACTCTTTTAGGATATTACAAAGCTCGATAAGTTAATTAGACCGATTAGGCTCTAAGGTGATTTTGAAAGAAAATCAATAATATTTCTAGTATTCCATTGAACCCCCAAAAACACTGCGAGGGTGGGTAAATTTGTCAACATAGTGTAAGCCTCTGTAGTACAATTTTATTCATTCTTGTTTTAGAATTAAAACATAACGCCTTTGCTAGGCAGGAGAAAGTCATTCAAATAATCGATAATAGGTATTCCTTATTCCCTATATGTTTGTTACCCAATTGGTTAATTAAGCAAAAAACTTTGGCTGAGACAGAAAGGTAGGCAAGTTATCTATGTATAATATTGTTGCCATTATTGGTCATAGATTCGTATGTGTGTCGCACACATTTACTAATGAAAACACGCCTGAGATCTGAATCTTGCACAACCAGTCGGGGTTGAAATAAATCAGCGATACGGTAAACATTTAATCCTTAATCACACGTTATGATAGGTCAGTCAGTGAGATTTTTATTATATTCTTTGCATTTTTTAGACACCACTTTTTAGCATCAGCAGACTATGTTCAATGGTGCGGGTATAACTTGATATCTGATACCACAGTACTGAACCAAATGTACAACGGTTACCAACATTACCAACGGTTTTTGGTAAAACAATACGCATCGACCGTGTTTTATATTATTTTCAGTATATAAACCGGGGGTGCTTAGATGTCACCCTGCTGGTGGAATAGAATTTATTGTCCCGCTTTGAAATTATTAAGTGTCAATCTTTAAGCACCTTGCGGGTATGGCAAGACCCCTGCGAGGGTTAAATATATAAGAACAAGTCCGTAAGGGCACCACATCCAAGTCAGGTACTTAAGAGTAACTGTAAGGGTAACATGTTACAGTTGCTTGCCCCTGTGAGATTTGATAATGATGGGAAATATGCGTAGAGGCATCTCAGCATAGGACTTTGCAAATGTACATTTAAAACCAACTATTCCCATGTGGGTGGTTATATTAGAGACTGTGCGACAGAACATTTCATCTCCTGCCCTTGCATCGGTTGATTTAGATGGCGATTGTGAAAAGAGGTACAATATCTAGGTAAAGTACCCTGCGTTGAGGGTATATATTTCGAGTCCCTTTTCCCTACGAGGCAGGGCTAGATTAAAAATCTGCTTTGACCTGTTTTCAAAGCAGAATCATTTAATTTTTATTAATTGCTGTGCGTACCACGCTGCCTTTTTAATCCTTTCATCATTACTGTGCGTAGAGACACACCATTCAAACATAGTACCCTGCGAGAGTGTATTCTAAGGTCACGCCAAGATTTATATGCGTGAGGCGCGACATTCAAATGACCCTGCGAGGGTCCATTGTGATGTATTTGAAACCACATTCACTTGAAGGGTCCATTTCAAGTCATCTACCCCTGTAAGAGGTGAATTATGATGGAAAATGTGCGTACGGGCAGAAAATCCAAAAGAATACCCAGCGAGTGTATATTTCTGCCCCTGCAAGCGGTTGATTAATATGGGGAATGTTTGTACAGGCATAACATACAGGAAAATACCTCACGAGGCTACATTTCAACTCATCTGCCCCTTCAAGGGCTTAACTATAATTGGTGTACGGGCACAACATCCAAAAGAATACACGCGAGGGTATATTTCAACTCACCTACCCCTGCAAAGGGTTGATTATTATGGGGAATGTGCATACGGAGTAAGGGCACAACATCCAAGAGAATAAATACCCAGCACATTTTTCATTTTTCAGTCACTGCCCCTGCGTGGAGTTAATAATAATGGGGAATGTGCGTACCGGCCCAACATCCAAGAAAATACCCTGCGCGAGTACGTTCTGAGTCACCTGCCCCTGCGCGGGGTTAATAGTAATGGGTAATGTACGTACGGGCACAAGATCTAAGATAATACCCTGCGCGGGTATGATTTGAGTCACCTGCCCCTGCGCGGGGCTAATAATAATGGGGAATGTGCGTACGGGCACAACATCCACGAAAATACCCTGCGCGGGTATGTTTTGAGTCACCTGGCCCTGCGCGGGTTGGTGTATGGATCAGTTCAGACAAGCTTGCTAAGCAGGAGCATTTGATCCTTTTTATTAGAGGCTAAAATGTTTAACCTTTTTTAAGCATTGTAACTAGGCTAGCATAAATGGCAGGCGAAATCTTCTGGTTATCGGATCACGATTACTCATTTGAATAATTTCAGTACAAATAAGTTGTAATAATTCTGATTCACTACATAACACTTTCAATTCTTTTTTATTAAATTAGAATCACCGCTTCATTGCAGGAACCTCAACAGAGGTTTATTTAAGTAACTAGTAACACACATGCTAGAACAAAAGTTGTTACCGCGGCAAATTTCATAAATATTTAACTATATAATAAATTGTTACACATGTTATTTAGACGGCACTTCACGGCACAACTAACCTTTCCGACACTTTAACTGCCTGCGGTCATTATTAATTTTATTTTAGATCCGAGAATCAGATATCATTGGATTTACTTGAGGTGCTTATAGAGGTACTACTCGACCCATTGTTACGCTGCCTTTTAGATCATTTTTGCTCAGGGCAATATCCGTTATCACTATTCGCACGTTGTGATTTATACAGTTAGCACTTGATGTAATTTAAATATTAATGTTCAACTGTGAACAAAACAGCAACTAACCTAGGAAAAAACCAAGGATAAAAAATTAATAGAAGCAAAATTATCAATAAAAAGTGGGTAGATTAAATAATTTATGAATTAGTTGTTCAAAGACATGAACATAAAATATCAAAATTAAATTGAAATATCGAACGGTAAAACCGTTAAAATCATATATCATTATTTTAATAAATTAAGAAGGTACAAAGGTATATAAAATATACAAATAACTTACGAGTGCCTAGGCTAGGCTAGGCACAACCGTCCGTTGCAGAAAACAGGACGCCAATGACGAGATAGCGCGCGTGGCTCAAGCTCGCGCTCTGCCTGGGTGGATGATGGGGAGATGTGCGAGCGAGACGGCAATATTAGGGTAGACAAAGAAGGAAGTATAGAGCAGAAAACAAGGAAGGCCGCTCTCAATATATAAGGTTTCAAATAACGGTCAAGTTTTAATAACACATCAGCGGTGATCCCGCGCAGCGTCGCGCCCGCGTGACGCGCTCGTAAATAAATTAAAAACATATTTGTAGCCGAAACAGAGTCGCGCAGGCCGGAGCGGTGACGGCGGGCGATGCAACATGTTTCTCTAATTTTATTACTAATCATACCGAGACACAAGATCGCGCGACACACGCCACGTGGCATCTGTCACGTCGCGTCGTGTCGTGTCGTGCGACAACACAGACATGTGCGTGCACGGAGAGGAGGCCGAGGTGCGTGCACGGAGAGGAGGCCGAGATTGTAGCTAAAGTGCATTGAATGTCTGAAATACGCGTCACTGAACCGCATGAGGAGATGTACTTTCCTGTCACATATCTGTAAATGTGTATGTGTATCTTAAAGCAATAGGACTCTTATTGTATTACGAAGCGGTGGTAGAGTCAATTTATAACATTCAAAGTGCCTCACGTGAGTCTTAATTGAATGAATGATTTTTGAGTTTAATCAATACTTTGTCTTATTTTGCTTATTTCACGGTTATTGCCATGAAAAGAACCTACCTACTAACAAAAAATATCTAGGAATGTAAATCATCAAAAGTAACAACCGCAACAATTATAGTTCTTCATGTTACAGTCACCAGTAAGAAACATACTCTCATCACATTCAGTAATTTCAAAGTATCTCCACTGCTGAAATAGGCAGAGATTACTGCAACCGATGATCGTCAGCTACTGTAACATGGAACATGTATAAATATAGGTATTATTTGATGTCTGCGCCTAACGTATAATACGGTTGTAGTGGATAGGGTGAAGACAAGGGTGAGGAGGGAGGGAGAGGGCTATATTTAGGGAATGCAATCCCGTCATCGAAAATAACTGAAGTGTCGCAGAGACGGAGCAGTAGCACTGCGCGGGTGACACCGGCGGCACCGGGGATCCACTTGACACATGTACCTACCCACCAAACTGATTCTATTTTGCCGTCTTGAACACCGGCTGTCCAAGCCACGATGTTTGACGATTTTAAAGGTCAACATGATATTAATTTTTTTATAGAACACTCATGTAATAAAATAAATGTACTTTTCGAGATTCAATTGCCACATTGATAATTCGTTAACAAACTAAAATGCGTTGGCGCGTTCACATAATATGGAAAACCAATTAATAGATTCAAATGCTCGCGCCTGAATCACAAACAAAAACAACAAAGGTTGAAGGTAGTCGCTAGGTACCTAATTTGAATTATGAAATCTAATTTGTACCGCGTTATGATTCGGAAGCGAGTTGTTTATGTTATAATAAGTGAGCGTTAAAGCGCTCGTGGTGTAGCATGATTAGCCATTCTTAATCGATCGGCAAAGTTAAGCTACGTCTGTCGTGGTCGGTACCTGGACCGCCTAGTGGTATGACAAATCGAGCGTTTCCGTGCTTCGGAAGGCACGTAAAGCCGTTGGTACCGGTTATCACTTAATTGTGATAGTCGTTAAGCTAGTTGGATGCCTCCTAGGCGGCTTGAAAAATTCCAACAGTAGGTTGACCACTAGCCTACCTCCACCAATCCGCAGTGGGCACGTATGGTGGAGTATCACTCCCAGTCCCTTTCACCCTCATTTGTGAAAGGAGGCCTGTGCTCAGCAGTGGGACATTATAGGCAGAGATGATAATGATGATGAAGTGAGCGTTGCCTCACGGCGCGCCTTGCGGTCACGGTGCCTTCTTTAGCTTTATATTTGGGTAATGGATTATGGATGATTAAAGTTTATGGTATGAGTATAAGGACGCATTGAAACAAGAGCTGATATCTACAAGGCCTCGGCTGCCTGAAAACAGTAATTTCAGTTATCTGGAACAAACCACGTGCGAACAAATTTTTTGATACTGCAAAGATCAGCCATTTCCACATAGAGCCGCATTTATTCAACTAGCTGTTTCAAATGATAAATCTTTAGTTTCTAGTAAGCTTATCTATCACAGTACAAGTAACTCTACTTGTAAGTACTGTGTATTAAGTACATTGTACGTGTACGTAAGTACTTAGAAGTAACAGACGTTATAATGATAGATAGTAAGTAATACAGAAGTCAAACACTGTAACGGCAAAGAGTAACTAATATTTCGTACACTGTAATGCTCCTGAATTCGTCTACTACAATATTTTTAATTAATTGCACCATTAATTTCAAAAATAAAAGGTGCAATAAATGTTGAAAATACGGTTTACAGCATGATAGCAGCATCATAGCGTGGGTTTTTAAGTCGTAAATTGTTAAGAGAAAATGAAGCTAAGATTTTACGAGTCCATAACATTCATTGCAATCCCGCTCTAGCTGCTGATCGTTACATAACATATTCTGAAGAGATTACTTTAAACGTTTTCAATTAACGCAGGGCGCTTTAATTGTCAAGTTTATTGGACAATAACTAGCGAGCGATGCGCACTCGTAAAGTGTCTCCCACTATCAAACTGTTTGTACAGTGTACACAATCACTCTCATTAAGGCCGTTTTCATACGACCTACTACGGTTTAGTTTTCATAAAGATATAACGGGTGGCTGGCAAATTATTGCTCTAGGAAGAAGATCGTGTATAAATAGAGAGTACCTATAAATGTAGAGTCACCGTAGCCTCACCGTATCGACGCTTGCAACACCAGCGGTATCACTCGCGCGTTGCTGAATCTGCAAAATTCTCTTCACACCCCTTTTGAAGAACCTCATGCTATACTCCTTTCAGAAAGCCACGGCGGGGAGCACATTCCATAGCCTGAGCGCGCGTGGTAGGAAGCTCCTTTGAAACTGCACAGAACGTAACGATTTTGGTTCCAATGTCTGAGGATCGACTCCCCGACTGTAGTGTTTGTATCTATACAGTAGATATAATACACTGTCTCATGTACACCAGTAGAGGGGGGTAGCTGTCAACCGGCCAGTCTGACATTAGACGCGGTGCGGGTTGGACGTGCGCTTGCGCTCGGACCTGGTGTAGTGGTGAGCCAGTGCTACGGAGTAACTAGTCACTAATCTGTGCAGTGGTGTCAGTGCGTGGACGCTACAAGTGGCGACGAGATAAAGTACGAGAAACGTGTGTAAAAGGCCAGTAAATAAAATTCAATTATTATTAAAAGGGAAGGAAGGTGACAATAAAAAGTGTGTGAGTTTTATGCAATGCGTACTAAATATTATACCATATTTATAACATTTCCTAAGTAGACGAACCCAGTAGTACAATAGTAAGAATAATCAGTTGGATCGTCATGGAATGTTGTTTACGCAAAATAATCCCAATGTAATACATTTCATTCCACTTATTTAAGTGAAGTGACGATTTCGTCAGTGGTATTATGGATTGATGAGAGAATAAATTATAATGTAAGAAAAACTATAAGATGCTTGGGTACCTACCTTCCTTATCTTTTAACAAGATTAATAGAATGAAAAATGCTACTTATGTCCAAAATTATTCCGCAAAGGTAACAAAATAAATGTGTTGTCGAATAAATGATTATTGTTTATTCAAAAAAGGTACAAGGAGATTGCATTGAGCAACAAATCTTCCTAATTAAAAAGATGTCACTAATACCTTTATACCAGCATATAAAGGTTGCTTTGAACTCTCATTAGCAGGTTGTTTTCGGTAATATTGTATTTTCTATAGGCTTTATTGTACCTATTTGTTTCATACTTAAAGGAAGCGCTTAATTACCTATAGTAAATATAGTGACGGGCCCGTGTGCGCAGTTGGAAGATTCCACCTGTTGTGCCGCAGGTCATGGGTTCGATTCCCACACAGGACATGCATTTGTGTGCATGAACATGACTGTATATATGTAATAAACTATGCAGGTATATTTCAATTTATTTATTTGCTGCTTCACATGAAGCACACCTACACATACATTTTAGGTACATAGGTACCTAGTATGTTAAAGATGTTACAAAGAATAAAGTGGTATAATACATAAGCCCTGCAAGGGCATTGCAACATTACAATAATATTAAGTAATAATTAAATACATAAATCCAATTAAATTCAACAAAAATAAGGAATGAGTATTATTAGAATAGTATGTAATACAGTATATTGATTATATGAGTTACATGTCAGGCATATTTATCTGTGGTAGCTTTGAAGAATTCCTGCAGATTATAAAAGTATTTTTATAAGAAAGTCTTTCTAATTTGGATATAAATAATAAAGTATATCAGCTTATTTTCTTCCAGTATCAGTTTAGGAAGATTAAGATATATTATTATTGCACTAACATAATATGATACTGAACTAAACATTGTTAGTTTTGGATGTGGCAGGGTAGTGTTCTTCAGGATGTGAGAAAGATGAACGTGTTTGAAGCACCTGTAAATTGTCTCATAAAATTGGAATTGGGAATTGTCGTTACATAAGTAAATTAAGACAATAAGTAATTCATTAAATTGAAATTGAGGCTTCAGACTTCTTTTAAATAAGAGGTACCACCACCTGAAATGAACCTGAAATGAATGAACCTGAAATGTTATGACCCTGAAATAAAATGAAGTCAAGTCGAAGTCAAGTCGAAGTCAAGTCGAAGTCAAGTCGAAGTCAAGTCGAAGTCAAGTCGAAGTCAAGTCGAAGTCAAGTCGAAGTCAAGTCGAAGTCAAGTCGAAGTCAAGTCGAAGTCAAGTCGAAGTCAAGTCGAAGTCAAGTCGAAGTCAAGTCGAAGTCAAGTCGAAGTCAAGTCGAAGTCAAGTCGAAGTCAAGTCGAAGTCAAGTCGAAGTCAAGTCGAAGTCAAGTCGAAGTCAAGTCGAAGTCAAGTCGAAGTCAAGTCGAAGTCAAGTCGAAGTCAAGTCGAAGTCAAGTCGAAGTCAAGTCGAAGTCAAGTCGAAGTCAAGTCGAAGTCAAGTCGAAGTCAAGTCGAAGTCAAGTCGAAGTCAAGTCGAAGTCAAGTCGAAGTCAAGTCGAAGTCAAGTCGAAGTCAAGTCGAAGTCAAGTCGAAGTCAAGTCGAAGTCAAGTCGAAGTCAAGTCGAAGTCAAATGAAATGAAATGAAATGAAATGAAATGAAATGAAATGAAATGAAATGAAATGAAATGAAATGAAATGAAATGAAATGAAATGAAATGAAATGAAATGAAATGAAATGAAATGAAATGAAATGAAATGAAATGAAATGAAATGAAATGAAATGAAATGAAATGAAATGAAATGAAATGAAATGAAATGAAATGAAATGAAATGAAATGAAATGAAATGAAATGAAATGAAATGAAATGAAATGAAATGAAATGAAATGAAATGAAATGAAATGAAATGAAATGAAATGAAATGAAATGAAATGAAATGAAATGAAATGAAATGAAATGAAATGAAATGAAATGAAATGAAATGAAATGAAATGAAATGAAATGAAATGAAATGAAATGAAATGAAATGAAATGAAATGAAATGAAATGAAATGAAATGAAATGAAATGAAATGAAATGAAATGAAATGAAATGAAATGAAATGAAATGAAATGAAATGAAATGAAATGAAATGAAATGAAATGAAATGAAATGAAATGAAATGAAATGAAATGAAATGAAATGAAATGAAATGAAATGAAATGAAATGAAATGAAATGAAATGAAATGAAATGAAATGAAATGAAATGAAATGAAATGAAATGAAATGAAATGAAATGAAATGAAATGAAATGAAATGAAATGAAATGAAATGAAATGAAATGAAATGAAATGAAATGAAATGAAATGAAATGAAATGAAATGAAATGAAATGAAATGAAATGAAATGAAATGAAATGAAATGAAATGAAATGAAATGAAATGAAATGAAATGAAATGAAATGAAATGAAATGAAATGAAATGAAATGAAATGAAATGAAATGAAATGAAATGAAATGAAATGAAATGAAATGAAATGAAATGAAATGAAATGAAATGAAATGAAATGAAATGAAATGAAATGAAATGAAATGAAATGAAATGAAATGAAATGAAATGAAATGAAATGAAATGAAATGAAATGAAATGAAATGAAATGAAATGAAATGAAATGAAATGAAATGAAATGAAATGAAATGAAATGAAATGAAATGAAATGAAATGAAATGAAATGAAATGAAATGAAATGAAATGAAATGAAATGAAATGAAATGAAATGAAATGAAATGAAATGAAATGAAATGAAATGAAATGAAATGAAATGAAATGAAATGAAATGAAATGAAATGAAATGAAATGAAATGAAATGAAATGAAATGAAATGAAATGAAATGAAATGAAATGAAATGAAATGAAATGAAATGAAATGAAATGAAATGAAATGAAATGAAATGAAATGAAATGAAATGAAATGAAATGAAATGAAATGAAATGAAATGAGAAAGGCAAAGAAACGAAAAGAAACGAAAGGAAACGCTCTATCAAATTGAAAATAATCAGATAAAGGCGAATTAAAATTGGTAGTACCTCCATTGAATTGGAAATTGTCGGGAAGTTCAAATTAATACCTCCATTAAATTGGAAATCGTCTGGTAGTTTAAATTAATACCTTCATTAAATTGGAAATTGTCGGGAAGTTCAAATGAATACCTCCATTAAATTGGAAATTGTCGGGAAGTTCAAATGAATACCTCCATTAAATTGGAAATCGTCTGGTATTTTAAATTAATACCTTCATTAAATTGGAAATTGTCGGAATTGGGCAATAATAACAGAAGTACACATTCTAGAAAAAAAAAAGAGAGAGTTAGTGAAGAAATAAGCAAGCAGTTAGAGATAATAATAACAGAAATGGAAGATGCAAATAAGATGGATGGTTCAAGAAAGAAATAACATGGATACGACCAGCTTTACAGTAGTATACAGTTTTAAGTAGTATATGGAACGATGTTAAGCAAGATGTGGACCAGCATACATTAAAATTGAAATGTCATTGACAAGGCATACATAAAAATGAAATTTGGAATTAAATGACATAAAAGAAATGTAAGGAAAGAATAATGCAAACACCCACAAAATAGAATTCCATTCAATTGGAATTACTTGAATTCCATTCAATCGGAATTACTTGGATTCCATTCAATCGGAATTACTTGAATTCCATTCAATCGGAATTACTTGAATTCCATTCAATCGGAATTACCTGAATTCCATTCAATCGGAATTACCTGAATTCCATTCAATCGGAATTACCTGAATTCCATTCAATCGGAATTACCTGAATTCCATTCAATCGGAATTACCTGAATTCCATTCAATCGGAATTACCTGAATTCCATTCAATCGGAATTACCTGAATTCCATTCAATTAGAATTACTTTGTTCGAATTCAATTCAATATGAATTGCTTGAATTACATTCAATTAGAATTACTTGAATTACATTCAATTTGAATTACTTGAATTCCATTCAATTGGAATTACTTTATTTGAATTCCATTCAATTAGAATTACTTTGTTCGAATTCCATTCAATTTGAATTACTTGAATTACATTCAATTGGAATTAATTTGTTAGAATTCCATTCAATTGGAATAATTTGCAGTTCGATGGTGGTGATTCTATGCTGGCAGCATCAATCATATTGATAGCGGCCTGAAGCTGTCATCTCCAGTTGGTGCCGGGGGTCTCATGTGAGCACTTACTTTCTATTTGGTGTCCATGTGGTGGTGCTTGGGATAGCTTTGAAAGCAGTATCTGGTGAGTCGATTTCACGTTGTTTGCTAATATATTGCGTAGGTTCCTAATACGGTACTAAGGTACAGGTTCCCATTGCGTTGAAATAGTTATTAGTTATTGACTTAAATTGGATAACGGAAAAAACTTAAATTGTGGGTATGTTTATTGACTTGTTTAGCAGTTAGAGCAAGATTAAAGCTATACATTTACAAGTAGTACAAGATTAATCAGTCGACAAAGGTCTATTAGCTCTAAAAAGAATAATATCTACGAAAAGAATACCCAGTCCTATTACTTCAGACAATGCTTTACATCACAAACTCATGGCAAACATTTTAACAAAAACTTATTTGCTAAACTTATTAGAAAAAAATAAATGCAGGTTCATCCCTGAATTGGATCCATAGTTTAGAGAATTTTACAAGTGGATGGTTTGCGAGATGCGAGGGATGTTCCAAAGATGGTTTTGTAACCGATATCTTCCAAGTTTACGTGAATGGTTCAAGCACTCATGTAAAGGACCGCGAGTACCATCTAAGGAAATAATAAAATTTTGGTAAAAGGGAAGGGATGCAGTGTTTGTATCTATACAGTAGATATAATACATTGTCTCATGTACACCGGTGTTGGTTAGAATCAGTATTAAAATTAAAGACGTGTCTGTCGCGACACTGGGTGAAAGCCACAAATATCAAAAGTGTAATTTGCATCAGTAAATAATAATTATCTCTAGTATTGATTACCTACATTTGAAATAATTAAAATTTGTTAAAAGGGAAGGGATGTAGTGTTTGTATCTATACAGTAGATATAATACACTGTCTCATGTACACCAGTAGAGGGGGGTAGCTGTCAACCGGCCAGTCTGACATTAGACGCGGTGCGGGTTGGACGTGCGCTTGCGCTCGGACCTGGTGTAGTGGTGAGCCAGTGCTACGGAGTAACTAGTCACTAATCTGTGCAGTGGTGTCAGTGCGTGGACGCTACACCGACGATGGCGAGAGTTGCGATGATAGAAGGTAGACGTGGGCATCAGGTCCATTCATCAATTATTAAAAGAAGACAAAAACCCCACTGCGTACTGCGTGAGTTGAATGTATTAGCAGTATTAGTAAGTAAATGAGCGGTACGGTAAACTAACAACCATCGCAACTCTGAGAGTTACGTACGTCGCGTAACCGCTCAAAGGTACTACTGTCCTTGCATTTTGCAGTTTACGTTAAAGTGGTAGCACAAAAATATTATAATATATACATATATTGAATTGGCAGTTTACAAGCTTTCATTTGATACCCATATTGTTATAATAACGACATTTTGGTTTTTAATCCACCCTCTCTTTTTTATTCGTAGACGCCATATATAAAAACAATATACCCTATGTCACTTCCACATTTTGGATGAATCTAACGACACCTCATAATGTTTAAATCCATCAAGCCGTTTAGGCTGCAGAGCGTGCCAAATAAATAGATATACAAACATACATACAATCGGAAAACATAACCGTCCTTCCGGGTCAGTCGGGTAAAAAACTGTCCATTGTATAGGCGCGAGTAGAAAACACATAAGTCTCTCCTTGGTCTAAACCGCTTGTGAGCTCGGGATTAAAATAAAACTCGTAGTATTTTCTAGTTTCATGGCCCGCTAGGAAGCGACACATCCGCGCGGTGTGTAAAAATACCCAATGTTTAGGAAATGCGAGCGAGCGCTGTATTTGTGTTAATATAGCTGTTATAGCTCCTGATCAGCATAAATCACACTGGCTAGCTCGGCTCGGTGTGAATGGACGACGCCGACGCGGACTAGGGGAACTATTTAGAGGCGGTGTTATGGTCATGACAATATAATACGTGACAACTTGTAAATAGATAAGTTTTGTTTGCTCATCGGTTTTTGTAAGTCTGTACTCCATAGAATTTATTGAAATTATTAATGCAAATTGACCATAACACCGGCTTGCATGTGCTTTCGCAAAACAATTATACCGAGGTATTCAAACATTAAACAAACGTTTCGTATTCTGTATTATACTATTATAAATATGCAAAGCGTTGGGTAATAACTCAGATGTAATTATAAATGTCACCACTATGAGTTGAGTTATACGAACGAGCATAATTTTCTAGTTTTATTTTTACAACGATAAAATTATTCACAATAATGATTCACTTGGAATACAATATAATATTGAGCAAGCTCGGAGCTCGCTTTCTAAGCAATAACAAATACGGTAAGTGATGTGAATGAAATCAGCGTATCCATACAGCGCAGAGAAGTGCGAGTAGGTGATGAGTCAGCACAGATTGGAAACGGAATATCAGAATGCGTCGCCGAGAGCAATGACTTGAGAGCTTTACACGTGTGCGGTGCGCTCTCACCGGGAACTATGCACCTAGCTAGAGCAATAACTATGCCGCGCTGCTGAAACTAACCTACTTTCAAATTTACAAGCATAATATTGTGTAAGTAATTACTTTTAGATCAATATTTTCGTAAACTATGAGCACTAAAGTTAAGCGTCCCTAATAAACTTAAAAGGCATCCCAACAACATAAAGTTATCAACCAATTCTTGGAACATTAAACGAATCGATTCTATTTCTAATTGGGATGAATACAGGATGCCATTTAAAATTCCGTATGACCAAATAGAGCCTCGCTACAGACAGCAAAGTGTGAGGGAAGCAAATATCAGTAACAAGTTAAAAGTAGGAGAAACAAAGTGGCGCGTCCTCTGTTCAAACAGAGATCACTCATGAAGGAAACACAGGACACGAGCGAGGTTTCATTAGCGCGATCACCGAGGGGCGCGCGCGGCGCTCCTGTCGGTCATTCCTATAAGTTACAGACCGTTATCGGTTAAAATTAAGATTAAGACTTTACTAATAATGAAGCAAAGACCTCAAGTCTTTGCATAGCAGACCCTCCCATATGGAAGTAGCTATCACAGGTAAAATTAGCTTACGAAATGATCTATATGCCCAGTTTGGCTATAAAAATACCTACCATTGGTAAGCAAAACGATTCGTTTTTTAACCGACTTCAAAAAAGGAGGAGGTTCTCAATTCGAATGTTAATATATATATATATATATTTTTTGTTTATAGAATCCGGGCAATAACAAACATTCAATGTAATATGTAGTGGATAAGGAACTTAGTTGTTAAGTTTACATAAGCGATTGTTCTTACCGACATATGTAGATAACAGGAAACATTAACCGCGTAAAGTACTATGAGCATTTAGATTAGCATGCATGAGCGTGCTCGCATGCAAAATCGGAATCAGAACTAGATTTTTTCCCAGTGCGGTAGTGAGTGATGCCGGATATCGTGACTAGAGTCGCAGGTAGGGCGATACCTACCTACAATAAGCTTGAGCAAATATCTATAATATATAGTATGTACTTGATCCTGTAGGTATATAGTATAAAAAGAGTGGCTGTTATTTGCGCAATATGGTGCTTGATGCTTGTTCAAGTGGTTATGCAAATTGTCAGTAGCGCGCGTGATTGAATATTCGGTAAGAAAACATTATCGACAGGTGTTCACCAAACAAGTGGTTATTTTGTCAGAGTGTTTAAATAGTTTGTTCAAAACTGCCATGATGTGACGAGTCAGTTGGCGCAGTTGGTTAAGATTCTAACTATCGCACCTGAGGTCGTGGGTACGATTCAAATTCAAATTCAAAATCATTTATTCAAATAGACTTTCGCAGGCACTTATGAAAAGTCTGAATCTAATACTCTAATACCGGTTCGGAAGGTTGCATTTGCTGAGAAGAGCCGGCAATAAACTCAGCAATTACTCTTTTCAAAACAGGCTTAGATTCATTACATAATATTAACATTCTAATCGCACTGAAAACAATTGCGTGCCCCGGCGCGGCGGCAAAATTACAAAGTAGACTGAATAAATATTTAATAAGTAAATAAATAGCAAACTTAAGCAGACCAGCCCCCACAAGCAGCACCTGTTCACAAGTATGACGCGTGTGGCAGCCATCGCCCTCCTCGCCATATTGGAGGGAAGTGAGATTCCCACATATACATGAACATGTCTATAAGTCCTGAGACTGGATGTAATTATGCATGTTAAGTATGATACAAACATAAAGTAGTATAGGTATGTAGTATATCAGTTTATCTGGTTTCCATAGTACAAGCTCTGCTTAGTTTGGGATCAGATAACCGTGTGTGAGGAATGTCCCAGGATATTTATTATACATTTATTTTATTTAATATTATTTTATTTAATACTGGCTCATAATTTATGAAGAATATAAATATCATCACAATAAATGTAAAAATCGCTAGGTGTATTTTATGTCCGGTTCTGTGATAAATCTGAACTAGAAGACACAATCGTGACCTTAATGTACCTAGAGAATGCCCATAGTGTCAGATAATAGTTCCTATCCTACATCGTAGGTTATAACTTTTTAGAGTAAACCCAATATGAAGGCGGTGTTATTTTTTTAATGAACATTCAAGTTAGTCCAGTAGAGTAGAGCATTGTCTTGTCTGTCTCACGAAGATAATAATCGGCGTCGATGCCGTGGTGATTACAATCGCTACTCAAGTGTGAGGTAGTAAAGAGCGGCTCCTTTCATGTCCCCTCACGTACGTGTCACTGTTGTTACGGAAACTTTCACCGAAAACATGTCGAAATTGTGTCAAAACATGTGTACAATGGACGTGCCCTCCCGTGGCCCAATTAAGAGCACGGAACGACGACACAACCATCCGGGATTGTCATTACCAACCAAATGGCGCAATAGCAGGTAGAAGACGAGGGTCGAGTGGGCAACACCAGCCACACAAAACAATCGGACAATCTCTCGAACCCATAACGAGTGTCTTTTCCGTAAAGGTGTATATTTTCTATGTGCCATTAAAGAAATACATTTTTCGCGTTGACAAGAACCTATTATACAATTATAATGAGGTTCTATTTACTGAGTTCGTCGGCTTGTTTCCTTTTCCACATAAATGTCAAAGGCGAGAGGGCAGCCGCCCACGCGGTGCGTTGCCAGTGCCGCGCCGCCCGGTGCCTGCCGGTGCGACTCGCTGCAAACTTATGCCCACGAATAATTCAGCCAGTTGAAACTCGAAGACTGTCTGCCGTGCGGATACAGTAATCAATGAAGAGAAAATAGCGAGCACCATGCGGTCACGGCTTCATTACCGGTTGTGTTGTGTTATGTAGGTGCTTTACATTTGCAGGCGTCACGTCGATATTGATCGAGGTAGCGCTATCGTGACCCTACACTTTGTATCGTGATGTGCCGATCCACGACTGCGTGCTACATTACGCGTGGCGCGGCTCGTGAGCCTCCCTCACTACCTACTGAGTGCTAATATCATTGTACATGTAATATGTATGTAAATAAATTGAATTTATGTTACCCTAGAATAGTGTTATGTAGTAGCAAGAAAATATACTGAGCTGCTATTGAATTATTTTATAAGGTCTAAATCAATTTTGGTGTAACATATAGGTTAAATTAATCTGTTTGTAACGTATCTGTTTTAAACGTTTGCAGTTGAAGGGTATACCTTCAACTGATTGCGATGAATCTTAAAGTTGATGTGCGCGACTGGGAAAGATTTCTAACATCCTAACTAATATTATAAATGCGAAAGTGAGTTTGTTTGTTTGTTTGTTTGTTTGTTACGCCTTCACGCCTCAACTATTCAACGGATCATCATGAAATTTGGCATGCAGATAGCCTATGGTATGGAAAGGGACATAGGGTACTTTTTATCCCGGGAACGCGGGTGAAACCGCGGGGGACAGCTAGTAGAAAATAAAGAGACGGTGCAAAGAAACGCTGAGCACAGCTATCATATTTATATAAGTAACTCATATGTAGATGTCGCAGTGTTGAATGGTGTTAGTAATTTTAGTACCATATCAAAATACGATAGGAATTTCTTTGAAACATTCCACGGTAGAATGGTCAAAGAGTAATCAGAGCATAGAGGGAAACACGGACTTCTACGAAGGCTGCGATAGAATTAAAGTGCTACCGGGAATGTGAAATCCTTGTGTTTACGCTGTGATGTGATGCGCCAAGGTGTCAGTCGATTGCTGTTCTTCTTTGTCGAGTGTTGAAATGACGTATTTATTATTCGTTTATATAAATAACGTTTATTCGTATACAGTTTAATAATTATAAAATATTGTACGATTTCAGCAAATAAAATTTTCGTATTGACGTTTTGTATTGGCGCGCAAAAGTACGTCTCCGTGGCGCCCTCTTCTCTATGGTTGGTTCGGATAGTTGTCCAAGCCCGTCGATAGGTGGCGCGCCAACATGGGGCCGGCCTTGGAAGCAGCAGGTTTCAAAAAAAATCAGCAGGTCGTCACGTTATCATCGGACTCCATAGACGAATCTGGTAGCGGGCATATCTTGGAGAAGGCTCTGCGTATGATGCCTGATGCCGTGAGTAGATCAGCCACTCTTGAGACGCCGTCGGAACCAGGATAAACACGTATAATTCTGCCTAACTTCCATTGCAGTGGAGATAAGGTTGTCATCTTTGATGAGAGCAAGTTTGTTGAGTTGGACGTCACCCTGGTATGTTTTCCACTTCGTTCTTGTCTGCAGCTCTGAGACGTACTCGGTCGCCCATCTCTTCCAGAAGGTCTGCCTCATCTGTTCGATCAAATCGTAGCGCAGCAGCCGGTGACTCGGCGTTGTAGTCAGATCTCTGCAGGCTGGAGCAGTCAGTGGCCGGCCGATGAGGAAGTGAGCAGGGGTGAGAGGTTGCAGGTCACGAGGATCAGTGGAAAGAGCGATGAGGGGACGGGAATTCAGGATGGCTTCAATTTGTGTTAAAATTGTACTGAATTCCTCGTAGGTAAGATTGGCGCATCCTACTACGCGTCGCAGGTGGTACTTACAGGACTTAACTCCTGCTTCCCATAGACCACCGAAATGAGGAGTATATGGTGGTATGAAAGTGAATTTAATGCTATTATTTGAGGCAAAATCAATAATATCCTGACTATTATTTTGAAGAAATGAAACGAATTCTTTTTCAGCCCCTACGAAGTTCTTTCCGTTATCTGACATGATCTCTACCGGTTTACCCCGACGAGATATAAAACGTTTTAATGCCAGTATGTAATCGTTTGTTGAAAGACTAGTAACTAATTCTAAATGCACAGAACGTGTGCATAAACAAATAAATAAACAAATATATGATTTAACGAGAGTAGCACCCCTACCTCTACGATTCAAAATCATCACTGGCCCGGCGTAGTCCACGCCACAACGCATGAAAGGAAATCCAGGTTCCAGACGGTTAGCCGGCAGGTTACCCATTATAGGCTGAACAGTTTTTCCCTTGATGCGCGTGCACGCGACGCACTCGTGCACAGTTTTCCTAGCTAGGTTTCGTCCTCCGAGAGGCCACCACGCTTCACGCACATGAGCTAGTAAAACTTGAGGTCCACCGTGTAATAATTGTTTATGTTCATTTTGAAATAACAACACAGTAAATCTATGTTTACTACACAAAAGAACTGGATGTTTTTTATTATAATCGAAACTACGCGAATTGTTCAGTCTTCCACCTACTCGTATGACTTTGTTTTCATCGAGGAAGACGTTGAGTCCGATTATTCTTTTAGATTTTACGACTGACTGTTTAATTAACTTGTTATACTCATCGCTAAAAGAGTCAAGTTGTGAAAATCGTGCAAGCATTTGAACTGAGGCATTTAGTTCGTTACAAGTTAGAGGGCCAGTCTTACGATGTTGTTTACTCGCTCGTAAGTTACCTACAAACCGTAATACATAAGCTGCCGCTCGCCGCAAGCGATTGAATGAAGAGAATCTATTGAAGTCAATTAAATTAATATGATTATTTGAACTATTACATACCGTGCTAATATTTTGTGACTTCAATTCAGGTAATTCATTTTGATTAATTGTAAAATTATTAGTATAATTAATTTCGCGTTCTTGTAATAACTCTGGCCCGTACCACCACATATTATTATCTTTCAGTTCGTTCAGAGTCAGACCTCTCGACACAATATCAGCCGGATTGTCTTTACTCTGCACGTGTAACCATGGTGTGTCGCCAGTGAGTTCATTTATTTGAGACACACGGTTCTGAACGAACGTCTTCAAATTATGAGGAGGCGTTTTAATCCACCCCATGACTATGGTGGAGTCTGTCCAGAAGAATACCTTAGTAAATACTAACCTAAGGGAACTGATTATCTTATTATATAACCGCGCGCCGAGTAACGCTCCGCATAGCTCGAGTCGCGGAATAGTACATATTGTTTTTACCGGTGCGACTTTGCTTTTCGCACATAACAACTTAGTTGTGACAGATGAGTCATCAGTATATGTGCGTATGTACGCACACGCACCATATGCATACTGTGACGCGTCGGTAAAAATGTGCAATTCACAGTATTGTGTAAATTCACTCATCACATAACGAGGAACACGTATATTAGTTAAATCTGATAATGTTTTAATAAATCGATTCCACGTGCACTCTATGTCATTGGGAACTGCGTCGTCCCAATCGATTTTAGCTAGCCATAATTTTTGCAACATTATTTTTGCAATAATTATAGCCGGAGCCAGAATGCCAAGCGGGTCATATATTTGTGAAATTATAGACATCATACTACGCTTAGTGACCATCGAATTATTCTCTAAACTAGTAGTAAAATGAAGTTCATCGGTATTGACTTTCCATCCTAGACCGAGTGTCTTATTTTGACTATGTTCTCCAATCGCTAATGCTTTAGACGTTTTTATGTTTACGTCGTGATTAAATGTCCACTTTCGTAACGGGAAACAGGCCGAATTTAAAACTTGTGAGGTTTTCTCACATATATTTGACAAAACAATAGGATCATCTGCGCCGGTAATCAGATCGTCTACGAAAAAATCATCATTTATGACATTCGCTATCACCTTATCATCTATTTCTTGTGCGAGTTGACGTAAACAACGCATGCTCAGGTATGGAGCTGAAGATGTCCCGTAGGTAACGGTATTCAGTTGATATACGTTTAATTCATCAGATGGATTTTCCCGCCACAATACAAGTTGCAGGCTACGCTGGTCGTGTTGTACTAAAATTTGTCGGTACATTTTCTCCACATCAGCGCAGGCTACATACTTGTACTGTCTAAAGCGCAATAAAATGGAGAAGATATCGTTTTGAAGAGGTGGTCCTATCAGCTGTATATCGTTCAGTGACTTATTCGAGGTAGTAGTCGCACTTGCATCAAATACCACACGTAATTTAGTTGTCGTGCTATGCTCACGAAATACCCCGTGATGAGGGAGAAAATAATGTGGCCGTGGGTATTCATTAATTGGAGACATATGACCTAAGTCAACATATTCACGCATAAAGTCTATATACATCTTTTTATAAGAAGGTGATCGATTGAGCTTACGTTCTAATGACAAAAAACGCGATTTTGCTTGCTCGTATGAGTCACCGAGCGAATCAGCCGATTCCTTCAGAGGTATTCGTACTGAAAACCTACCACTACTTTCGCGTTTAGTAGTACTAACGAAGGATTCTTCGCATTTACGTTCGTCCGCAGTGAGAATACAATTCGATTGGCCAACTTCTTCGAGTTCCCAGAATTTCCGCAATTGCGTATCAATATGCGATGTTTGAACAAAATTACAATGAACATCTTTGCTTACTCGTGATTTATTACTATTACTACAAATAGGGCCTGAAATTAACCACCCTACCTTTGACTCTAGCAAGTACGGTCCGTTGGGCAATCGAATGCGACCTTTGTCTAACAAATCCCAAAAGACATCCGCGCCTAACAACAAATCAATTTCTGAAGGTTCGTTGTAAGTAGGATCAGCAAGACATAATTCACTCGGAATGCGAAGCGTTTCATAGTCAATATGCATTGACGGTAAACTCGATGTAATGCTCGGCAAAACATAGCAACGAATTTGCGTATTAAAATTATTTGTTTTTGATCGCATGTTAATATCGCAAAGTTTATTCGATTGTGAGACCGACTGTCCCACTCCTGAAATACGTATTGTGGACTGTACTATCGGTACGTTTAAACGTTTAAAAAGGCTTTCAGTTATGAAGCTATTTTGACTACCACTGTCTAACAGCGCTCGGGCTGGGTAATAGTCATTATTACTATCCATGACTTCGACTAGGGCAGTGGATAATAACACCTGTGACGGTTGTAATTTAGACGTATTATCGATTGCACGATCTACGAAATTCAATGCACACGATACGTTCGAGACCGGTCCGCTATCAGCTGACTGTGAATTATGCGCACTCGCCGCTGAGGCAGTTGGAACCGATGGATTGACATAGCTATCTATATGCAGCAAACTATTGTGCTTCTTCTGGCACTTCTTGCAAGGCCCGAACAAACACTCTGTAATAGGGTGTCCGGCACGTAAACAATTACGACAAAAACGTTTATCATCGATTAACTTAATTCTATCTGCTACTGTTAGATTGAGAAAATGAAAACAAGTATACAAAGCGTGATTATCACCGCACATCGCACATAGACGTATTGATCTCTCGGATTTACCGTTATTACGCGTGGAAACATAACTATGAGTTTTATACGGTTGCGCGGGGTTCGCTTGCTTCTTGTTATCTAATGACGTATTGCCAGACATTTGAGTGTGTGTAGGTTTGGAATTATTATTTTGAATCATGTCTAACATGTCAGAACGATTTCTTAGGAAGGTTAACAAATCATCCAGTTTTATCTTACCCTTTTGCAAATCACTAGAAAGCGAACCTTTATAATTCTCCCATTCGCGTTCCGAGGAAGAATCTAGTTTTGACACTATTATATAGATAATGAGAGTGTCCCAAGCATCCGCGGGCTCGTCTAGGGATTTAAGCGCCCGTAAGTTACGTAAAATGACATCGATTAACTTTCTGATTTGCGAAGGGGATTCTTTGCTAACAGATTGTGCAGTAAACAACGACTTAACGTGATTATGTATCAATAATCTATTATTATGGTACCTACTTTCTAATAGCTCCCATGCGTGGGCGTAATTAGCGGCTGTGAACTCTAATGCACTAATAACCTGAAGTGCTGAGCCACTGAGGGAGGATTTCAAGTAGTGAAATTTCTGTATCGCGTCTAAATTACTTCGTTCATGAATCATAGATACATATGAATTCTTGTACTCGAGCCAGTGATCATAGGAGCCGTCGAATAAGGGAAGCTTGATCTCGGGTAATTTAATATGAACAGAATTACTCTTATGCACACTTGAACACTGAGAACTGTCACTTAACTTCTTATCAACTTGATCGTTTGTTAAACATTTGGCAACAGACATAATATTGAAATATTGATCTTCAAACGATTCTCTATACTCTAATTGTTCAAGGAACTCCTTTTCCTCTAAAAGTTGTTCAATCTTATTCTGAATTGTATTAAATGACTTGAGTAAACTAGAAACTGACTCCATTCGTAAAAGTAACTCTGCCTGTTGCCTTTCTGACAAAGAAACGTTTTCATTTTTGCTTACGTATTTTTCAAATAAAGTTAATCGACCCTTGATTGAACCCCTTTGTTTTTTAAGATCACTTAAACTCATGCTACTAGCAGCCTCAGTAAAACTTTCCTCACTCATTTCAATGGTTTATGAAGAAACAAAAGCTACTCACTGTTAAAATATCACCGACGAAGCGCAGTTAAATGGGCACGGGTAACGAACGCTGCGTTGAAAACTGGAATAACTAATTACAGCACAATGTTAGCACAAATTGGAAAAGGATATAGGATAGGAAGTACAGGATCGACCGGCTTGACCGTTTTTCTGCTGGTTCTTGATGCGAAGATATGGCTCGAAGCTGACCAAAATGTTTACGCTGTGATGTGATGCGCCAAGGTGTCAGTCGATTGCTGTTCTTCTTTGTCGAGTGTTGAAATGACGTATTTATTATTCGTTTATATAAATAACGTTTATTCGTATACAGTTTAATAATTATAAAATATTGTACGATTTCAGCAAATAAAATTTTCGTATTGACGTTTTGTATTGGCGCGCAAAAGTACGTCTCCGTGGCGCCCTCTTCTCTATGGTTGGTTCGGATAGTTGTCCAAGCCCGTCGATAGGTGGCGCGCCAACACCTTGTGACGTAAGATATAACATTGAATCTAGAGAAACGACATATTATGACGCGTTCCTTCTGAAAGTTGCTAGTACCTGATTGATTTAACCGCTGAACTAGATATCAAATGGAGGGCAATAAGTTGGTATTGTGCAGCGCTCAGCGGCCGCCGAGCGCGATGCAACGCTCGGTGGTCCGGTCCAGCTGCGCGCATCTGTCATAATGGACGGAACTGTTGACAATTGGCCGCAATTACTGACAGCCACAGGGTTTCTATTAGATGTGCCATGGGCCGACGCACACGAGCCCGAGATGGTACCAACTACGTAGCGGTACACAATTGAGACAATTGCAATATAGTCGGCAGCTGTACATTACGAGGTATTTACTGTGGTGATCTGGATAGGCTCTTGCGTCACTGTGGTATAAAAGAGTTGATGTGAATTTCTATTTTGGACTTTTTACAATCATGCAAATAAACTCTACTTCTAATTGAACGTTGTAAAACAAATTGAATATATCAGTGAGGTAATAATCGCGCAGTCGATGAAAAACTCGTGTCAGTTTCAGCACAGTCTAATAACCATACAGTCGGTCGACGAAGCCGTCTAGACAGGGCAATCGTGCGGGGTGTGAGGGACGAGACGCGGGAAAGCCGTTACCGACCTGCGAACAAAATTATGTTAGTAGCTCGGTAAACAGCATTCAGGGCTAACGCGTGTTTGTGTCTGTAATTATTTTATTTAAAATGGTGCAAAAGACGTGTGCTGTGAGAGACTGCAAGTCTTCATCCTATTTAAATAAAGATCTGCGGTTTCATCAGCTTCCACACACAGACGAAAGGTAAATAAATCATGGTTTGTTATCGTAGAGTGCATACAATAATAATTTTATATTTGTCATGTCGTGTCACGTTAATAACGCCAACAAAATGGCCGAATGGCGGACGGTAAAAAATATCTAATAGGTACACAGGTTTAGGTAACAGGCAAAGGGCATGAGTGTTTGTTTTTTTTTTTTTTTTCAATAGATCTGATGATGGAATAGGAGGGTAAGCACTGGAACTCCATAGTGGAACATCGTATCCTAGCCGTGTTTGGGTTTGTTGGAATTGTCGTGAGATGAACTTTGACCATGTATGGTTTTCAGGGTCTGATGATGGAGTAGGAGGGTAAGCACTGGAACTCCATAGCGGAACTTCGTATCCTAGCCGTGTTTGGGGTTGTTGGAATGGTCGTGAGATGAACTTTGACCATGTATGGTTTCCAGGGTCTGATGATGGAGTAGGAGGGTAAGCACTGGAACTCCATAGCTGAACTTCGTATCCTAACCGTGTTTGGGGTTGTTGGAATGGTCGTGAGATGAACTTTGACCATGTATGGTTTCCAGGGTCTGATGATGGAGTAGGAGGGTAAGCACTGGAACTCCATAGCAGAACTTCGTATCCTAGCCGTGTTTGGGGTTGTTGGAATGGTCGTGAGATGAACTTTGACCATGTATGATTTCAGGGTCTGATGATGGAGTAGGAGGGTAAGCACTGGAACTCCATAGTGGAACATCGTATCCTAGCCGTGTTTGGGGTTGTTGGAATTGTTGTGAGATGAACTTTGACCATGTATGGTTTCAGGGTCTGGTGATGTTGTAGGAGGGTAAGCACTGGAACTCCATAGTGGAACTTCGCATCCTAGCCGTGTTTGGGGTTGTTGGAATTGTCGTGAGATGAACTTTGACCATGTATGGTTTTCAGGGTCTGATGATGGAGTAGGAGGGTAAGCACTAGAACTCCATAGTCGAACATCGTATTCTAGCCATTTTTGGGGTTGTTGGAATTGTCGTGAGATGAACTTTGACCATGTATGGTTTTCAGGGTCTGATGATGGAGTAGGAGGGTAAGCACTAGAACTCCATAGTCGAACATCGTATTTTAGCCATGTTTGGAGTTGTTGGAATTGTCGTGAGATGAACTTTGACCATGTATGGTTTTCAGGGTCTGATGATGGAGTAGTTATTATAATATTGTTTAAAATATAATAATGCTAACAATGTTTTATTGTTATCTGCAATAAATAAATAATTTTGTAAATATTGTTTACTTGTGACAACCCTGGCCGTCGCGATACTGTCTAGACGTTGTCGGCATTTTTCACAAGTTCAAAGGCGTCGGACGACTGTATGGTTATTAGACTGTGGTTTCAGGGAGGCGAGTTATGTTGTGTTAACTGCCGACTATGCAGATGAACTTATTAATAGTACGGTTCATTGACCCCTAGGATCGTTGACCTTTACATACACAAATTAGGTCCCTGGATCACCATGGGCCGCTACGAATGTGTACTGACATTATAACATACTTAACAGGGAGGATATAAACGGCGAAAGGTCTCGCGAGCGGCAGTAAGTGAAATTATGTGCCTACTTACTTCATAAAAGGGTATTTTTGGCCTACATTTATTTTGTTTCTTACATAGGTAACACTTTCCATAATCCGTTGTTAACCAAAATCTCATAATTGTAATATGACGATATGGCCGACGTACGGTAATAGGTAATTCAGGTTCAATTAAACTGAATCAACGATGAAAAATAATGAAATAAAATTATTGACAGTTTGTAAAGTTTACAAGTACCACGCCGTAATCATACAAATTGAATTTGAGTGCTTGCCGACTGGACTTTTGGGGGTAGACGGTCAAGTGAATACCGCAAACAATAAAGATAATATGAAGCTTTACAAAAGCCCAATTTGTGAATGAAGTGAGTGAAGAAATTGTTTAGTCACTTTCCTAATACAATACAATATGTAACATGAATAGTACCAGCTATGGGTTTGTCATAAATGACGAAGTACCAGAGGTATGCGATGACGTGAGTGAGGGTAACAAGCGTGACCCCTGGCTGACACTAAACACACAAACAATAATTTGCACGCATCGCGCGCGACAGCGGCACCGACGCGACCAACTCTACCTGACACCTCGTCATAATACGCCACTAACAAAATTTGGCCAATTTAGCCGATTCATACGAAACTATCGCAAAATTTTGTGACGGGTCTTTATACCCTTTTCTGTGCGAGGTCACCTCGATGCCGAGGGCATTGTAGGGCAAGATTTGGTTTGAAAATAATCCGTCTTTTTTCGACGTTGTAAATGGTTATTTAGAACACTGTGCGATCACACGCGATAAATATATATATATATATAATAGCCATGGAGTGTAATATACTCTAACTAAAATTAAAAGACCGAAGAGAAAATAAAGACATAAGGGAGACAACTAAAGTAATTGACGCGTTAGAACACTGCAAAAAATTAAAGCATTTATAACGTATGACTGATGAAAAATGGGCAAAAAAGGTAACAACTTGGAAGGGCCCAACAGGCAAGAGGACAAGAGGCAGACCAGCAGACAGATGGCTCGACGAGAGGACGGGACGGGACGGGACGGGATGGAATTGGCGGAGGATAGAACCGTGTGGAGAAAATTCGAAGAGCCCTTTACTCGTTGAGAGGTCCTTATTAGCACTTAATTACGATAAAAAAAAACAATTATAATGAATTAATTTAATTTTTTAATTAGATTAAATAAAGCAAAAAGTAAAATAAACACGCATGTTAAGTTAGTATTAAAAAGAACTTATTTGTTATTAAAACTATTTGAAAAACTACCATTTTAGAAAACTCTTTGTTATTATAAAGCAATAAAAAGAAAGCATTTAATATCATTATTCAGACCGGATCAGCAAAATGTAAAGTGCCTAAATAATAATGCCTAAAGACATCACAAAAATATATCAATCGTATCCTACCGGAGTATAGGCAAATTTGCCAGATCTGCAATATAAATAGATTTATAAACGAACAACCTAGTACCTAATTGAAGCCACTGCAATCGCAATTACCCTCTTGGTATACTTACAGCTACTCGTGTGGTATGAGAAGCCGTTCAGTGCGACATATCGCGTCGCGATGTTCAGCCCCTTGTTCACGTGCTCAACAATCTTTATCACGCGCGTGATTAATGCCAGCCCTAATGTTGTCTACCTCCTGATTTTGTCACGTCACGACATGGCATAATTTTCTCTTTGACGATTATTAATCAATGTATTTCTATGTACATATTTAGAACACGCAATAATCTTGAGATTCTTCAAATGTGAAAGATGATTACAATTTCAGATTAGTTTCGTGGTTTGAATAAACTTTGACAATCTAATTAGAGTATCATAGAGCACACAAATGAACATATAATGTGTTTCTATCCCTTATTGACATTGCTTGAGTTTATTGGCTACTTATTATGGAGGTGCAAGGTGGATGACACCTCCATTTAAAAGGAAAGATATTTCGCCAGGCTGGTTCATCGTGCCTGAAAAATTCGTAAGCGCGATGCAGGACGTCGTGGCGCCATCTATCTTTCTCTGTGTACACTATCACAATGTTACTGATAGATGGCTGATAGATGTCGCTACACTTATCACTTTTTTTGCCAGAATGTAGAATGTGTAGAACCAAAGTATTTTCTGAAAAAAAAGAATATCTGGGAATAGGGAAAGAAGATCATTTATATTCATCTACGTACATACATACAATGTTATAACACATAGTATTTAATCTTTAGTAGTATAAAAATCGCGTAGCGATCAGGCTGCGAATGTGACCGATCCCGGAGCGAAAGTAGGTCACGGTTCGCGGCATCATGCCATCGGTATCGAGTCTAAAGCCTTTCTACAGCTGCACTGTGGTCTTAATTGCAGCTGCTGCCGGTATCAGGAGCCGCATCGAGCCGAGCCGAGCCGAGCCACGTCGCACTAGATGGATGGCCGTAAATGGCTTTTTAATCTGTAGGATCGGATCGGTCGCGCTCTCATCTCGGATAGGTGTCTCGTTGTTCGCAGCCGTGTTCCAGCGGCACTGCACGTAACGTGTATGTTGTGTAAACTAATGCAGCTTACTGTTGTTTTAAGGAAGCTACACAATTTTAAAATTAAAATGAAATAGCACACAAATTACACTACTTCATCCACTTACATAACGTTGCGCCAGTTAAGCTCTATCTCGCATGCATGTACAATTTTACAGGTACAAAACCTGACTCATTGAAGCTGCCTCATATATTATTAGGGCACGTACTGTAATATAGACTAGGTGTCTATTGCTAGTATAGCTGTTAGAAAGCTGTGAGAGTAACCGCAACTCTATTAGTTGGGCGAGAGTGGGTGATCTCACCGCGCTCGCAAACGGCACGAGGCGGCTTTGTTGGTTTATATTCGTATTATTGTACATATACGTGGTAAAGGTTTATTTTCATACTCTACAGGAGATACTTGGAACTATTGAATGCAGTATCGTAGGCGTCGTGTGACGGGTCGCCCACCAATATGGCAAGGAGAGCGATGGCTGCCATACGCGTCATACTCGTGAACAGGTGCTGATTGTGGAGGCTGGGCTGCGCCGAGTTTGCTATTTACATTGTTGTTTTTGTCGACAAGCCGGGACACGTAATTGTTTGAGTGCGATTAGAATGTAAATATTATGTAATTAATCTAAGGTGTTTTTGAAAAGAGTAATTGCTGAGTTTATTGCCGGCTCTACTCAGCAAATACAACCTTCCGAACCGGTATTAGAGCCAGACTTTTCATAAGTGCCTGCGATGGTCTATTTGAATAAATTATTTTGAATTGAATTGAGTAAATAATAAGAGGCGTTAATTTTGTGGAATTGACTGGTCATTTCGGCACTCAAACCGGTCGGGGCCTAGAGCCCGAACTGAATATAATATGAATTTAACTATTCTACATGAGAATAATCATACATTATGCTTTCAGAGAATAATCAGTTTCATTATTGTGGACTTAGAATTTACATTTACAGTTTCTCAATGATTCCAAATCCTCGACCAGATAATTATTATCTATATTCTACGTTAATGCTCGACAAATTGATTTATTATCTATAGCAAATGCTCGACAACTGGTACAACTTATGTCAATGTTTCTTCTATCTACGATATCACGGTTGAGCGCCTTTGGGTCTCAATAAAATGTTCGTCAAAACTCTCGCAACATTTGCGGGAACTCATCGCAATATGATATGAGCCCGGTGTCATCAGTCCTCACGCACCATTAAAGAACTGTCTGTCATCTAAAAAATATAAATAGTTTCTGTCGTTTTCTTTCTTCTCATGTTAATTTAAATAGGGATATCCTTATGATATTCGACAAACTTGTACAGATAGTAGGATGCATAACTTTTAAGATCAAAGTACCTAATTAAAAATAAGATTACATTTTTAAAGCAGTATTGTGGCTCTCGTGTATCACAGCACGTAAGCACGGTATCTTGATCATTGACTGACTTGTTTCTCATCGCGAGGAGCAGAGCTACCTAAACTACTTACCTTAGCATTCTGAAGGTGTGAAAAGAAGTAACACAAGCGTATTTTTTTTCGTTACGCTCGCCACAGAAAGAGTCAGGAGGAGACGAGGCGAGAAAATGCCTCATGGCTAATAAGGTGCCATGAAATATAGACCTCAGAAATGAGCTCCACTCTTTTGCTCGCATAAAAATCGAGGAAATTTGAACGGTGATTTGTACTTCGATGGAGAAATGGGGATGGAGGAATGATATTGAACTATTGTCTCAGTTTCATGTTTTTGCGCTGCTATTGTAAAATAATGAAGAACTCAATATAGTCAATGTGGTTCGATGAGTCAGAGGCACGTCCATGTGGAGTGCGGTAAGTGTCGTGTGTGCGGTGCGACAGATTGACGCGGAAGCGACAGATTGGCGCGGCGGCAGCGGCAGCCAGCGGGCCCGGTGATTTCCTCTGGGGCCAAGCGCTGCCAGCGCCGCCGGTCCCTCCGCCGAGCTCACGTGCTACTTTGTTTGAAGGCATACTCAATTGCCAGCCAATCATAATACTTTGTCTCACATTATTATGTAATATTCAAATTTGGTGTACATTTTGAAATGTTCGGTCTAGTAAAAAAAAATTGGGTTTTTTATAATTATGCATTAAGTAAAAAGCTGTTATTTTGACATTACGAACAGCCAATCCAATTTTATTTATTTGTATACATCCAATGTGTATTATAACTAGAAGATAGATTGGCAGGTATCTATTCTGTGGCGATGGCAGCGAGCAGTCAGTGTCCCCTCACCACCACCAGTGACCACCACACGCCACACGCCACACACCACACACTACAGGCACCTCAACAACTATTCAACACGCAGTAAACCGCTAAACGACTCACTCACGGACACTGAAAACATTACAACATGGAACACGCTAGTCATGCTCACTCGGCTGAAACATTACATGTCGTTTTACTGACTCTTGACTTACTTTACTTTCTTTTAGCTTTGTTAGTACGATGAGTGCTGTTTATTGCAAGTGCTATACAAGGCACTTAAGGTACTTTGAAATTTGAATTTTGTCAACTGCACAATATTTGCGGCCTTTTTCATCGAATTTAGACTGCGCTGTGTCAATTATAGTTTATATGGAGGATTGCTACTCAATGACGGAATAGGTAGATCGTACAATGGAATAAAATAAACGATACTTTTTATCATGGGAAATTATCCTCGCGAGCATGGGTAAACTATGGATCCTCCCCGTGGTTTATCTAGTTTTGCTAGTAACAGTATTATGGGTTTAAAGGGCTAATCATATATCCGCTGCGGCCGGCGCCGGCAGGCAGGTTACCAGCTGGTCACTCTTGGAAATGCTGGGAATGATTAACTGCAGATAACGGTATAAAGTACGTACCTATGTAAGTATAGGAAGATTTACGTCAATGACATTGTTGCATAGGACGATTAGCCCATAGCTTTCTCAAGAAATGTAAATATAATAAATATCCCAGGGATATTTATTAGTTTAATAACTAGTAATGAAATAAATATATTTTATATGTCCTGTATTTATAATGTACTAGCTGTTCCCTGCGGTTACAAAATAGCTTATGTCCTTTTTCATACTTTAGGCTATCTGCATGCCAAATTTCATTGCGATCCGTTTAGCGGTTTAGGTGTGAAAGCATAACAAACAAACTAACAAACAGATTTACTTTCGCATTAGTATAGATTAGTTAGGATCCCATCACTTTAAAGATGGTTTCAGAGGTCACTAATGAGCAACGACGAGGGAAGATGTTAACCCTCATATCTAATTGGGTTGGCCTCGAGTCAAGGTTCTGCATGATATGGCTTAGTTCCTTGTTAGCGGATAATTGTGTCAATACACGACACGACGTGGCGCGCGGCCGACCCGAATACACGAATCAACAAAATTCAAATAATTGGTGGAAAAACAAATTGAAGTTTTCTTTCACTGCGATATCGCTAGTTGAGTCGAATATATTATTATATTTTCATAGGCTTTTAGCATGGCAACGTGCGGGAACGTAATTTTCCAAACAAAAGTTGACCTCCATTATGCCACCCCGCCGCAATATATACGACTAGGAGAATAATTAAGCGTCTAATTTTGTGAAAAACTTGAGCTTATTTCGTAGCTTCGTATGAAGTTAATTAATTTATGCCGTCTTCATCTCGCGCTACCTTAGTCCCTGTTTCATTTAAAGTTAGTACAGTTGTCATTTGTATTGCTTCCTTCATTTCAAAATTACACAAGTTCCAGCAGACATTTGAGTCTCACAATAAAATTTAAAGTTGAGTGATGAGACGACTTGCACACACATTTCTTGGTATTTCTCAAAAAGAAAAACCTGCTCTGTCTAACTATCCACAAAATCAAAACCCAATCTGACAATGAAACACTTGCCAATGATCTTAACGATGAGTAAGTACACGTACAGTTAGTAAGAACATAGCTAGTAAATAGGGTAGTGTGATTAGAGGGCTCGCAAAACAGTAACGGCTCACGAGGATCGTGTCCGTAATGTTGTTATCTGTAATGGTTGTAGCAACGATTAAAGGAGGGAACACTATGACTTGTGTAGCCTAGAGCCTGCTGGAGTAGAGCCGCGTCAACAATCAGGAGTGCCGTTGTGGAGTAATAAACCGAATGAAAGCAATTAGGGCGCGCGTGAGGAACATCGCCCGCGTTCCCGTACACTAATAATCATGCTGTGTTTACTCTTGCAACCCTTTGTGCTCCATGTGACTCTTATCAATGGGGATTAGAGTTTAATTTGGCAGTTTTATCTATTCCTTCTGGTCGTAGCCTCATGTAGACACGCTACAAGCGAGCGGCAACTGCTGATCACATGCCACTCTAGTTCTCGGAAGCCGATTACAAATCAATTTTGCAATTAAAACTTTGGTCTCGGGCGGAGGAGGCCGGCGCGTATCGCGTGACCGTCACCCGACCCGGGAGCTCGCACACTGGCCATACTACCTATTTGGCATGAAATGAGACTCTTTACCTATTACTTCTTTGTTATATTCCGGTATGTTGAATTGATGCCTTCGACTCTGAAAAGTATTATAGACAAAGCCATTATATTCCTCATTGCCTTAAACAAATTCGTTTTTAGTCAAGGCTGTATACTCGTGGGTTGGCTTGTTCATAATGTACCAAGTTACTTACTTACTTCTGACCTTATTAAGTCTGCTATAAAAAAATACACAAATCCCATTTGCCTGACTATTAGCACTGGGAATCCACCGACAGAGTATTATACTGAATGTGCTAGGGATTGTACAGTTTACTTTGGTTTTTACCAATCAATGTATTTATATTAAAATACATTAATAACCATCATTAAATTCAGGAAGATACTCTCATAGACACATAAAACGAAACCGATAAACTGAAATCCTAAGAGTAGGTACCGTATCAGTGGTCAGCGCAAACTACGCTGAGGTGAGACCACCCTCATCTAAATATTTATAAACGGCAGTTATGAAACTATAAAGTGGGGGAGGTACGTCGGGGGAAGTGGCTGAAGTATTGAAGTTAATGTCGGTTCATTTGGCAGCGGGATGGCACAGCGTTATTGTGGCGCGCGTTCTGTGCGATATATGGCCCTACTGGCTGCCAACTACTGCCGGTCTTAACGGAACATTTTGATAATGTTATACGCATTACACACTCTCATCACTGTTCTTGGAACATTTACTGCACCCGCATTCTTTATATCACTAATTATTACACTACGGATGGCGCTATCTCCTACTATACGGTGACTAAAGGCAGTTATAAAATTACATTTAATGTTTTATCTTTCACAGACTTTTTATGTATCTACGATTCAGTGTTTATGAGAGAAAAAGGGATGATCTCCTCTGTAGAAAAAACATAATAGCAAAAACAAGTAGTTATTTTCTCAGGTATAATAATGAAACTTTATACTTTTACAGAGAACACAGATTCTGTACAACTACAGATAACAATAATAAATACAATACAAACTAAAGAGGCTAAATTCATGTTGATAGACCAAATATAAGGACTTGTATTTATAAACTTTTCATGTTCAATTCTGTTTTGAACACTGACTATCCAAGAATTAAAAAGCTAGAGAATCGTGACGGTAAATGATTGCTTGTTTAAATGTCCAACATGTCCAGTATGTGATTGGATGGCTTTTAATGCACATGTCACGTCGTCGTATATTTCGGGCCAGTTCAAAAATATTAATATTGCTCTTGATGACATGCGAGTCACCTACTCGTTTGTCATTGACTGCGTTTTATTTTTGGTCGAAAATAAAGTTCATTCATTGGGAAATAAATTGGTACATCTATGTTATTTTACTAAAGTATTTTAGTGTATCTAGTTGGTATTTTCAGGTTCTGGTTATTATGCAACTTTTGAAGGTGTAACGAACCGTGAATATGGTGCGTCCATGCTTAGCGAACCGAGCACGAGCCGAGCCTCGAACGAGCACACTGCGAGCACGATTCGCGTAGCGTGGACGGGCTCGCGAGCATCGAACGAGCGCGATTGTCACATTTTTCACGTAAAAGGGATTCGCATCGTGCACGTTGAAGGCTCGTTCGTGGCTCGGCTCATGCTTGGCTCGTAGCATGGACGCACCATAAAGAATGACAATGATAGAGCTTTTCTTGGTAATTTATTGTATCTTATTAGAATGTTCTTGTAATTGGTTTTCTGGCACCATTGTGTAGTAAAATTTGTTAGTTTTGAAAACAAAATCAACAAGATTTTGTTCAGTTTTAGTCCTGGTAATGCGCTTATGAACGTCACAGTTGACTCTACATTGATTTATCATTGGCAGAAATTGAAACGTATGCTATAGACATAATCGTTTTCGAACAGCTGCCATTAGTTCAAGCTTCCAGCTTCCACATCCATCTACTGATTGGTCTCTATACGTGTATATTTGCAACGGGAGAACCGTAAAGGAATAAACTTGAAGATACATCAAAACCAGTCTGTGCTCACACGCGAGTGTGTGTGTAACCCGTCCCTGCCAGCTCTGCCGGCTATCTGTGTGTTCCAGCTATTTGCTTAGAACCTTCGTTAATGCGTGTTTGCTCCAGTACTTACCGACGCTTTTTGCTAAGCTACTAAATTGTATTGTTTTATCTTACTACAACGCTCATATATTTATTGTTTGGATCTTATAATATTTAAACACAGTAAGTCAATTATTGCTACTGCTTAGGATTTTGGTATTTTTTAATTTTCAAAAGATTTTGAGGTGTATTTAGAGTTCATATAGACACTAGTTGCGCCCCGCGTTTTCATCCGCGTTTTCGAGGGATATATTCTTAATCCAGAACACATTCTATCAGTGTGCCAAATCTAATCCAAATCCATTCAGTTGTTGTAGCGTGATTTAGGTACAAACATCCAAACTCATAAACACACAAACATCCAAACTTTCGCATTTATAATATTAATGAGATGAGATGAGATATTGAGGTGATATTCAAATAATTCAACTTCTAAGGGAAACCCCGTGTCGGGAAGCTAGTTGACGATATAGCAGGCGGATGACAGATCAAACAATAATGGTAATTGGTTCATTTAATTAAACCGCAGGCGGTATTAGCTCGCGCACGCCGCATCTGATCTGTCTGATCCACCACATTCACTGCTTTAACATTATTTACCACATCAATGCGGTGAGCCTAGTGTTACTCAAATTGTGCACCTCGGGGATGTACGCGTTTATTAGATAGTTATTATATTATACCGAGTCTTGCTCAAATAACACACGCTGTCTTTCTTCAAAAAACGAGAATAATTTTAATATATAGGTTTTTTTTGCCATGAAAGCTCATTGGTAGATATGTCGAATGCCGTCTCGAAATTCGTATGAGTTTGAATCGTATGAGTTATTTGGCTGCGGTATTATGTAAGAGGTACTTCTCCAGTCGAGCTGCTCTTGAAGCGAATAAACGCTACGCTCTACCTCCCTTTGTGTGATATCATATAAATCGGTACTTACCATGGTAAGATTGTAGTCAAACACAGCCTATCCTAGGCTAGAAATATTGAAGATTTGCGTGTCCGGGTCGTTATGCACATTCCCCCATTAGCTCAACGGTATATTGTATCCATGTGGGGAGTTTATCGTGTCACTTACATTCCAGTCACGAGTATCGTTATATTGCCCGTGCCGGCCGGTCCGAATTGTCGCCGAGTCTAGACTCTACCTACATGTGATTTCATATCATTGCTCCTACAATTTAAGTAAATTGTGTCATAACAGTTATGATTAATGTTTATTGCGTGTATTTTATTATCAACCGACCGTACCATATCAACCGAGTTTATCAACTTGTTCGAAGTTCCCGGGTTCGAATCCTCGAATCCTTTCGGTGAAAGAAAACATCGTAAGGAACCCCACTCAACTGTATAGTGGTATGTAGTACCCAATTGGATGGCTGACATCCTCAAGTGTGTTCCTACAGCTGCACTTGAGAGCCAGTTCCTTCTAGACTTTGTGTGCTAACAACCTTTGGCCACATCTACATCACTATAGTGAGCTTGTGGTCAGAATACAGGCCTCATACAACCTCAAACTCAATACTGCTGGAATGCACCTTTTTTTGCTTGAACAGATTTCCAAAACAACCATTCTATGGATTACTCACCGTTTTTTCCTTCGATAAGAGCTCACGTTAATAATATTGGCACCAACAACTGCATTCGTCGTATATACCACTAATAGTTATCATCACCACAGAAAAGTTAAACCAGACGATCTGCTAATAAACGTGGGACAGTCTCTTAAAAACGTGTGCGAACTGACTCCCATACGTGATGATTCATGAACAACGCCAATTAACCTGAAGTGAGGCCTAATTAGTTGGGTGGTCCCAAGCAGGCTTCCGACTAGAGATCATTCCAAACAACCGGATGAAGCATTTTTGAAATATTCTTACATGACTCAGAATTAGTATTCAGCATTATCCATATAATAGAATAATACCTACCGTATAAGTAAAGGGTATCAGAAAGTTTGTGGCTTCGTTTTTTAGAAAAGAGGAGTTAGAAAAGTTGTTTATTTGGGTCAACAAACAGCGACACAATTTCAAGCGATGCGATTTGCGTGGTTATATTACTACTAGCTTTAGCCCGCGACTTCGTCCGCGTAGATTATTTCTTTTTTCTAGATATGAATAATTGTAACAATATAGAGCTTTGTTCATGGCTATAGCCCGCCACTACGTGTGATATTTGACAAAAGTTCAGGAAGATTGAGAGCTTACATGCGAGCATGCCACATAAAACTGAAACAGTCCTGCCGACTGTGATTTATTAATAGCCATCGCGAAGCAAACCTCGATAAGGAACTGTAATCTTTTAAATTCAAACGGAAGGTGCTTTGGGATCAATGGTATACGCGGCACGAGACTGTTTCTCCTCTGGCAGAACCAGTTAATATTTTGGCCTCAATAACATTGCGGCGGAGAACTGTTGCTTGTAGTCAAGTTCTACAGCACAATTTTGGAGGCCGTATATTTCTAATCAATATGACAGGAGCAGGTACATGCATGAAACGGATTACCCGGCGGATTAAGAGAGTTAAAAAATTGAATAGGATAAGTAACCGACTCATCCATATCGACCATGGTGGCAACATTTCATTGATCGCAGCGGGTTCGTCATTTTTGGGAGTCATAATGGGTCTCTCGCGCATAACCACTCTATCGGTTTGTGTTCATAGTAACATCAGTCAGTATACATTTCATCTATACCTAACTTGGTATGTGTACCATCTATTTGTGGAAAGTTTATGTTCCCGATTTGAAGAAGAAGATCTGAAAATCTACCGGCAGAAATATGCATACATACACTGTCCGATTAGCTGAAGAAGAAATATATTTTTTTTGGGAGGTGTCGAGATCGGGATTATTTATCTAAAATTACGCCATGAGACCTATCCACAAATTCCTCAACCATTTCATGACAGCTGAGATATTTGCTCATGGCACACGGACAGACAGACGAATACACCTATATCCACAAGTTCCTCAATAATTTCCAGACAGCTGAGATGTTTCTGTCTGTCTTTCAGTCTGAGGAGAGAATTTGCCTCCTTATGTGTGTACCGCTTGTACAACGGACAGTTCTCTGAAGAATTGTTTGACTTCATGCCCACGGGCTACCTTCTACCATCGCAACTCTCGCCATCGACGTCCATACTCATATATTGGAACCGAAATGGTTTCTACTGTGCGGTTTCAAAGGAGTTTTCTAGCGCGTAAACTCAGGCTATGGAATGAGCTCCCCGCCATGGCGCCAGGGTGTGAAGATATTTCTGTATGGTCGGCAACGCACGAGTGATACATACGATGACCGCTTACCATCAGGCCGGCCGTATGCTTGTTTGACACCTTAGTATTAATTTTAAATAATAATAATAATTTAAAAATTACCCGTAGAAGACAGACAGACAGACGGATCGACACGGGCGGAGATCTATCTAAAAGTTCCTCAACCAGACAGCTGAGAATTTTTCTCGTGGCAGACAGACAGATAGATGGGTGGCAGTAGGCTTCTTAATAACATGATACACGTGTACATTATTTTACTTGAATACAAAATTATGTGAATGACCAGCTTAAATACAAAATTTAATCCCCCTGTTCACTCATTAATGGATCAAATTCCAACAACACCGATATTCTTTGCTTTAGTTTCCAAATTTTAATTATATTCCAAGCTTATATAATAAATTTACTATACTTCCATACACAACTTCATCCCTTTTTTACCCCTTCGGGGTCGGAATAATCGAAATCGCTGAGGCACATATAAATTAATTTTCAATCATCAGCCTAAACACAAAATTTGAAGGTCCTAACTTCCAAACTGATGGACTTTCATACAAACTCGCATCCCCTATTTTACCCCCATAGGGGTGCAATATTGAAAAATCCTTCGTTAGTGGATACCTACACTGTATAATTATAAATTTAGTGATGTTTACTATGGAAATGAAAGATTTTCGTATACAACTTAATCCCCCTTTACCCTCTTCGGGGGTGAAATTATCACAAACGCTGTGACAACTTTACTTTAATTTTCAATCGTCAGCCTAAACACAAAATTTGAAGATCCTAACTTCAAAACTGACGGACTTCCATACAAAATTTCAAGTCCTATTTTACCCCCTTAGGGGTGGAATTTCCAAAAATCCTTCTTTACTGGATACCTACACTGTATAATAATAAATTTAGTGAAGTTTATCGTGAAATTGAAGGCAACTTCATTCCCTTTTTCCCCTTTCGGGGGTGGAATTATCATAAATGCTGAGATAACTTTACATTCATTTTCAATCGCTAGCGTAAATACAAAATTTGAAGATCCTAACTCCAAAACTGACGGACTTGCGTACAAACTTTCATCCCTTATTTTACCCCTTTAGGGGTGGAATTTCCAAAAAAAACCTTCCTTAGTGGATGCCTACACCGTATAATAATACATTTAGTGAAGTTTACTTTCAAATTGAAGGAATTGCATACACAACTTCATCCCCCTTTTCCTCCCTTCGGTGGTGGAATTATCACAATTGCTGAGATAACTATACATTGATTTTCAATCGTCAGCCTAAATACAAAATTTGAAGATCCTAACTTCAAAACTGACGGATTTGCATACAAAATTTCATCCCTTATTTTACCCCCTTAGGGGTGGAATTTCCAAAAATCCTTCCTTAGTGGATGCCTACACCGTATAATAATACATTTAGTGAAGTTTACTTTCAAATTGAAGGACTTGCATTAACAACTTCATCCCCCTTTTCCTCCCTTCGGTGGTGGAATTATCACAAACGCTGAGATAACTATACATTAATTTTCAATCGTAAGCCTAAACACAAAATTTGAAGATCTTAACTTCAAAACTGACGGACTTGCATACAAACTTTCATCCCCTATTTTACCCCCTTAGGGGTAGAATTTCCGAAAATCCTTCCTTAGTAGATGCCTACACTGTATAAGGTATCTTTGTGCAAAATTTCAAATCTCTAGGTCCAGCGATTTGGGCTATGCGTTGATATATTGCTTACAAACTTTCATCCCTTATTTTACCCTGTTAGGGGTGGAATTTTTAAAAATCCTTCTTTTGTGAATGCCTAGACTATATAATAATATATTTAGTGAAGTTTACTTTGAAATTGAAGGACTTGCATAAACCACTTCATCCCCCTTTTCCTCCCTTCGGTGGTGGAATTATCACAAACGCTGAGATAACTAAACATTAATTTTCAATCGTCAGCCTAAACACAAAATTTGAAGATCCTAACTTCAAAACTGACGGACTTACATACAAACTTTCATCCCTTATTTTACCCCCTTAGGGGTGGAATTTCCGAAAATCCTTCCATAGTGGATGCCTACACCGTATAATAATACATTTCGTGAAGTTTACTTTGAAATTGAAGGCCTTGCATACCCAACTTCATCCCCCTTTTCCTCCCTTCGGGGGTGGAATTATCACAAACGCTGAGATAACTATACATTAATTTTCAATCGTCAGCCTAAACACAAAATTTGAAGATCCTAACTTCAAAACTGACGTACTTGCATACAAACTGTCATCCCCTATTTTACCCTCTTAAGGGTGGAATTTCCAAAAATCCTTCCTTAGTGGATGCCTCCACTGTATAAGGTATCTGTTTGCAAAATTTCAAATCTCTAGGTCCAGCGGTTTGGGCTGTGCGTTGATATATCAACAATCAGTTTATCATTTTATATATTAAGATTATAAAATGTATACTATACTACAGTAGGCACAATTACATGTATAACCAACTGAGGTAACAACTGTGTAAATGCTAATGGTGTAGCATATACCAGTGAATTAAAAAAGTTTAATAGAAATTGACGTTAGTGGCATAAGTGCCTAATCAAAACATAAGGTGAATTAATTAATTATGAGTTTGAGTCTAAGCAATATTTATGATAATGAGTGAAATATTTTCAGCAATTGGTACGTACTATACTACCCTAAATTAGGTACTAAATAATTATATATCTAATTATTGCTATAATAGTATAGATTAGGTATCCAATAAAAAAAGTTTTGAGCACGCGCCGTCACCATTCTAAAGTCATGTTATGTAATATATCATTTCATTTCCTCAGCACGAAGTGGAATAAAATAAAGGACTCTTTTATTCCAAAAAAACACAAGATCGTTAATGCAGGTAGAACTGAGGGTTGGAAGTTAGTCTTAAATAAATTTCGCCTCAATTTTTCTATATACATAGTTGTTTTATATTCTCAGTGGTGGAATACCCTGCTCCTAATGGGAGGGGGTGACAAAATGTATGACTATGGTAAAAATTTGAAGCAAACCATCCCCTCCGTCTCTGCCTCCACATTAATAGCACATTAAATGTAAAGACACGTCCGGGTGCTTAAGCCGCGTCATGTAACTTCTTAACATATTATTAATGAACCCTTCAAGAACTTTTGTTCTCTCCAACAAAATGTTCTCACTTTTATCCTGCGACTTCGGTGCGGATAATATTATGACATTTTTATTTTCAATTTTCGATTCACTAAGCTTATTAGGTGTCCTCATTTAACCGAAAGCGTATTATAAGTTTGTCCTCAATAGTTGTCGGTGCAGCGGGGCGGGGAGGGCGGGGCGTGCGGGGTGTGGGCCGCTGAGGGGAAGGAGAGGTCGTGTACCGGAAACGGACTAATTTCCGAACAATTCAACTCGCATTTGTCATTGTTTCGCTTTGTTTAAAAGGGCCCGCGCCGCATTCCAGACGATGCTGAAACTTTTGATGAAAATTATAAAACTCTTCTAAAATCTTAATCGACTTGTTTCAAAAACAAACATAAATATTGGATCAACAATGTATTCATAATAGTGAGATCAAGCGCGAAGCTCAAGACCGATCGGGATGGAGAGTTTCTGTGGATGCCCTCTGCCCCATCTAGGGGACAGGATCATAAGTCCAGTAAATCGATGCATTAATAAAAAATACCACAAGGCTGTCAATAAATTAATCGAAAGAAGATCCTGGTAAATGATCCCAAAGTTCAATAAATACCAGAATAGTAGAACGCTGACAAAATGTACACGCAAGCCGGTGACCGTTCAATGAATTACAGAGTTGATAGCCCAGATTGCGAAAAGTATGCCGTCATTTTACTTCAACTGAAATACTTTATTTTTGGATATTAAAGAACAGGAAAAAAACACTAGCTTATGTGGTAAGTATATTATCAATGGTAGGTATCGGTGTGATATTGAGATGGCGATAATATGCACAGTGCAGGTACATTACGATGTACCTGTGCTACCATGTGAAGCCCTGAGGGTGCGGGTGGTGCGGGTCGCAACCGCATAACTTGACCGTTTGTGTCAACCCCTACAACTGCTGTGTATGTATATTTGCCTTTAAAACTGTTCATAATACTGCCTGAATGCAATTTACATTACATTATTACATGTATAGACAGCGTCCAAAGTAAATTATCACTTCAGTAAGGTACCCTAATTAATCTTTTGACATTGTCTTGTGTGGCACTCATCAGATACTTTTGACACAGTTTGTATTGTATTACATCACATGCCATTGGAATACCATTGTCATGAAGAGTGTGCACAAGATGGTGTACGTAGTATATATTTTACCCTCGAATTTATTTGTTCACAGTCATGGATGCGCATTTCTTCCCTTTCACAAGTTGGACAAGGACGCTGATCGTGAATGTGTCATCAAGTGGGAGTGACCCCGCACCCCGCTATCATCCCGTCTGCTATTCAGCTTAATTGCTTAGTTAACGTCTTCATGAATTTAAATGAATTTCCAAACATTCCCTGGCGATGGCGGGCCGCAGCGCGTAGCTTCTTCGATCTATACATATTTAATATCGTTGTTAGCAACAGTCGGTCGTCGTGTCGGTGCGAGCGACGCCGCGACGGTGAGACACATCTAAACACGACGCGACCGACTATGTTTATAAAGGAATCGTTGTTACTCTGCCGCGCCGGTAGCTTTTGTACAGTTTCGCGGTGGAAACTGGACTTTTCTCTCGAGTTTAAGCTGCGGAACGAGCGGCCGGGGATCCTGCGGCGGCCCGCCATGTTTCTAATTCCTTACATTCAAACGGCCGTGTTCCACAAAAAGGTACTTTACGAAGTTGAAAAGTAAACAGAACAATAATTATTCTCAAAGACGAACGTAAATTATGTACGAGATGTTTAGAACTTATTTTTGTATTGTTTCAGTGAGCGGCCGAAGTTTTGTTGACAGTTGAAAGATTTACAGCCAACAGAATACTACTCGCTCGTTATAAAGATATTATGAAAAACCTAGACACAAGGCAAATGCTGCAGAACTTGTTATTAAGTATTCAGATAGGTCTGAATATTTTTGAATAAGCACATTTTGCAAGTTTTGTTTCAGTTATATTCTGAAATATTTGAGCATTCCGACTGACTTCTCTGGCCGCATGGTTACTCGGTTGTTTGTCAAATCGCACATTTTATTCGCGTCCGCCCCTCATCGACCTCTCGTACTTGTATATACGACAAAATGAAATTTTTATGTGAGGGACAATCCCCATTCTTGCCGGAGCACCGTATTATTCGGAATTGATGAATGCTCCCGCCCCAAAGGATATTTTCTGATTATGTTTTTCGTCGGCGAGAAACCCTCGCGGAACACGATTACGACTCGTTCAAATATTAAAGGGAACGAATGCAAAGTGTAGTATAGAGCCGGAGCCGGAGCCGCAGGATAGTCGTCGAGATGTCGTCTCCGGAGCCGGCGAGTGCGAGTGCGGGACGGGTGTTTAATCTGTGCAGTAACGTGAATGATTAATATCCATCTAGCGGTGTATCGATCCCGCACCCCGGCGGCGGCGGACCCGCGTCGCGTCAACTCGCGCCGCACCGGGCGCTCTCAACTGACACAATGTTTTGATTGCTCCACACTTTGAATCTAAAACATAATGTTTGTTCTCGCGTTCCGGTCTATAATGAACTGGTATTTACTTTGCTCTTGTTATCGTTATACGTTCGAGTTGAGCCGCGATCGAGCGCGATCACTTCATCGACCTTGACCTACATACATAGTGAGCAGACAAACTTGCACTGTGCAAATATTTTGTTTACTCGCACCACTGACATAAATATTTAAACAAGTAAATTACGACGGTGAAAAAGTGGAAAATGTGAATACTTATGTTGTTACGGTATGAACTTAATAATAAGTTTTTGTTAAAGAAAACATTTTTAATACAAGCTTTTTAAGGTGCCTGTATTTTTTGTTGACTGTACTTACATTGTCTTCCAATACACTAATTTATTCCAAATATCAAGTCAATCCGACCACTGGAAGTGGGTGAAATTCGACTTGAAAGATTCCACCCGAAAAAACATAGTTACAAACATACATTGCAAGTTAAATAAAAGCTTGTAAAATAGCTCATTACAACAAAAAACTTAATCAATAGCTAAAAATCATTTATTTTAAAAACTTCGGAAGGTTCTGGCTACACAGTGAAGTTAGAAGCAAAGTTACGGATAAAAATAGTACAGAAATGAGTGTATTATGTAAATGGTTTATAGTCGGGATCGGTGACTTGAAAGTAAAAATACGATATCGTTGAAAACGATTTTGTTTCGGTGGCAGTAATAAAGATTTACATCCATCACTGAATGTAGGTGTTCCGATTGATGACAGAACTAATGTAATATATAAAATATAAGAAAGATACGATATTAGAAATGAAATATTTCCTGAATCGTTTTAGAAAATTAGAAATAGGTACAAAGCAAATAACTGAGTGAGGATTTCTTTACTCTATGGTGAGGATACATAATGGGGATATTTGCGGAGCGTAGGTATTTGTCTACGGTTCACCGGGCAGGTTTACGATTAGCAAGTATTCAATTATTGTTAATAAAGCATTTTGCAACGGAAGCGCGGGCGTCCGTTGTATTAGCTGAAGCATTCATTAGGCTAACAAAGGAGAGGGTAGGTAAATAGTGGCCGGTGGTCTGTGGTCGTGGTTGGTTGTCGGTGGTCGGCGACTACGAAGCCAACATTGTGCTAATTATGTTCGACACAGCGCACACCACCCTCCCCACCCGATACCTCACGCCTCACTTCACAATCCTAAGATTTTAAAGAAATCTCGAGTTACCGCATCCTTGAAGTTTGCCGAATCTTTCCAGAAAGGGAAGTAAACGTAATGTAAATGCGTAACGGGATGTTTCTGTACATCATCATCATCAGCCTATAGTTTCTGTAGATAATTAAACGACATTCCAAATGTCTCATCATAATGTACCTGGTATTACATTCTCTGCGATTAAAGGAAATCATCGAAATTTCCGATTCTACATGCAGTAACAGTTCGTTATTGAATTTTAAAATGATTAAATAATATGAAATGCCTCAAGGCACTTTGACCTTTAGCTGGTCGGCAAGAGTCAAAAGTTTCCATTAAGTGGTTCATGTGACTCTTCGACAGGCTCTTGTGAAAATGCCAAGATTAAATTACAACATGTAGCCATTTTCTCCAGTTGGAACTTGGTTTGAAAATGTCTGGATAAGGAATGCCTTTGCATAAACTATAAATAGGTTCGAGAGCCGTGCGAGGCGTCGCGGTGGCACAGTCGACCGACAGTCGCGCGGCGACAAGTGTGCAAATCAAATTGCAGGTGCAACAAGTGGCGGTGAGGGAGCTCCACACCAATGACTAATTTATGGAGTTTGTGACGTCACGACACGCTCAGTGTTATAGATAAACGAGAGTTTCCATATGATAAAACATTTTCAAACCAGATTTTCTTTATGGTAATAGATTCAAAAACTTGAAACACCTGTTGTGTTGCGGTCCTCATAATATTTTAGGAACATAATTGAAGTGAGACCGAAATCTCAAAATGAGTACCTACGTGGTACGTGTGAAAAGCTAGACAAAATCGCAAACATGAGAGTTTTATGGGTCAGTGTGCCGTCGCCGCATGCACTCCAAAGCGTTTCCAAGCTTCCAACGCTACGCAAACGCCAACCTGAGCAAACAAACCATAACGCCATTGGAATAAGGGCCAGAATACTCACTGAGTACCTTCAACATACACAATAATATATCTGCCGAGAAAGTTTCAGTCTCCGGGAGGAGCGGTTTATTTCTATCTATGGCTAAGTTCTTGTCGGCTTGGTTATACGGTTTTCGACTCCTGCAATGCCCTGCATCACAATGATCATATTTTTGCAGGAATTTGTATAAACTTACACTGTCGTGTCGTGCCGAGTCGGTTAGAGGCGGGGGTGGGGTGCTCGTCTCGTTACATGCGGCTCACAGAAGAATCTGTAGCGATGCACAAATCGTTTCTATAAAGTCACAGGCATCCGCGTCGGCACGTTCGATTTGTGAACAATTCATGCGCGAATTTCAGCATCACGCTCGATCGTAGCCGAATAGAACTTGTCTTTGCAATTCCACGTTTTATGTCTAAATAAATGAAGTGCGCTCTTGAACAACGATAAATATTCTGGAATAATACCGTATACTGGTACAGTACCTCACGTTAAATGCTCGCTCACCCACCAAACAATAGGAGAGGGAATCAAATATCAAAATATGGTAGCAAGAGTACCGTGCGGTTGCGTGCGGACATTTCATGAAAAATGCAGGTTTTAATAGATGTATCAGGGAAGGACGGAGCGATGGTCGGGTGAGGGGAGGGCGTAACCGTGAACCATCAATCCTTCAGAGAAGAGAGAGGTCGTTGCGGAGAATTTTATCAATACTCGTATACTGGCCGCTGCCGCGACTTGAATAATTCACGTAAATAACCGATCTTAGCCGAGTTACGGCTCATCACTTATTGAAAAAGGAGCTCCAATGATACTGACTTCCTGGGGCCCGCGAGCCTACTACCTGTTTAGAGGAATCTCTAAGCGGTTGGAGGGAGCCACGCAGGACCCCAGAGGTGGCGGCAACTTAGCCCAAAGAATAAGCCTCGCGATTCCGCAAGGCAATGCTGCCAGCATCCTAGATACTCTGCCACCAGGGGAAGAGGGAAGAGGTTTTTCTATTTATAATTTTGTTACTTAGTTTTATTTTATTTAATCCTAGTTTATTATAATTAATCAAAGAAATCATTAGAAAATAGCATCATGCACCATTATAATATTATTTAGTACATATTTTTTATGAGAATTGACCATGGAATGAGATGACAAAGAAGGAAAGAAAATGTCATTCGATTACATTACACTTTTCCAGCATAAGTATCTTAATATGGGATATCGAAATCTTTAGTAGAAATTCGATAACCTACCTAGTAATAATAAAAAATGATACGGCGCCTAAAATCGTTCATGCAGTCATGCTATATGTAGATGGTTTTTGTTGCTTTTATACCAGTATCGTGAATGATTTTGTGAAAAATAATAAATGTTCCATAGCCGAGAATATCAGCGTATTTTTGTATCTAATTCCACCCCCCTGAGCTAAAGCTAAGCGAAGGGCAAATTTAAGTGCCTACGAAATAAAGGCAAAAGTTACGAAGCTGAAACGTAATATGTTTTCGTAAATAAATAAGCACAGAGTTAGCGTGGCGACGCGACGTGGAGCATTTTAAATTAATCACAACCATTACCAACTTTCAGTTGATGTGAGCGAGAGACACCGAATCGATGCATATTTTAATGAAAGGCTTTTTTTGTTCAAGCCTGATTTTAGACAGATTGTGATAAAGTTTTCATCGAAAGTAGAGAATGATTTATCGTGTGATTTGTTCGTACGCAAACTTCACGATTAGATTTATTTTATAGGAAATGGTTCAGCCATAATGTATGCAGAGACTAAACGTTGAGTTCAAAAGACTCAACAACGCTTTGCTAAATTCTTGAAATTTTTTAAGAGATCTTATGAATAATAAAACTTTTATATTTGAATAGACGCTGGGTATTAAAATATGAGGCGCATAGCGAATGGCGGCGCCACTTGTAGTCTCTCGACGGGCGTTTTCTTATCGCTCTACAACTTAAAAGTAGTCGAATTAACTGTAAGCCTTAATAAAAACTTCTCAAACTCGGCTAGTTACTTTGAAATTGAATTTAAATTTCCTCCTGGGGGTGCTCGAGGGCGGCAAAAAACTTCAAAGATATGCTTTGGGAAAGTTTCCTTTGAATTATTTACTGGAGTTAGCGGGGCGTATGTCAGAGATTAGTGCTAATTTGGTAAGTTAGAAGGGGTTCAGGGCTAATCTAAACTTTGGTAAACGAGGTTTGTCGCGGGCGTAGTGTCGCGGTCACGGCGCGGGCACGACGCGGGCGCGGTGCGGGCCGCCGTGGTGAGTGCTATACTTCTCCTATATTAGAAAATAAAATAAAGGTGTCGTGGCGCTACACGTGCTCCGAGTTAAAGTAATGTTATGGTGATTTACAAAGTAACTTGCACAAAAAGGCATATGTGGGACTGAGAAAAGCAGAATACTACGAATTTTGAGTGAAAAGAGCAAATACAGGTTACTTGACAACCCCTGTACTTGTACCCAAAGGTGTTGGTACAGCGACGTGTGTCCAAGGTCAAGGTCGCTAATGGTGTTTGCATTCCAACAGAGCGCCGCCCGCGCCCCGTCGCTCGAGAGGGCTCCTCTAACCGCGCCACCACCAACGTCACATGTGTGTACATTAATTAAGATTATAGAGCTCCACTACATGGAATGAAAGGGGAACATTTTACATGATTGACAACAAGCCTTGCATGTAAACAGAGGAATAAAATAATTATCACATCCAATGGTTTTTTTTTTGGTTCAGAAATTTTTGGTTCTATTGGGTTTTTTTTTATTTAACAGGCTTTTGCTGGAAATGGTCGTTGTGGTTTGATCCATCGTCACTAACATCCAGCTAAGTTAAACTACCTTTTTGAACTCTTGCTAGTTGATACCAACTAATCTATTAATTTATTAGAAGCTTCCATGATACCAATACTACTAAGTAATATTGAATACCTATGGTCCAAAAATCTTAAACCTTGATGGCTTTATTATCAGAGGGGCTAAAAAGGAAGCTAAAGCAATATTGCTACGCAATTAATTTTTTCGAATTCTCGGTAGATCCTAAGTGATTCCAATATTTTTGGTAAAATAGTTATTGATATGGGAATCGAACCCACGACCAGGGGTGCGATAGGTGGAATCTTGACCAGAGTCTTAACCAACCGCGCCAGCTGGCCCGCTTCTTTGCTTTGAAGCTTTGATCTTCATATGTCCTCTCCTTTGAATTTAAGCTTTATGCTCCAAACATGTGAGCTTTAGCACATATAAAAAAAAACATTTTTAAAGGCCACTAATCCACGATACATAAATAAAACACAAATCTTTCCCCATCAATCACTTGCCCCTTAATTTCCTTAAACCTATACATTATTAACTACAGTAAATTATAGACAAAATACTAAGGTAAAGGAAACACTTGGATATTTATCCAAATCACTAACCGTTCAAGAGTAAATCAATAACATACGAATATATAGTCCATAATGAAATGACGCAGAAATATTTCCGACATAAACACATAACGAGTATTGGTAAATAATGAATGTAGAGATATTAATAGATAGACCACAGCGCTATTGTTCGAACTTTGAGGAGGAGGTTCCTCGTTCTGAATGAAGAATGATAGTATTATCAGTTAAAAACACAATATTATAATTTCAGCTGTAAAGGGACTATGAATAACACAGAACCTCGTAGCTATAATAATAACTATGGGTTATATTCTAGAGTAAGATGTCTTTACAAATTAAAATACGCTTTCTAAATAACGAATTCACTCATAGTGATCTAGCAACCAATATTATCAGGATTTTAATTTCTAAATTTAGCTTGTACTGGTCTTAGCGGATATTTGTCCAATAATTTATACGTACATTTCAGTTAATATTGATTTAGATAATGTTATCACTTACGTTATCAAGTAAGGGGTGAACTACTTCCACTAACTGTTTACTATTGGAAAGATAACACTTATTTTTACAGTAAACTCGACACCGTAGCAAAACCGTTTATACATTATTTATTTTGCTTTCCTCACATATATAATGTTACATAGGCACCTTAAAGTAAATAAATAACACTATATACTAAGTTTTAATTCTTCTATTGCACGAATATTGTGATGGGATGGTGATGGCTATGTAGGACAGATTTAAATATACACAAATAACGCAAGTATAAAGATAAAAAAAAGCTAAAAAGGAAGCTCGAACAATATTGCAATATGGTATTAAATTTTCGGAATTTACAGCAGATCTTACGCAATTCATCAATTTTAATCTTTTAATTGATTGATTCGTGGCACAAAACGCGTCGTGTTCATTGTAAAAAATCCACATCGCGAAATACGTGTTATTGCTCTTACAAAATCGCCCATGATGCGTTTTCGCTTGCTTTGGTTTTGCAATCACAGAAGGACCAAAAAGCGAAACGTGAAACGTATCGTCCATACATCGCCATTCCATCTTAACTTACCTCGTTATATTTATATATATAAACCGTTCTCGTAAGCTGTATCAAGACAACACATTCAGTAGACATAATAATAGTGTAGTTGGCCGATCCGTCAGGAGCACGTCGCCGGTGACAGCGAGGAGTCAGGCTGGCTGGACGGATGACCGAGCTTACCAGGAGTATCTCTATTACGTATATAACGTATATTATTGCAATATGTTGCTATTTGAAACAACCTCAAAATTGATGGAAAATTAGAAGAGCTAGACAAAGATCTTGGAACTGAAACTCACATTCACCGAAGATCTTAAACAAAAATTTTCAATAATTAAAATTAAAGATGAGTAATTAACATTACCTTTAATCGAAAAAGAAATAAGAGCTAACGATTTATAAAGCCTATAAAATATTTCGAGCCCAATAATGATGACATCTCTATCGTTACTAGCCACGGAAAAGAGAGTGTTACTAGCTTTATCGTATTTCTAACCATTGAACCAATATGATTCAAGGAATCCGTTCACGATAATTGTACCTACATTTATCAAAGCATAGTTATCCCTAATATTGAGAGAAAATAAAAGAAGATTCTTGGGAAAAAGTCTTTCACATATCGAATTAAACTAGCTAGTAATGAGACCCTGCACTACTAGCTAGTTTTTGCCACTCGGTTTTACTCCCGTTTACGAAGATTTTATGTTATACCGCATTATATTTATTGGGAAAAGAGGGGATGTAATATGCTGCAGAATTTTAAATAAAAGCTGCCATAGGCGGAGTTTTATTTCTAACAAAATGCGGAAACTTAGTTATTGTTAAAAATAGCATGAATGCAAAAGAGTCAATTAAAAAAAACTAACGAGTATTAGAGCAACAATGGAGAAATAACAAATTTAGCTCCGTTTGTGGCGTAACGCGAAAATTACCAAGTACTTATTTATATTTTAATCGCAGCCAACATTCCGGTATTTTTCAGAGAATTGTATTTGTATTGTTTGTCCTAAAACTACAGTGCATAACTGGGTAACTATTACAATTTAACTATGTTGGTCATATTTAAAGACGATGTCTTTTTTAATACAGCGTTATTGTTTTGTTTTAAGTTCAACTTTGGATTCCAACTGGAGATTTTGAAGTATTTTAATACATAGTAGGCTAAAGACCCATTAAAATAATGTACGAACAAATATTTGTGTCTCAATCATGCCCTAACAGCTTAACCGATGTGGATGTAAGATTTTTTGTAATGTAATGTAAAAATCAGGTCTCAGAATTTAAGAAAAGAAAGTATGAAATGACATGAAATAATTTATTCATTCAAATAGGCCTTCACAGGCACTTATGAATAGTCAAACTCTAATACTCTAATGTACGGTTCGGAAGGTTGCTTTTGTTGTGAAGAGCCGGCCAGCAATAAACTCAGCGTAATGTACATAACATGCCTTTCATGCCTGATACCTAAAAATTGGCCGACGGGACAAGTTAGCAGGTATTCATACGTTTAAAGTTACTCCTAACTAGCGATGGGCGATTGTTCCAAAAAAACTAATCGAAAGAATCGACAATTGTAAAACTGTACATTCGATTGTCGATTCATTCGTTCTAACGAATAAACAATCGACCTTTCGAATGAAAATTGACGCACGCAACGCAGGCTGCAATAGTATGCACAATCGACGGGTGAGCGCGGTGGCGAATAAATTCATTCATTCGGCGGACGGACAGCCAGCGCACGGCATCGACCACGCGCGGTGCCGCACGAAGCGTTTTATGAACAATCGAAAGATGTCGACTGTTATTCGAATGATTCGAATAAATTGGACAATCGAATAATTCGATTGTTTTTAGTAACAATCGCCCATCGCTACTCCTAACCCTACTCAATTTTATACATATTGACTGTCAGAAAATAATTAATGTCTTTCAGCATTGGGATCTCCTACTATTAGGTATGACAGTATTGTATTCAACTACATGACATCATGCAAATAATTGGAGTGACATTTCGTCCAACGTCTGAAGACTTATATATCGTATTTCTATCATATATTATAACAAGGTATATGCCATCCTCTACGGACAGTGGGGCAGTTCACTGCGTATATCACATGACCGAATGAATTCCATGCAAAATTTATAGCTTGAATACTAATGCAGGGATACCTAGTGAAACTCGACGTGAAATATTATTCGCTCATAACTTACAAATAATACGAGAATTATTGAGATGTCTACAGTTCACATTTCAGTTTTGGTTTTACTATTTACCCGTTATACAGCGAGAATCAAAATGTTATTAAAGTCAAGAATAGATTGGGATAATCAAAAGTAAACTTCATAGTTATAGTATAATTATTACATTCAGAATACAAACCCAATTGTTTCCACTTATGCCTTTATTTTTAATCAGCTGGCCTTCGCAGGTGCTCCTGCGACATACCTCCTCCTCTCAGGGATAAAGAGTAGCCTATGTCCAGCCCATATAAACAATCACGATTCAAAAAATTAAATCGATCCGTTGTTGCGTTAAATAAGGTCAAACCAATATTTTTCTTTATCGTATCTTTTGCTATTTGGTTACTACTATCTCCACTAATATACTAATAATATATATTATTATTATAATTATAATATTGTTATTATAATAATAATCGCTCACTTCCCTCCAATATGGCGAGGAGGGCGATGGCTGCCACACGCGTCATACTTGTGAACAGGTGCTGCTTTTGGGGGCTGGTCTGCTTAAGTTTGCTATTTATTTACTTATTAAATATTTTTTCAGTCTACTTTGTAATTTTGCCGCCGCGCCGGGGCACGCAATTGTTTTCAGTGCGATTAGAATGTAAATATTATGTAATTAATCTAAGCCTGTTTTGAAAAGAGTAATTGCTGAGTTTATTGCCGGCTCTTCTCAGCAAATGCAACCTTCCGAACCGGTATTAGAGTATTAGAGTCAGACTTTTCATAAGTGCCTGCGAAGGTCTATTTGAATAAATGATTTTAAATTTTGAATTTTTTGAATACTAGGTATTTACAAAAAGTGTAAGAGTTTTTTTTGTTTGTTTAAACGGAATTTTATCTCTGGAACTAATAGTCGGATTTGAAAAATTCTTTCACTAACAGGAAGCTATATTATCCCCAAATATTATAGGCTACTGTTTATCCCCGGAACGCGGGTGAAACCGCGGGAAACAGCTAGTATTGTTAAAATTTCTTCCTTTTATAAAAGTTACAGTTATTTTAGAACTTTCTGTTGAAAACAGATAGTTCTATAACATTTATAAATTCAAAAACATAATCTCAACATCAAAATACCAGTATATACATATAAAGTCTGTAGATAACAACGTTGTTACAGAAGGGTGTAGTAATCGAATGGTATGATAATGAGTGCTTCGTCAGCAATACGAGACGCGCTATCCCCGGCATCGTCCGACGACCCTCCGGGCGCACGGGCGCGGAATATTTTTGGTTGCGTTGCCTTCCGAGGACTCCCGAGTGCTTACAACCCCTACTAAAGGCGGGACAAAGGCGGGACACGTGACAAAGAACCCCATATAAGAGATTGGTGCAGGGGAATGTTGTCATGAAACCAATTGATTCGGTCCTTAAGCTATAAAGTCAGATCATAAATCTTGCCTTCTTTTAGGGTGAGATTAATTATCTTTTATTGATTTTATGGTGTTGCAGCACTAAGGAAAGTTTAATTTGCCGCAGTTAAATGACCTAATTAAATAAATATCCTGGGACATTCCTCACACCCGGTTATCTGATCGCAAACTAAGCAGAGCTTGTACCAGTATGGAAACCAAATAACTGATACTACTACTACATATTTAATATACATAATTGCACTCAGACCCAGGACATGTTCATGCCCACAAATGCATGTCCCGTGTGGGAATTTAACCCACGACCTGCAGCGCGATAGGTGGAATCTTAACCAACTGCGCCAACTGACCCGTCAAAACTAAAACTTACACTAAAAGTAACGAGGCCTAATTTCAACGTTGGTAAATTTTAGAGAATCGGCGGACGCCTGGTTACTCGACCGTCAACCTGATTCAACGGCCCGTTCCATCTGGAGAGCCCTTTATATTTATTTTTAAGTAGAGCCCGAGGTCGGGGTCGCGCCGACCTTCATTCGGAGCTCGTAATGCTTAACCCAGAACCACCCAGAACTGAATATTTAAATTATTTTTTCATAACGGACGGCGTTAGAATAGTAAGCTACGACGCAGCGCCGGCGGGACTCCCTTCTTACAGATGGAATGAATAAAAATAATAAGAAAAGTTTCATTTAAATGCCTTTTATTTTTGCATAGCGGTAGAGTTCCTTGTAATTATCGCCTGTCTCACATTTCTCACAAGTTACTCAAGTTGAAAATCACATACCAGTGTGTTCCGACAGCTGAACTTGAGACCCAGTTTCCTTTATGATTTTGTGTGGTTATCACAAAATTGGTTAGTACAAGTGGCTATTATAGTGGTCATAAAAATATCCTAGGGCATTTTTCAAACCCGACTAAATACCTAATTCCAAACCAAGCATAGTTTATACTATAGACCCAGTACCACGCACCCAAAAAAATCCTCCTGGGTGGGAATCATCCTGCGATCTCGCCAGCTGACCCGTCGAAGCATATTTATACCCAGAAAAAAACCTGTAGAGTAGGTAACTAATATAAGTAAAGTGATATTTCAGTAGCGTTTCTTTGGCTTCACATGTTTCGGTATCACTTAACATTTATTTCCTCAAAGCATTAGCGCTGAGTGTGAGTAATCAAATTTTAATGTTGGAGTAAAAGTTTCACAGCCGCGGTGGCCCAGTTGGAGACCCGAGACACACAGACAATGGGGCCGTGGGCTGTAGGTACCAGTTTATATTTCAAAACCATGACCTGATTGATTATCATGCCGTTTTTAGAGTAGGTACCGTACACTTTCCACTTTCCACCTACTAAATACACATTGGAAACCTCTCTTGTACACACGGCTACAGATCAAGCTATATATTTCTAGTATAAGCTGACCTTCCATTGTACGGAAATCCTATACAATGCGAGATCAGCTTATACTGGAAATTTATAGCTTTATGTGTAGCAATGTGTACAAAATGTATTTTATCTGAAGGTTTTTCACCTGTTTGCTTATCTTACCTGCTTGAGTCAGACCCTACACGACAAACATCTTGAAAGCCATGTTCTAAAGATACACTTCATCATCATCATCATCAGCCTATAATGTCCCACTGCTGAGCACAGGCCTCCTTTCACAAATCAGGGTGAAAGGGAATGGGCAGATACTCCACCACGCGTGCCCACTGCGGATCGGTGGAGGTAGGCTAGTGGTCAACCTACTGTTGGAATTTTTCAAGCCGCCTAGGAGGCATCCAACTAGCTTAACGACTATCACAATTAAGTGATAACCGGGACCAACGGATTTACGTGCCTTCCGAAGCACGGAAACGCTCGATTTGAAATACCACTAGGCGGTCACCCATCCAGGTACCGACCAAGACAGACGTAGCTTAACTTTGCCGATCGATTAAGAACGGCTAATCATGCTACACCACGAGCGCTTCAAGATACACTTACGAGTAGCTATTTAAATAATTTATATTGCCAAGAAAAACATTGGCTTCGAAATAATGATTGAAAGCTGCCAATTTAAATGTGTGAATCGGATAAGTTATGGGTAATACCAATCGAGTTCTCAATACAAAAGAGTTAAGTAATAGAAGCACAGCGGGTTTTCCTACAATAATATTACTCCACATTTTCCTCCCTTCTTGTATCAACCTATTTTGGTCGTGTTTTATATATTCCTTAGTTCGGGCAAGTTCTTCGGTTATTAGGTAAAATCTTACACGCACCCGCTGAAAAAGTCGTATTATAATTGCCTTAAATATATCGTCAGGTATCTAGCTGTTATTTTGAAATGAGAACAGTTTTGGTGTAGACTTACCGGAGGAATAGCTTACCTGAGGATTGTCTGGTGATTTAAAAATCGGGCTTAAAAAAATTTTCTTCTGCAGTGAACCAACATACCCACCCTTCCTTAGGCATAAAAGTATGGAATATGGTATGGGTTCAAATCCTACACTTAACTTAAGCTTTCGGTGAAGGAAATCATAACCATAACTTAGGTTACCACCAAATACCTAATGTTCTAGCAGCATGTTCCCTTATAGGATTTGTGCATGTCGTAATGACGACATGACCATGATAAATGTATTATGGTGTCAAAAAGCATGGCATACAAACTGTTTTCTAGAAAAATAATAAAGATAATCGTCGCCCCCATATATTAGCGCATATAAAACACACAACAAACAAACAGTAGAATAATTACAATCCCACACATTCGAGTGGCTCTAATGAGGGGGTATTGTGTAGACTTGTTGGCAAACAGAACTGAGCTTCGTGCCTTTGTCAAGTGTCGTGCGATCGTCAACTTTATCGACTATTGACTAATTACTAGTAGCCTAGTAGGATTGTACAAGCAATTATTGTAAACAAAAAGAGTGTGTTACTATGATTTAGTTAAATGGAGAGAGAAAATCTTTAGGGAGAATTCATGGTACATGATCACTTTACATTACATTTCGTATTATTTATTTAGCTTTTTGAAACGGTCGGTGCTAGCTACCACAGTGAAGTTGTCACTTATAGTTTTAATGTTCAAATTCATAATTGATACCTATAAAAGCACGCGCAAAAGACTTATCAAATATGTTTTAAAATATCGTCAAAAATAAATAAAGAAAGAACCAACCCCACACAACAATGACTCAACAATTCTTTCCCGCAAAGAGCAAAAAGGTCTATTTCATAAAGGTCATTATTTCGTGGTTTCCCTAACCATTGTAACACTATCCATTCACAAGGGTACCACAGTCTCTATTATAAGTACTTATTTTGATAATACCGAGGGTGCAATGGTATTAAGTTCAAGACGATGACGTCACGGCTGGGGACGCACCGCAGCCAACGGAAGCAGGTGGCGACTCCGCACTTTGTCTCGTCTAACAGTTAATAGCTGAAGCTGAGTGCTGCGTTATTTAAGCGCTAGTTGGTTGCGGCGCCAAGCTACGCCACGCCTGCGCCACATCCACTTGTTATTAATGTATTCCCCTATTATAAAGACCTTCTTGAGAATGTATTAGTACGTCTCTAGGTCTACCAATACAGCTGCAGCTAGGTAGTTATCAATAAAATTCCTGTGAGCTCTATTTATGTCTTGAAAATTGGCAAACCGGCATTAATATTAAGGCATCAAGGAATTTGGATACAAAATATTTTAATAAGCCAGCCACAGATTACAGAATAAGGCAGATGGAGCGCGCGGAACACGGGAGTGAGGCCAAAAAAAGCAAATACAAATTGAAAAACACGTACCTGGTATTCGCTTTTGAATGTGTATTTGCTTTGTTTAACAAACTTTATGTAAAAAAAACACTTCTTTATTAATAAACTGTGGTTAAACAATGCAAATACAAACTAGAAAACGAATACCAGGTATCAGATTTTCAATTTGTATTTGCTTTTTTGGCTTCACTTTCGTGTTCCGCGCGCTCCATCTGAATTATTCTGTAATCTGTGAAGCCAGCTACAAACTTCTGCATCCTAACAATATTACAATAAGCTCAATTTTTTTTTGTTCTGAGTTCTTAGAAAAAAACTGAATGCCATAGGCCGCGAGAGGAATCTTACCTACTGTGATCTGTAAGTGACTATCAGTAATCATTATTATTTCTAGACATTAATACAACAACAAATGTTAGTTTATTAAATATTAATCTCTACTCTTTATCTATATTATATAAATATAATAGAGACATACAATTTTGAGGGTATATTCTTTGTGAAGAGTAGGTATTCACTAAGAAAGGGTATTTCGAAATTCCACCCCGAAGCCGCGAGCAGAAGCTAGTATAAAATAAAATCACTTAAAGCTTCGAAGAAATAAATTAGAGCGATAATACGGAAACGAACAAGAGTTATTACAGCAGGGGACGTTAATCAAGCGTTTATCGTGAATTAGATCAGCCACTTACATAGGAATGTCGTACCAATTTACATAAGGTTTGCCTCACGCACTTCTACCCAGACTTCCGTCCCGATTCCCGCTTCCAATCAAACTGTTTGAATTACGAACTGAATTTTGTGACTAGCCAGACATTGTGATTAAGTAGGGCTGGCCGCTTGAGTAACGACTATCAGTGTTTTGATGGGCGATAATTGTGTACAATTGGTCAAATTAATTTTAATTTTGATAGTTCTCAGTGCGAAAATAGGGCCTATTTTCACATTTCTGTTTTTTTTTTATACCACTAAGGTGGCAAACAAGCAAACGGCCCGCCTAATGGTAAGCAGTTACCGTAGCCTATGGACGCTTGCAACACCAGGGGTATCACTCGCGCGTTTCCAATCCTATTTTAGACCCGATTTGCCAATGCTACTCATGTTATTATTTTCACCGGCGCTTATGAACATTAGAAATACCAAACTTTGGGAAGGCTTTGAGGTGCAACACCTCGAACACACTGGTGGGTGCTTGGCAACAGATTTTTAATATGGTGGTGGGAACTAGCCACAAATATCACCATGCAAACAGTCTTACAGAATGTTTGTCTACGAAAATTATTCACATTTAACTCTAAAATCATTTTGGTCCCAGATGTAATCAAAACAATAGATTTGCTCGTCGTCCTAAATAAATGATCGAAAATTTAGGGTGTCCGCTATATAAACAATATCCTTATTAAATTTTAATCAGCTATTAAGGCTATTAAGGTCGACGGGCCCGTTGGCGCAGTTGGTTAAGACTCTGGTCAAGATTCCACCTATTGTGCCGCAGGTCGTGGGTTCGATTCCCACACAGGACATGCATTTGTGTGCATGAACATGTCTGTATGTCCTGAGTCTGGGTGTAATTATGTATATTAAGTATGTATTTACAAACAAAAAGTAGTATATGTATTATATCAGTTATCTGGTTTCCATAGTACAAGCTCTGCTTAGTTTGGGATCAGATGACCGTGTGTGAGAAATGTCCCTGGATATTTATTTATTATTTATTTATTCCCGCAAAATACACTAAAATAGCGGCTCTATTATCTTACTTTAAGTTCTAGAACGTGTAATTCACGCTCCAACTGAATTCATGTTTAAAGTCGCTCAGACTATACTTGAGTAACTCAGGATTTGTAAAGAGGAAATCCGATGGAGAATTTAAGTCACGGACATAGCTTTGAGGATAACTAAAGGCGGAATGAGTTTAAAGACGAATATTCCGTAATCTGTTGCAGTTTATTTGTTGGGAAATATCTTGTGGTTTTGTTGCATCAAAGTAAATGGGCTAATAGATGTTGAACACAACCGCTTAAATATCAAAACTACTTGTAACAGTGTGACAGCAACGTGTTGAAAGTGTAGTCTTTACTTATCTGAAAAAGTTTGGAAAAAGTTTTTGCTTTATTAATTTGACACAACACTTATACCCCTTATTCATAATGAAATTATCAAACATTGATTAGCTAAACTTCCGAAGTCTTTATCCGACAGGTGACATTTGGTGATCGAAAGAGTGAGACGGGGCACACTATTACACTGATTTAGTTAATATGAATAAGGGGGTTAGTTTCTATTGTCTACATCCAGTTTTTATTTTTAAGTTATTTCCCCCATTAGGTATTATCTTCAGGGTACATTATATTAACGGTTATAATATCCTTTCAAAGTTTGCGGAGGAGCACAGAATTATCTGCACCTAGTGACATACCCACGTGCTATAGCGATTAGCTTCTGATTCTTAGCATAATTGCATTATACGTCGGAAGGTAACCCCGAGCGGCGTGTGGCGTGCGGCGCTCACCGTTACCTTTGACATGCAAATTTACCTCACCACAACTACTACACTAACACTGATATTATTACATCACGAAGTACGCGCGTTACCAAATATTAGCAGCTAAGGATCGGCTAACTCTACTGAATAATAAATCACGAACTTGGTCATATTTATATCGCACACGATTTCCAAGTTATCTATAATTTTTTCGAGAGGAAACATTCGTTCGGATACCATCAGTTATTCCGATACACGCATTAGCGCACGTCCATCCATCTGTTAGAGTTAAAATTGACGAGATAACTCGTGTGAAAAACATGCACGATGTGGCTTTTCTGCAAAAACGATATTGTTGGAAACTAATGTCGTGTTTTTATTAAAAAATAGTATTTTATTTTATGAGTATTACCTAGAAGTATCATGAAAGTATTTATGACGTAATTCACTTCTAGATAAACCAAATTAAATTTTCTTGTGAACGGTGTAAAAGCAAAACACCTATAAGATATTGGAAGCTTTATCGCTGTATAGAGTAAAGTAGGTCAGGAGCAGGTGGAAGGGAAATCAGACCATTATACGTTGATTAATGAAGAACAGCCGGTTCCGATCGCTTCTATAGTATGGATAATATTAATCGTTATTAAAAGGTAAATTAATACACTTACTATAGTGTAGTAAACGGTAGAGGAAAATAGGCTCATAATAAACAGTAAACAAACATTTGACATAATAAAGCTGGTGTCAGTCACCCGGCGCTATAAAAATGCGAAAGTAAAGAGGTCGCACAAATCGTGGCTCATTTCGCGTCTGATTTTAATAACTGGTAATAAAAGCCGGCACTCGAGTGGCACTCGCCCGGCACTCACCCGGTCGCGCCGGTGATAGCGTGACGGGTTAACGCGTCGCGGCACGACAACCAACAAACAGGCCATTACCCGAAATCGAGAGGAAATGGAACACAACGCAATCACTCAGGCCGGGTGATAATATTAATATCGATTGAAAACAAAAGCAAGGTAAAAAATGGAAGCTGCATATATTTCAAAGACAGCTTGAGTTAATGGTAATGAATTACTATTTGAGCGACTATCAATATCTTAATTATTTTTTTTCTAACAAGAGGTTTATCAAATTTCTGGACTGAAATATATACCAGTTATTTATTTTTGAAATTTCGGTTCTTCCTTTAAATAAGTTTCATTGATGTTTAATTTTATGATAACAAGGTTAAGGGTGTTTTTAAAAGAAAGAGCGAAGTTTTATACTTTTCAATTGGCAGAGGAAATGGGTGAAATTAGCGGCGCGTCGTAAACAAGTGAAGTTAACCCGTTACTGCAAATGAGCGGCGGAACGATCTCGGACCGGGCGCGGGGCGGGCGCTTTGATGGTCCTCGCTGAGAGGTTATATAAACAATATTTTAAATTCGCTTTATGGTTGCAGTATTTTTTATTGTCCAATGTGCAATTAGGTAGCTGTAGGTAGCCGGGGAAATGCGACGCTTCATTTAAAATATGAAAACGAGATCTGTACAAAGTTATGCGGAAGTAGAGCAATGATAGCTCAGTATTGTTTGAAGTCAATTTGTGAGATCAAATCCTTATTTAATTAATTAAAAATAAATTTTATTATTTTATTTCAAACTAAAATTCTGATCTCAGATTGAATAATTGGACTGTTTTATAAAAAACGTAAACCGACTTCAAAGTACACTAAGAAGTAATCAAATTCTTAACATGATGACAATGGGACCAAACGGGAAGTGTAAGCTTCGAGACAAAAAAATAATTTTCCAAATCGGTTAATATATGACGGAGTTCTGAGGTAAAAAACATAAAAAAAAAAAAAACAACCGAATTGAGAACCTCCTCCTTTTTTTGAAGTCAATCAAACAAACACTTTATTGATAACTCCTTAATCTCATGAATTGATCTTCGTTCGCTGTTCGTTATAAAGTACCTCTCGCTTATTGAACACTGATCGCCTCAGCAATTATCTTCGGATATCCAATCACCGAGTGAACAATAACGTCTCACCGCACCCATAATCAACGGAGTCAGACTACAACTACATACTCTATTTACTCTATACTAGTAACTGATATATTCCACTTGCCCTCCCATATAAATCACAATATGGCTGTTTCATATTGGATAGCTATTTTAAATTGTGACAATAAACAAAATAAAAACGAGTTAAGAATAAGTCTTCTCGTTTCAAGTTGTATCCGAACCGGTGCATGTAGAACAATTTTTGTTAACGTTCATAAGTGCCCAGGGCCTTAATTAAATTAAAAAAAAAAAAGTTTTGATTTTTAATAAATAATATCAAAACGTTCATCTATTTGTACAAGTCACGATACAGCTTTATATCCTGGGGGACACATGTTCATCTGATTCCCAATTAAGCAGAGCCTGTACTATGGAAACCAGATAACTGATATACCTACTACATTATTCTATGTCATTTACTGGAATCGTACCCATGACTTGTGATATGGTAAATATTACCTCTACGCTAACCAGCCCATCTCTATAATCATCTAAATCATTCAGATCTTGACGCTCATACAAAACTTTTCGCTCTCGACCGTATTCAATATTTCTGCGTACTTTTATTTCCGTAGAAATTCTGTGGAGAGGCAAATGTAGTGTGTAGTAGAATAGGCAAGCGAATAGTTGAGTTTACGCCGCCTTTAGTGGGTCGCATTAACACCAACTAACTTGTAAGACTTTGGTTTAATGTTGCCATGGTTACGACGCCTTGTTAATTAACATCCATTAACTATACACAATATTACACTGTATTCATACATGATTCAGTACGTTTGCATGCTACAAAAAACGACTACGCAAATAAATTGAAATGTAACATCGAGTAATAAAAATAGAACGAGTATTCATAAAAATATAAAAGCACTACAGAGCGTTTTCATTTCGGTTAGCGTTAGGTGCGCGTACTCTTACGTGTACATGTGGGCACAAGGTTGCGGCGAAACATTCGCCTTTTATTTTTAATGGAAAAAAGCGTGTAACGCTTAGGATTCAATTACGTCGGTGTGGTTGGAGGCCATTGTGCACCAAACTCTATTTAACTCCCGATATATCCAGCGGGCACTGGGCGGGTGTGCCCTCCTTTAATTACGTGAAAATCTCTTCAGCTTAGTCATTGCTTAATATGGGCTCCAAAAAAACATAGTTTCTAAAACAAAAGTCTATTTTGTACATGTAAGGACTGATTAATGTTGCCTATTGAAATCTAACTAATTGAAACTATACTTACTCTAATGATCATTGGTTACTGTGTACTGTGTACTCCCTACTAAGCCGCTCTACTTCTGGATTTTTGAATGAAAATGAGAGAACTGTCATACTGGAAAATCGAGACATTAAAAAGCATGTATACGTAATGAAGTTTGGATAATGGCTGACTTCATGATGATGAAAGCATGATTCGGATTATCCCGACTGCGAATACCATTGCTTTACATAAGATCGCAGTCGCACCCACATAACATTCCTTTAATGTGGTGTTGTGTTCCTGCGGTGCTTAAGGTGACCATGAAGAGGCTTGTGCTGGTAGTATGCGGGGACCAGTTTTGTTGTACCAAATGACACTGCACTTTATCTCTTTCGCTGCTGGCATCTTAACCCCTCTTGAAAAAAAGAAAAGAATACATTTATTCATAAAAAAAAAATGTACGATATAAATAAACAAGAACGCTCTCTTCCAAAGCTTTTCAAAGATTTCTGCAGGGTTGGCAATGCGCAAGTGTTGCCCCTGTTGTTGCAAGCGTCTATAGGCTAACGGTAACAGCTTATCACTAGGCCGGCCGTATCGTAGTTTGCTATATTTGGAGCATAAAAAAAGCAATGGAACATGGAGTAGTCATAAAATAGAAAAAAACAATTATTAGCATAGCAATAAGCAAGTTATATAGTCTATAGGCGAGAATCGGTGTGGTGGCGTGCGCGTCGATCACCAGCCCGTCAATAGAGCGGCTCGTCGGGTGTCGATAACCCTCGTGTCGATACTACAAGTAAACAACTCGCTCGCGTGTACTGAACAATTACACATTCCATCAACATACCTACTCGGTTACAAAAGCTAGCTTTACGTGTTTTCATCGAGTCTCGAAGGGTCATAATATGTTGATGAAAAGTTATCTGGAGCAAGAAAATAAAATTATTTGCTGCGGATAGGCTTGTGTTTGAGCACTACCTCACATGATAAGATGATGTGGACGAAGTAAATATCAAAGCCATTTATTTAATTTAGGCCATAGTATGGCACTGCTACAAATGCAGCGTGATTCAATGATAGGTGCTTAGCGACAACTTTTTTATGTTTTCTTCACCGAAAGCTTAAGCTCACTGTAGGTTTCGAATCAACGATCATCGGTATACGACGTAGCTGCCATTGATTGATTGCTACTCTTACCTACAATTCAAATTATAGCCTTTTTATAAGAATAGAAAAAAAACCTCATATTTTCCTTTTTCGATTTTTTTCGGAACATGACATTTCATTTTATTGATAAAAAGTAGAGTTTTTACGATGAGATAGCAGTAAGCAAACGTTACCTAATAAAAGCTAAGTTAACAAGAGGAAATCGGTTATTAACACCAGCCAGTGATAACCAGCACCTTATCTGTTGCCGTATGATGCATTAACTACCTCACAGTGTTTGAACAACCGCTTATCGGCTACAAGTGGCACACGAAAATATACGAATTCAAATGTTTGAATAAATAATTTATTAAGTTTTTGTTAAAAAAAAACATTTCTAAGACAAGTATTTTTTGCTGACTGTACTTTTTGTTGACTGTTCTTGCATTGTCTTCCAATATACTAATGTGTACCAAATATCAAGTGAGCCCGAACACTGGAAGTGAGTAATATTCGACTTGCAAGATTCCACCCGAACATAGTTAGTTACATACACACAATGCAAGTTAAATAAAAGTTTGTAAAATAGGAAAATCAAAATACAATGTTTGAAAATTATTCTTTTTAAAAATGTCATGCAAGGATATATAGATAGATAGATAACTCTTTATTGTACACCAGAAAAATAGTTAACAAAACAAAAAGAAAAGAACATAATATTAATAACTGTAGAATGGGCGGTCTTATCGCTAAAGAGCGATTTCTTCCAGACAACCTTAGTATAAACAAATTGGAAGCGTGTCCTATACACATGAAAAAGCGATTAATGCTGATGACCAATAAAACAAAATAATAAAAATATCCGGTGTCATTTTCCACACATCTGCTCCCAAACCTAGCAAAGCTTCCGTAGTTCAGGAAACCAAATCAATGTTAGGAGCACGACAGTCAGGTTTTCCGACTCCTTAGGTCATGAATTAATGGCAATCAGTCTAATAGGCAAAATAAAAACAAAAAAAAACAATATAACAAGCATCTGTTATATTTTATATCAGTGCCAATGACCTTAAAATCCAGAAACAGCAAATACACTCGATAAATCCCATCAAATTCCATTGACAGGTTTATTGATTCTATCGGCTATCAATAGCAAGACAAATTACAAGTTCAACAACGACCGGCGGCGGGGCTGGGACTCGCCAACTAATAACAGTTGTAGTTGTTAATGTTAGAACGCCATTAGAGGCAGCTAGGTAAAGTTCCCGGAGTAATATGGAGTAAATCTATGCGGAACATAAGCAAATCGCGCCAGTTTGGCAACCGACTGCACATTCACCGCGCGGCGCAAACTTGCCGAGTGAAGCGAAGCGTACGGTATGTACCTACTCGTAACTTACAACAATTACACGTGATTAATCACTTAAATTTGGAGCATGCTAATGTGCTGCTGGTTTTGATTATGAATTCCTTCGATAATTTCTTGAGCTGTTTGTTACTGGTGGTCTAAATTAATGTACCTATATATTTTTTATTAATTATAGATAAGCTTACGTTTGATGAGAGATAGTCAAGAGTAAGCTGGCTCTCGAGTGCAACTACAAATTTTTAGCTTGATAGCCAGTCGAGTTTGTTTTTTTACTTACTTAGGTACTATTTAATTCTCGGTGTTGGGATACTGAGTCTTCTTACCATGATTCAGCATCTGTTAAACAAATAATATTATGTTTTCATGTTAATTCTATAATTCCGCTGCAGCTCCTGGCTCAGACCGCTGCTCAGTATCGGTGAATAGTGGCGCGTACGAGCCAACTGCACTGCTGGCTTTCAGCTGAAGAATACCGCAAAGGCGTTCTTGTTCGCGTTATGCCACTACATTCATTAAGCGATCACCTTCCTCTGTATGCCAAGAACCTGCGGAGTCAACGACCCCCACGACTTCCCAACTTCACTTTGAAGTTGCCCTAACATACATGAATGACACCGCTCGTAAACACACTTTATTACGAGATTGTTTACTCACTTTGATCGTGATAGATCACTGGGACGTTTATTGTTGCTACAACTTAGTGCCGAGATCCCAAACTATTCAGAGTCAAACTTACTATGTGATGAAAAATTCAATTAATGTATCTGTGTAATAATATACATCAAAAGCCTCGATGTTTATTCTTAGAACTCATAATTTTGGTCAAAGGAAGCAAACAAAGGCGGAGGAGACCCATTTCGGGCGAGAGCGGCAAACACCGCGCTACGGAGGAAACGTTTCGACTCCACGCCGAAATGATAAGATTTAAAGAGTCGCCAGTATTGTCTAGGAGGATGGAATTTCAAAACTCGAAAGACATTAAAAGAATATTACCTTTTACCGTCTCGGTATTACATGAAGCGCAGCGCAAACTTTATTAATATTACCTAAATATGCTCGCTATCTGTTCATAAAATTATTTACGGGTTTCGAGACGGATGAGGTAAGTTTGAGGATTATTTTCTGCAGATGAGAAATAAAAATGTATGTTTTAGTTTTATGGTTCGGTGGTACGTAGCGTGAAGCTTAGCTGCGTCAGTTCCCACGGCCGATTAAAAGTTTCCTCCCGGTAATCGCATTAGTGCACCCCTTTAGCAACAGTTGGATGTATCTGATCCTAGTGTACCATCTGGTTTGGTTTTATTCGAATAGTTGCATCCGTGCTGCCCTGAGTAGTAAGATTGAAGTATATCTTTTCTATCGTCTGAAATTCTCGATGCTTTTTAAGTTCCACTATTCAATTACTTATATAATTTAGTTTGAGAACAACTAGACATCTAATTACACATCATTCAGTTACTAAAACCACAAGTCTAATCACATAAGATAATAGTATTGTTAAGAACTCCTTGAATTTGATTTATAAATAGAATATTGATTTTTTTGACATGTGAAAAAAAGAGTGATGGAGATCAGAGCAAATAAAATGACTAATGAGAAAACCTGAAAATTTTGTATTTATTGTTGGTGGACGCGATCAATCGCCCACATAGTGGTCCTTCGAGTTGCGAGAAATGGATCAGAATATTTTACGTCGGAGTGCAAGATTAAATAAGAATATTTCCAACATGGAAAAAAAAACAATCGCTCCTTCGACTTCTCATGATCAACGGGAAGAAATTAGATCAAAGGCTGCGTCGTTGCACTCAGCACGGGATTCAGTAAGTACACGCTCCAGTGCCACAACTAAACTTCGACTGGCTCAGGCAAAAGCTGCACGAGAGATAGCTCAGCTAGAACAAAGGCGTATTGACGCTGAATGTGCAGAAATTCAAGCTCGTTTAGAGGAGGAAAAAGCGCAGATCGACCTAGATGAGGAAGAAAAAGCGAGTCGATCTAAACATTCACGTGTCCTAAAATGGGTAAGCGACACTACTTGTGCACCGCAAACTTGTGAAAGTACTAAGTGTGGAGTTCTGCCAAGCGACCAAAAGGGTGAGTTTTATACCAAGATTGTCAAACAAGACCAAAGAAACGATGACATAGTGAACTTCACACGTGCGATTACAAACGCTATTAAAAGTACCACCGTCAACCACCCGCCGTCAACCTCACTTACCCAAGGAGATAAGCTTTTAGGAAGAATATCAGCTAGAGACCTGCCTACATTTTCTGGTGATCCTTTGGATTGGCTACGATTCAAGCAAGCCTTTGGCACTACAACAACAATAGGCCAATATTCGGAGGAAGAAAACGTAGCGCGCCTGCAGAGATGCTTACGTGGAGAGGCGTGGGAAGCAGTTGCTGCTCGTGTTATCACCGTTACGTCTGCCGATGAAATTATGAAAACGTTAGAAATGCGTTTCGGCAGGCCAGAGCTAGTTTTGAATAAGATTATGAGCGAGATAAAGAAGATACCGAAACTTACTGGATCAAGATCGGAGTTGGTAACTTTAGCTACTAAAGTAGCCAATTGTGTAGCCGCAATTACTGCTACAAACTGTTTAGAATATTTACATAATCCCTATTTAGTTTCTGAAATTGTTAATAAATTTACTGAGAATTTAGTTTTTAGATGGATAGATTATTATGTCGCCCAAGATGCCGCCTACCGTCCAAGATTAGCCTTGTTGTCCGATTATTTAATGCGTGAGGCAGAGCAAGTGTGTAGGACTGGGGTGATGGAGATGCCACTAAAATCTAAGTCTCTATCCTTAGGTGTCAATCGACATCCTGTACTAGCGGCAACAGAAGACGATTGTAGTTTTGACATTTGCCGTGAGAATGATAATACTATTTCGTTTCAGAAGCGTAATTTTACGCCTGACACAAAGCTGCAATGTTCTTACTGCAAAAAAGATGGTCACACGTTGGATAGCTGCTCATCCTTTCTAGATCAGGACATAAATAAAAGGTGGGAGTGGATTTGTAACAAAAAACTGTGTTTTAAGTGTTTCAGCCCCAAGCACCAACGTGGACATTGCAGATCAAGGAAGCAATGTAAAACTTGTAACCGTGGTCACCATACACTGCTGCACCGGGAAGATTGGGTGAATTGGACTAATAATAAGCAGCCAGACAATTCTAAAAGGTGCGATGAGACTACAGCAAATGTATGGGCAAACCCCGTGATTAAAAGGCGAGTATTTTTAAAAATTTTACCTTTGATTATTGAGGGTCCTACTGGTAGTGTAAGCACATGTGCACTACTTGACGAGGGCTCCACTGTCAGTCTAAAGAAAATAGGCGCAGAAGGCCCCTATGTAAATCTCGAACTGCAAGGAGCTATTGGCGAGAAAAATAAACTTAATAACAGTCGTATGGTTTCGTTAACCCTACGTACGCCGACGGGTTCATTCTCCCTGCAACGAGTACGTACAGTGGACAATATTTCTCTACCAATACAAAAACTGGAAAACATATTGATCGATAAATACTCTCATTTACAGTCTGTACCATTAGAAGCATACGAAGGAAAACCCACGCTGCTTATCGGACAGGATTATTGGCAGCTGATTATAAGCAGAGAGATCAAACAAGGACGGATGAACGAACCTGTTGCTTCGCGGACTATGCTTGGTTGGGTATTACATGGTTTTGTTTCTTCTTGTTGTAATATAAATCCCGAGTTTAATTATCATGTTCACCAATCAAAAGAAGCTGACGTAGAGTTGCATGATCTTGTGAAAAATTACTTCCGGATTGAGAGTATTGGTATAAAGCGTGAAAACCAAAAAGAGTTTTCAACAAATGAAGAACGTGCCTTGAGCAATCTCGACACTAAGTCAAAAAAAATAGGTGACAAATGGGAATCAGGACTTCTTTGGCGATCCGATGTCATCTCTCTACCTGACAATAAGAAGTGTGCTATGCAGCGTTTAATGATTATTGAAAAAATTATGGATGCTGACCCTGCTTTTGCTGATGATTACTCGAAACAGGTGAACACTCTGTTGGAAAGAAGTTACGCGGAAGAAGTACTTGGTCCTGTATGTGGTAAAAGAGTTTGGTTTCTACCACACTTCGGAGTTCGCAATCCAAACAAACCTGGTAAACTTAGACTAGTTCATGATGCGAGAGCTGAAACTAAAGGTATTTCATTAAACACAGAGCTCTTAGCAGGTCCTGATCTTCTTAACTCTTTGTTTGGTGTATTGATTAGATTTAGAGAGAGAGTAGTTGCAGTGACAGGAGATATTAGGGAGATGTTTATGCGCGTAAAGATTAATGAAGAAGATCAGAAGTCCCAACTCTTCCTATGGCGCGGAATGAATAGACAAGAACCTCCCCGTACGTATAAAATGACCTCTATGATTTTTGGTGCAAAGTCGTCCCCCTGTACAGCAACGTATTTGATTAGAAGAAACGCCGAAGAATTTGCGATCTCTCATCCTCGAGCAGTGGCTGCGATTAAAAGAAGACATTATGTAGACGATTATTTGGATAGCGTAGATACGATGGAAGAAATGAAACAGTTAGTTGAGGACGTGACCTACATTCATTTGGCTGGTGGGTTTGAGATTAGAGGTTTTGTATCTAACAAGCCTGAATGTGTCCCAGAACAGATAGACACACCATCAGTTAATTTGTTTCAGTCGGAAACTACTCAACGAACACTAGGAATGATATGGAAGCCACACAAAGATGTTCTTAGCTTTGACTTCAGTTTTAAGAAACTAGACGCAGACTTATTAAATGGAACATGTAAACCGACGAAACGGGAGATACTAAAGGTTATTATGTCTATTTTTGATCCTCTTGGTATGCTTAGTCCCTTTCTGATTCGTGGTAAAATTCTTTTACAACAACTTTGGCGAAGTGGGGTAATGTGGGACGAAGTAATAGGTGATGCCTTTGCTAGGACTTGGTTCAGCTGTTTACTTGACCTAAGGACTTGTCAAAAGTTTTATGTCCCACGATGTTACGGTTTTAGTGCATTAGATTCATTTCAGTTACATGTTTTCGTCGATGCTTCAGAACAAGCATATGCTGCGGTTGCTTACCTGCGTCGTGATAATAGTGAGGTTGCATTTGTGGCTGCAAAATGTAGAGTTGCACCTTTAAAGTTGGTTACTGTGCCCCGATTAGAACTTCAAGCCGCGCTCATGGGCGCTAGGCTCAGCGAAACCATTAAAAAGGAGCAAGACTTGAACATTGAACAAAGGTTTTTCTGGACAGACTCTCGCGTAGTATGGCATTGGATACAAAACACATCCTACGAGAAAAATTCATTTGTATCCAACAGACTATCTGAGATAAGAGAGATATCTAATCCCACTGAGTGGAAATGGCTGCCAGGTGAATTAAATGTTGCAGACGAAGCTACTCGAGCAAAGCAACAAACAATTGCGGGATTAAAATGGATTAAAGGTCCTGATTTCCTAAAACGCTCCGAAGATAACTGGCCTAAGATCACTCCGTCTGTAATTTTGGACGAGATTGAGCATACTTTAGTGACACATACTAGAACAAAATTTCTACTTCCTGATATTAACCGATTTTCAAAGTGGATGAGATTAATTCGCGCAACAGCTTATGTGATTTTATATATTGAAAGACTACGCGTTAAGTCACCTGTATCTTTGCAGAGTCGACATTTAGATCGTGCTGAACAACTGTGGATCATACAGAGTCAACATGAAAGCTTCCCGGATGAACTTGTTAAAATTGAAACTAAACAACCAATTAATAAAGGTAGCCGTTTAAAGAATCTGTGTGTCTTTATCGACGATAGTGGAGTTTTGCGTCTGAAAGGTAGAGCGGGAGCGATTAAAAACGTACAAGCCTGTATGTTGGATCCTACAATACTGGATGGACGAAATCAGTACACGCGCCTCCTGATTCAATATTATCACGAAAAGGCCTTTCATGGATATACGGAGACCGTTGTAAATGATTTGCGTCAGAAGTACTGGATTATACATTTACGTCCTACTGTCAAAGCTATTCAGCATAGTTGCCGTTACTGTCAGATTCAAAAGGGTCGTCCTCTTCAGCCTACAACAGGAGACTTGCCCGCTGCACGATTAGCTCATCACAAACGACCATTTACACATTGTGGACTAGATTATTTTGGACCAATGACTGTGACTATTGGCAGGCGACATGAAAAGAGGTATGGTGCATTATTTATCTGTATGACTACGAGGGCAATTCATCTAGAGTTGGCTGGTAGTTTGACAACAGATTCGACGATTATGGCGTTAAGACGTATGATGTGCCGTAGAGGATGCCCAGAAGTTATATACTCCGATAATGGCACAAATTTTCGCGGAGCTAACACTGAGCTACAAGCTGTAATGAGAGAATTAGATAACAATGAAATTGCAAATTATTTTTCCAATAGAAGAATTGAATGGCGATTCAACCCTCCGGCAAGTCCACACATGGGTGGTAGTTGGGAAAGGTTAATCAGAAGTGTCAAGACTTCATTGAAGATTGTTTTGAAGGAACAGGCTCCAAAAGAAGAAACATTGTTAACGTTGCTTGCAGAGGTAGAGCATATTATTAATTCGCGTCCATTGACTCACGTTTCAGTCTCTGAGTCAGACCCTGAAGCGCTGACGCCAAATCATTTTCTTTTAGGAGGACCGTCAAACGTTCCTTGGTTAGGTAATTCTGAGATTGTGACCCGCAAATGCTGGAGAAACGCTCAGCGTCTTGCAGATCAATTTTGGAATAGATGGCTTCGAGAATACTTGCCTTCGTTGTTGCCTAAGCCATCTCGAGAAGGAGGCAGTGATTTAAAGGTAGGTTCTGTGGTTTTAGTGGCAGTTCCATCAATACCTAGAAATGTTTGGCCAAAGGGAGTGGTGATTAAGTTGTTTCCGGGGCCAGATGGGATAAGTCGGGTAGCCGATATTCGGACGGCTGGCGGTATACTTCGGCGACCATTTACTCGTTTGATTCCGATTAATTTAGAAGCAGTGTAATAGTTTTAATTCATATTTTTTTTTTACTTATTTTAGGCGGGAGAAATGTTAAGAACTCCTTGAATTTGATTTATAAATAGAATATTGATTTTTTTGACATGTGAAAAAAAGAGTGATGGAGATCAGAGCAAATAAAATGACTAATGAGAAAACCTGAAAATTTTGTATTTATTGTTGGTGGACGCGATCAATGGCCCACAAGTATAATAATAAAATCCGCGATGTTTCCTACATCTTGTTCTTTGTGGTATGCGTTTCCTAGTTTGTCTGCAACTTCGCCAATTAAGCAAAGTGCATTAACCACAATAGTTCCACTTAAGCTTGGAAAATATACGTTTGTGTCATTGCTTTACGGACGCTGCTTGAGTTTAAATATTCGGTGGTATCACTTTATCATTTCCAAGTATATAAACGTGAAGTGACTGGAACGATACATTTCGGTTGTATGCGTAATTGTTGATGCTTATAAATTGGGAGTGAGAAATAGCTAAACTCAAGTTTGAGCAAGTCGGTCTTGTTATAAGTTGTGATTCGGCAGTCGGGAGCAGCGCTGAGTGAGACAATAAGCACATTTACCGCGTGTCACGTATCACGACAACGGGTGGTGGAGTATATTTAGTTACCTGACATTTAAGGAGTGAGCTGTGTATTTGATATATGCACAATCAGAAGGTTAGATGACTATGACTTTTGAGAGAGGTAGAGCATAGCGTATATTCGCTAAAAGAGCAGCTCGACTGGGGAAGTACCTCCACCTTACAGAATACCGCAGCCAAATAACTTTATGTTGTGTAAAGTTGTGTTCCTGCGCGTGAGTAAGGTCGCCAGAGCTCATAGGGGAGGGGGGAAAGGTCGGTAACGCGTGAGCGATACTTTTTGTGTTGCAAGCGTCCATATGGCTACGGTAACCGCTTGCATTCAGGCGGGCCGTATGCTTGTTTACCGACTTAGATGTATAAAAAAAAAAAAAACAAATATGTTGTGTCACGAAAATTGAACATTATATTTAAGATATCTTGAAGATGGAGCATATTTTAAAGACAATACAGATTACAAGCGCGCTGCAAAATGTTACCATTCATATAATCCTATATTAGAGATGTTTGAGTGATAGACATACTTGGTAACTCTATTTATACGGTGTTTTGGAATCATTCACCTCATATATCAGGGTAAACACGTGAATATGAGCGATCGTTTTGTGCCGGTGCACCTCCCCGGTCCGGTCTATCGCTAACAACAACAATCCAATACGGATTTAGTACAAATTGTACGTAAATAGTTGGTTCAGACTCGGTTTGTTTATTTATATGCACGTGATAGAGGTGCGGCTAGCCATGTGTTATTTAATTATACATCATACCGAATAGAAATGAAGGAATATAAACTGGTATAAGTGCACGCACATATCAGTTAACAAGTTTTACCACAAGTATAAAGGGTGAATTATAATTTACTGAAAAGCCTAATGATATAACGTAAAAGTTGACTCTACATCAGCTTCATAAAACTGAGAAGACTCCGGAAAGAAATTCATTACTTTTTTTATGTCGGAGTAACAACATAAGTATTTCTTGAACTATTTAATTTTACACATTAAAAACAATTTTTTGAAAATAAATGATAACTTAATACTGTTTCAGACTTTGCTGCAGTTTTTTTCTTTTTATTTATTTAATACACAAATATTTCCATATATTTTGTAAACGCTTAATTCCGCCAAACTGCACATCAGTTTGTTGGCAGATATAGTTCTCATTTTTATTAAATTGACGCACGAACACAACATACATATACTTAAAGTTGTTATTTGGCTAAGACCTAGTAATAATAGTGCCGATACACCCTGACAAGGTTCGAAGCTGATAATTATGAGTACAAAATACTTTAACTTACTAATAAACTATCTACTATTTTACACAAAATGTGCAGTATTATTTTGGATCAGTCACGAACTTCACAACTTCACGAACGAAAGAAAACTTGACTATCTATAACCGCTACGAAAATATAGTAGCAAGGAGCCAAGTTATAATAATTTCATGAAAATCGTCCACGGGCAGTAGAAGTGGGCAATCGTTATTACTTTTTTATCACGTCCTCCACCACCACTAATATTAAGTTGTTATATTTATGTGGAAATACCATCCTACTATATTTATAATATAATTAATGCAAAAGACAAGTATGTTTGTGTGTATGTATTTAAAAGCCGCAATGGTTGAATGTATTTGAGTGAAATTGGCACAAAGATACATTATATCCTGGAATATTGGCTTGTTGTAATTGTTGGTATATCCAATAGGGATCACCAACATACAACGACATTGTAAAATACTTTCAATCTCAGGAAAATATTAAAACCCTCGGAAACGCTAGCAAAGCAGCGGCGCGCCACTAGTAACCAATTAAAACTGTTCTGAAAGTTAGTGATCATTATCATGAGCACGGAGCAGCGACCTGAACTTATTGAATGAAGGCAACCGAAACAAGTTGACGACCGAAATAGGCCGCGTCAGATCATCGTTTCAATATTCAGGTGACGGTAAAGGTCCTTAAACTCTTCACCTATAAAATTCCGAGCCACAGTCTTTGGTGACAACTTCTTTATTATATTCCATGTATGTCAAAGTCGTGAGAAGTATGATAATATTCATCGGAAAGTTTGCCAATAAAGGGGCGCAGGCCGAGGTGCGCGGGGGCGCGGGGGGCGCGGCGAGCCGACGATAAAGTTGGGGTGTTTGTCCACAGTTCAATTATTCAGAAAATTCTGAAATCGAATGACGGAAACTTTTACAGAATATGCTTCGAATGAAATGAAATGCTTTCGTTTGTTTTAGCGTTTGAATTTATGATGATGTTTTAGCTTCTATTTTCGAGATATATTGCATAGTAACGGTTACTTTATGAAATTTTGTTTTATTTCAACATGTACATACCTAACCAACTCGTTCAATCACTCCTTCCGCGGACGCTCAGACTGTGGAATGAGCTCCCCGCCGTGGTTTTCCCAATGGAGTACAGCATGGGGTTCTTCAAAAGGGGTGTGAAGAGATTTCTGCAGGGTCGGCAACGCGCGGGTGATACCCCTTGTGTTGCAAGCGTCCATAGGCTACGGTAACCGCTTACCATCAGGCGGGCCGTATGCTTGTTTGCCACCTAAGTGGTATAAAAAAAAACATTTTGACTTTCAAATTTTCATCCTTCCGTAGTACTCTGTGGATACCTTCAGAAACTTTTAATACAAAAGTTATCGATCCCTCTACGGAAACAATTTCTAAGTTCCAGGTATTTTCCATTACAATATGAATATATCGAACACATTGAAACAAAGCGGAGAACTTTTCGTGGCTGCGAATTTTTCCATCGAACAGGTTCTGTGTTGGTAAACACTGTGGTAGATTCGATTGAATGTTTTTGTTGGCGATTCGTTGCGGTGCGTTGCGTTGCGGACCAGTACGTTGTGTCACTAAAGGGTGCATCGGGATGTAAATGTCCTGTAGATACAGTATAGTGAATGCGCCGGTCGATTTGTTGAATGCGGTACTAACGATGTGCTGTATCTCAATACAACTATATAGATATTGGACCTACATCTAATGGGACGGTTAGCGTGGTTAGATACCCTGACCTGAATGCCACACCGCAACTCGTGCTTTCGATACTCAGCCAAGACTAACATATTGTGTGCATGAAGATGTCTGATTGTTCTGAATGGGTGAAAGTACCTTATTTGGTATCTTTTCAAAACAGAGAGGTAGAGCGTAGCGTTTATTCGCTCAAAGAGCAGCTCGACTGGCAAGTATCTCGACCTTACAGAATACCACAGCCATATAGATTTAAGTCGTATACCTGCGCATTAGTAAGGTAGCCAGAGCTCATAGGGGAGGGGGGAAAGGTCGGTAACGCGTGAGCGATGCTTCGTGTGTTGCAAGCGTCCATATGGCTACGGTAACCGCTTACCATCAGGTGGGCCGTAGGCTTGTTTACCGACTAAGTTGTATAAAAAAAAAAAAAAAAAAAAACCAGTACTCATCGTGTGGAAGGGTCGGTAGGCGTGTGTTTTCCCGTGGGTTGCAAGCGTATATGACTACGGTAACCGCTTACCGCTTATAAGTTATAGCATTTACTATAAGACAACTTTCCGAAATCGAGAAAACCATTTTTTTTCCATATACACCGTGACTTTTTATTCGTCTTAGAAACGCAGCCCATTTAATGTATCCAATGAAAAGGTACTAATTTGTCATATGTTTTTATTTTTTATTATTTCTATAATTAAAAAAAATATTAAAAATTCATTAGAATTATGAAAAATCTGGTTATTAATTATAGTTTACGTATAAAATGGTAGAAAATACCAACCCAGAGCACGAGTAGAGTATACTGCGCTCGTAACAGGGTGTTTAAAACTACGTTGTAGGTCGTAATGAATATTATTTGTTATTTTTAAATTATACAAATGATAATTTAAAAAAAATCTTTTTTATGATTAGTACCTATTCATTGGGTACATTATGTAGGCTGCATTTCTAAGACGAATAAAAAGTCACGGAGTATTTTCATCGAAGAAGGTAGATGTCTAATTGGGAGAAACTATTTAAATTACTATTTTTCGCGATATCAGTGTTGATCACATACTCAAAGATGTTGAAACTAACCAACCTAATTTGATATCGGAGAGAAGCCTTCTAAAAGTAGTCAACTTGTATACTTTATAAAAGTAGGTTCAGAAATATCTTTTTAGATATCAGCTTCGTTCGGGAACAAAAAACTGTGTGCGTCAGAATAACCTAGAATATAAAACGGTCTAAAAAAACGGTTCTTTTAAAAACGTTCCATTTCTTATTTTTAATTATAAAACTAGTTAATTGCTTAAGAAAACCCAACGGAGACTGGATTCAAACAAAAAATCATTATTTCATAATAGAATAGTAAATTGGATTTTCTTTGTTATTCGGATAGAGGTCAGACGAAATATGTAATGGATAGAGAATTAATTACATTTTAATTACAATTCTGAGAAAAACGAATAAAATTTTATGGAAATAGCAGACGAGATATATTCACGTGTGATGCGAGCCGTAGTGCACACGTTTTGTAAAGACCTAAACCTTTTTCTAATTCATATATCTATAGAATAACCATTCCTTGGGCTATCGTCATCAGTATGATAGGTTATATATGTGTACCTATCTGTTTATTATGAAAGAAAAGTCTACCTAAATTATAAACACCAAATTAATAAATAGAGTCACAAAGAAACTTATCTAATTTGAATATTTATAAATTACAATCTGTTGTCTAGTAATTGTGTAGATGGCTAAACGATTCTAGCTTAGTATTTATTTTAAATTTTGCAGTAGGTTTAGAATTAAGGAATTAAGTAGTTAAAAACATAACACCAGACCACGTAGGAATGTATTTAATTTATTTACAAAGGTGAATAAATGAAACAAATAAAAAACCTAAAGAGGTTTCCGAACTATTAAAACCACCGTTTGGGATGATCAACCATGCTGAGATTTTTATTATAAATGCGAAAGACGTGTGTCTGTATGGTTGTTATGATATCTGAGCGTATTAAATGATAATAATTAAATTGTTGACCAAAACACTTGCTTCCGCTCCACAGTTTCCCTGTGTTTTTGAAGGATATAATATTAGGTCCTCTATTTTGTTCCAGGATACCATCTATCTTTAGAGTAATGGGGATACACACATGGATTTATATTCATATATTAATAATAGGATAGTAGGGTTAGTAGAATTTAAAGCGCAAACTCCGAGGTAGAGAGTAACATTTCCATCTAATAAAATTAATGTAGTAACAGACCATTATCTTTTTCATTACACGAACGACCAACCCGAAATATTGGTTGTATTATTAAAGTTTTAACTAAGGCACCCTCTTCTAGAGCTGACTACAAATCTCACGATTCGAGAAAGGGCTCCGTTTCTAGCTGGTGGGTACAGGCCGGCTGATGTATGGTGGCTTATAGAGGTTCACGCTACGCTGTGGCTACGCATTAAGTAGGCTTATAGTATCTACAGTGATATCGATGTTGTCAAATAAGAGTAATAGTTGCATTGACCTGACTATATTTATTTGAGATAGCTGAATTACGAGTATTTACGAGGTTTCAATTATTTGTTCATTTTCAAGCAATATCGCCGGACAGATTCCCATGTGCGTTTATAATATTTATTAAAAAGGATATAATAGAAGAATGGGCTAGATGACAAAAAAAAACTATTTAGTCCGTCTTTTACGTTATCAAAAAATATTAGACACGTTTTTTTTTAATTTGTCAATCAAACAAGAAAATACGAAATTCCGCCCCCACGAGCCCCCACTCCCGAACGCTTCACTCGCTTTATCTTTGTAATTTTTTTATGATTTGGTAAAACAAAAACCACGTGTCCAATATTTTTTTACAATCTAACTGACGGACTAATTCGTTTTTTTTTATTTTACCCAGGAAACATCCCGATTGAATAACGAAGAAAATGGTTTTTAATTCGAACTGACTTTGAACAAAAATCTCTCTACTTTCATGAATCAAAAATAAAGTTCCTCATTTTTAAACTGATTATTGTACTTAAATATCGGTAAAATACTTAACTTCATCATCATTAAAGATAAAAAAATATATTTATTGTAAACAAAAATTAAGAAAAAACAGAGTGAAAACCAGCACGAAACAAAAATATGTGACACCAATCAGTTGCAAGCCCTAATACCAAATTTCAGTTTTAAATAAACTGCCAATAAGGTTTAAGTCAGTCTTGTTACACCCAGGTAATACGATAGCCCCATCCCTTTTTGTTTATATGTCATATGAAAGTGACGGATATATTTAAAACTTAGGTATTACTATACTTGACTTACACCTTATTTATTAATAAGGGCAAACTATTTATTGTGTTGGGTAGGTGTACTAGGGCGTACTAAGTATAAAGTATTCCATGCCTAAGAAAGGAAGTAGAATTTTATAAAATAGTTCAACCCCTAAGGGGATCATGGTGAAACCGGGGGCGGAAAGCTAGTATAATTCATATAACAGTAGAGGGTCACAAAATTTTGCAGTGTAACTTGCCATTAGCCGTTCACGCTGAGTCCGCATTCTCTCGATCCAAAACCGCTACCAAGTTACTTCAACCCCAAAAACAGATAGTATGAAGTCATTCTAGTTTGAAACCATGGCACGCTGGAGATACAATCACTGCCTTCTTTAACTGTACTAGCACGCAATGCAATGCAATCGCAGAGATGCGATTGGCTAGTTCTCTTCTGCGTGGTGAGAAGGGTTGCCCGCGTGGGACCACCTCGTTTATATGTATTATATCGACAAGCCTGTTTTTGCTCGATATAAATAAAACATTATGAAAGGCGAGGAATTATTGAAAGGTGACTCTTGTTTATTAATTACAAATTATTCTGTGTTATTGATGCAAAAGTTTCAGCAGCGGTATCAATATCTGTGGCAATTTATTTACGTAACTTTCCAAGTAGGTACAATACATATTGTACGATAAAATAAGGGTGAAGAATAGTTTTTATCTGATATCAGAGCGGCTAGATACGTCAAGTACTCCAGGGAAACGGCATAGAAACTTTTGTATCGTTCTGAATCGGTACGTGGCGTGGGAGCGGGCAGCGAGTGCAGGCCGCGCGGCCCGGCCGGGTAGCGGCCAGCGCGCTCTCTCGCAGCCAACTATAAACAACTGTACGTAACTCCCCGATACTTACACAACTTTTCAATGGTTTTTGATCCGAGAGTTGCGAACTCATTTGGCTTTTGATAAATAAGAAGTGGATGAACGCGAATGCTTGAAATGTTCTCTTACTCCGTTGTTGTCTTGATTGAATTTGTTTCAGCTTTTCCACAATACCGTCGCTTTTGTCGGTTTTGCTCCACATTACGTATATTAGTTTATTCGAATTAAGAGTTCCAGACTTTGATGTATTTTGTTTGGATGAGAACTTGTTTAACATGTCTAACCGTTTGTAAAATAAACGTTGACTTTAAATACGGATTTATTTTGGCATTTTCCTTGCGACTTTGGGGAATATAAGTTTTAAAGTTATACAAATCTGACTGTGAAAACACACGAGTACCTATTTAAAACTCCTATTATATTATTGCCATCTTCGGTCAAATCATAGTGAGATGGTAAAACATAATAAAAATAATGACTTCTCTCCAAAATGTCTAATTTAAAACTAAGCAAAATTGTAAAATGGAATTTCCAAGCTTGTTATAGAGAGTACCTGTGTCAAACGTAGATGTCCTGCGGGATTCAAAAATAGGTGAAATAGACCCAGCTTCGGCGCTAGGCCCGTTTCATTCCAAGCAATGTATCATTGAATGAAATACATCCTCGTTTAGAGATGGGCCGAATACAAATAGGCTTAATGAGGGATGCCTCTTATGATATCGTGCTAGGTTGCTGCAAGCCTGGGAGGTCCAGTCTTGTTGGAAATGAAAAGATATTCTAGCTTCATGTACTTATAGACTTCCCCCTTACTCATAAAGCGCTATTTAACTAATATACTGTTTAAAGGGTCACGTAAATAATGTCACATTATTTGACAATGACAATAGAGTGACGATATTTACGTTTTTTTTTTTTTTTTATACCACTAAGGTGGCAAACAAGCATACGGCCCGCCTGATGGTAAGCGGTTACCGTAGCCTATGGACGCTTGCAACACCAGGGGTATCACTCGCGCGTTGCCGACCCTGAAGAAATCTCTTCACGCCCTTTTTGAAGAACCCCATGCTGTACTCCATGACAGTATATTAGTTAAATAACGTTTTATTAGTAAGGGGGTTAGTTGTACTTGTAGTTGTAGTTTTAGTAGATGGTAACTTCAGTAGCTTTGGCTTTCGGACTTTGATAATTATAAAGCCTCGAAGCTCTAACATGCCTTTACGTTTTATTTCACGTACCTAATAAAGTTTTTAAAGATTTGCAAATAGGAGTCGCATACTTACCGCATCGTGTTTTACAAAAGTGCTTTTTATTTTAAATACCTACTTTATTTTTAAGCGAAAAAAGTTATGACGCGAAACGTGAAAAGGTGTTTTTTTTGTAGCCCTCTGCGTAATAGAACTGCAAACAATATTAGAGAGTTTAACAATAGCAGCGGCCTTATAACATAAAATAAACAGCGTATTTAAAATATTCCGTGCTAAAAAGGGTCTTTAGTCATTATGTCCCACTCGCGAATGACCCGCGGGCCATAGCGCCTATTCTATTTTATTTTCAAATTTTGCATTAGTCTAGTAGTTTTCGATCTCGATTCGACTTCAAATGTACCGTTATTACAAATTCTCTAAAAAACTTTATTCATTAGTAAAAATCTGTTCAATATTCTTTAGTAATACAAACAACAAAGGCCGATCGCATAGCTAAATGAATTAGAGAAACTAATGGGCCTTTGATTTGTGAATCAATCGGAATTATTGGTTTATTTGCTGACATGTTAGATCCGGATAATCTCAACGCCTCGGCTCTCACGACTATTAGGTATTGTCTATGCTTGTATCATTGACTAAATAGGGTTGCTATCAAATAGATTGTTTAATTTGTAATGACAAAATTTGGCAAACCTTGTTGCTTATTGCAAAGCGACATGAAATACAAAATTGATTCACCGACAGAAGTTTTGATCTTTTGATGATATCGATTTTGTAGTTATCTTTATTTATTTATAGATATCATAGGATCAACTGAGGTTTTGAAGCACGAGAGTTCACTACATTTACATATACCTATTCTTTGGATGACACATCACTTTTATTAACAACAAATATGTACAAAATACAATCTATATATAGAAAATTTCCTCAAGCCTGCCGCTGCTTCCGATTAACGGCAAGGTTCCCAGAAGGCTGACAGCGTTTCCTCTTTGGATAGCCAAGCTGACGCGTTGGCGGAAAAAGCTCCCCGCCCGCTGGTCTCCGGAGGTCTCGATAAATTTTGAAGACAAGGTGCGAGCAAAACGGCGAGCTTCTGACCCAAGGTCTCGACCGCAAAAGGCATAAAAATATAATTGAGTCCAATAGATGCATAATTTTGAATTTTCCGCACTGGCCGCCGCTGCCCCAGCAGCTTTACAAGTCGCCGGTAAGTAAGATGGCGCGAGTGTATCGACACATGTGGCATCCCACACCAGCGACTTGCCGACACTCCAAGGGATCAAAGACATACCATCCGGTCTCTTGCCATCGCCCCGCACAATACCGACTGGTTCCAGTACGGAAGGCACGATAATGTCATTTATTTAATTCTTTGGATAACATTATAATATTATGATCTAATATATGACTAAACTTGGTAACAAAACTTCAGTGCTGTTATTACTAAACTATGAGCTAGCACGGAACCCATTGACGCGGCGGCGGCGGCCATTATACCAATAACAACACGAGCACGCGAGCTGAACCTAATTAAATTAGCTCGTTGTGTCGCTGCGTTATAACTTTCAAAGGTTGTGTTGCAAGTGTCTGCTGCTTTGTGGGCAGAGCTTTACGCACCACAGTAATGTAGCAAGTTAATACAATTTAATTTACCTATAGGATCTACCATACAGATAAAATATGAATAGAGCGACTGAACTACAGAATGTGCCGTAAGCACGGGTATGTGCAACGCTGCCTTTTTTGAACGACTAATACCTATAGTTTATTCGCTCTAAGAGCAGTTCGACTGGGGACCTCCACCTTAAAGAATACCGCAGCCAAATGTTGTTGTATAAAGTTGTGTTCCTGCGCGTGAGTAAGGTCGCCAGAGCTCATAGGGGGGGGGGGGGGAGGTCATTAACGAGTGAGTGATACTTCGTGTATTGCAAGCGTCCATATGGCTGCGGTAACCGCTTACCATCAGGCGGGCCGTACAACTGTTTACCGACTTAGTCATAAACAAAAATTGTGCCAATTTCTCGTTTTTTATCGATACTTTTACCGGGAACAAATGACAAGGAACATATCGATATTTTATAAACTGACAATAAATCAATTAGTAATGAATGCATTAATATGCAAACTGCTCACGCGTTACAATATTCTTAAAATTCTATAGCAACTATTACGGTTACAGTGAGCTAACAGAGTGAGAGAGCAATGTTGAAAATCTGTCTACTATCACGTACCTATGAAGGTCCGAAAAAAGCTAGTTCGCAGTTTGCAAGCTGAAGTAAACGGGCAGGCCATGTCGCTCGAAGACCCGATAAATTTGTAAACTGTAACTTTGACTCTCCAATGCGACGGTATGTTTTTAAGTCCAAATCCACTTTGAAGTCGGTTTTATTTTTGTTAAAAGTTAGATTACCAACATAATAAGTTAACTTGCAGCTTCTATTCTAACCATTTTCTGTATTTAATGCAAGTTCTGTCCAGTATGTCGCTACAGAAGGCTGTACACACAGTACAAGTGGACAATGTTTCCACAAGTGTGTAGTTGTGTTTGTATTCAATGAGCGCATTACTCACACGCGCGCTATCGAACAATACTCGCTGAGGTAGCTTCAGGCGAACCTGAACATACAACCTGTGGATATGGCATTACCAATTGCGACAGAAATAAAGCGGATTTTTGGTTTTATGTTTAATCCTGCACCAAATTAATGCTTGGTAACGTAACTAGACAAATTTTTTTTTCTCGCATTAAAGTAAACAGAGAATTTCTACAAAAGTTTTTTAAAAAAATTTAAAATTTACGCAGTGCGCTGCCGTGGGATAGTAGTTAACAGTTTTTGTTTATATTTTCAGCTATTTCAGCGTATTCTACTTTAAATTAATTGGAGTATAAAGATCTAAAAAGAAAAGCAAAGGGGAAAATTTGCAAGAGCGTTATTTCTAGCGTTTCTGTTTGTATTTGAATTATTTCATACTTTCATACTTCAGCGCGAGGCTAGGGTTGCCACAGTCACGCTTCAGGATTAAGCAGCCACTTTACACCTCCGTCACGTGCCTCGCAGGAAGCGGCTCCTGATATGAATTTTGATGTGTGAAATACACTGTCATCTTAAAAACATGGGAATTATTATATTAACACTTGTGGAATATGCAATTTAAATTACCATGATCTGAAATTGCATACGAAATAAACATACGCAAATACATGAATACAGAATATTCCCACTCGTAAAATGATATTAAACAACCCTGTGATTGCGAGCGGTTCTTGTAGGCACATTGCGGCGGGGCGGGCGGCGGAAACGCGTTGTTTTCCCGACTGTCGCGCTCCCCTCCGCTCCACTCCGCACGGCTCCGCTCCGCGCCGCACCGCTTCGCTTCCGCACCCGCAGCGCTTCTGTCGCAGCATTGTTGTGCTCGCAATGTGCTTGTTCTATTTTAATCATTGAGCATTTCAGACGAGTTATTTAAACTGAGGAGTGAAAGACAACCCCTATGCCATTATACTCTCGTTGGAACTTGAACGTTCTATATTCATTTAATATTATATTGAAATATACCACCATAAAACTATGGTAATTCCTGGAGAGGTTACCAAATATTCTGCTTCTAAAATAAAGTGTGCAAAATTGTGATTTACATTAATTTAGAACTACGATCTATACAACATAAATATGCATAGAAAATTAAAAAAAATAGTTTTGCTTTTATTTTTGTGATTCGCACACAGATTACAGAATGAAAGGCAGATGGAGCGCACGGAACACGCGAGTGAGGCCGAAAAAGCAAATACAAATTAAAAAACACCTACCTGGTATTCGCTTTTAAATTTGTATTTGCTGTGTGGCGACACAGTGGTGTGTCTGTAATCTGTGATTACGCACTTATTTTTATCATATCCTAAATAAACACATATCTCAGGACAAGAAAAGAGTAATATTATCGAAAATCTATTAGATCTACCTAATATAAACACAGATGCTCAAAAATATTTGTTGCCCAAACGTCTCCTTAGAAGCGGTCTCTTTAATATTTCTTTCATGTAATTATGATTGGCTCTTGCCAGCAGGAATCAACTTTAGATTGAGGCTTGCCAAACGATCACAGCCGGGCCGAGATAAACCTAATGTAATATCTTCGTAACCTGGATATGATATCATCTTTACCGAATTAAATTAAAACTTTCTGGGGTCGACGCCAAAAAGACGATGTGACATTTATCTTTAACTTTAGTATTAACCTAACAGTTTTAATCTTCATTTATAACGATATTTACTAGATTATAAAATAAGATAGATAGATATACAGACATTGATAGCAGGTAGGATCGTCAAAAGCCAAGGCAAAAATCTTCTTTCGATAAAGGAAAGTACTTTGAGGCTACCACCCTCAGCGTGCTCCAACAGCTGCACTTTTAACGGTTCCCTTCTGCTTTGTGTGTTTACCACGTCATCAGCCATAGTGAAATTGTGCGAAACGTCATCACTTACTCGTTGTTAAAAAAAAAACCGGCCAAGTGCGAGTCAGACTCGCGCACCGAGGGTTCCGTACAAACCTGTAGGTATATAAGTAAATGGTAGTATAGACCTGAGTATTTGATATGAATTTCAATTTATGACGTATTAAAAAAAATACTTACTAGATCTCGTTCAAACCAATTTTCGGTGGAAGTTTGCATCGTAATATTCGTAATGTACATATATTTATTATAGATTAGACAGACAGACATGACGAATCTATAAGGGTTCCGTTTTTTGCCATTTGGCTACGGAACCCTAAAAAGGGATCTTCCAGACAACCTTTGGATGGAATGAAATTAGGATAAATAATAGCTAAAAATGTGGTAATAACATGTTTCAGCAGCGCTAATAAGTGTTCGCCGTTCAAATAGGAACGTGTAATATTCAAATAGCGCTTGGCTCCGAGGCGAGGCGGGGGCGAGCCGGCTAATTAAGTTAGTTTTAATAGCTAATGCTAATGCCTCACCGTACATCGGTGCTTTAGTAACGACACAACAGTTTCATACAACTTTTATTGTATGCCGTGCAGTGTATACATATTATATTTTAAACAAGGCTAATTTAAAAGTCCAGTGAAGGTGGTACAGGTCGGTTAACGAAAGCTGGCACGTTCACAGTACTCATAAATTTGCAATCAGTCAAGTCTAATGGACGAATGCAAAAATAGACCACTCTATATTTATGAGCAGTAGCAAAAGCAAAACAGTAACTATCTCCTTCATACTCATAAGCTTGACTTTGCGCGAGAGAGACGGTGTAAATGTGTTGAAACGTGCCAGCTTTAGTTAACCGACCTGTACTCTAAAATGTATTTTATTTTGTTATGAAAAAGAACGAATCATCTAATTAATGACGGAAAATGACGTCGATAATAACATTATTCTGCGATTTTTTTTATTGGCTTTTTACCTACTACAAGCCAGGCATTTTCATAAAAAAGTAAACTAACAAAAACTGTTGTAAAATAGTCACAGGTTTATCTTAATTTCACAGGAAAGATAGATAATGATGAATTTAAAAGTAACAAGTAAAGAATTAGAAGCAATGTTTAAATATTTTGGCCGAACCATCAGTTATAAGTAATTATTGTTTCTCACGAATTAGGATTTTTTTGAAAACTAAACCGTACTTGTAACTTGAAGGCCAAACTTTTGTTTGCAGTATCCTACCCTAATAGATAAGTAACAGAGGAGATTCTGTGAAACAAAGCTGGAGTGTCAAGGAAAATGTTTAGTCGGCAATGTAATCGTGATGCGGTTAGTATGTTGTTGGGAACTTTTGTAATAACATTGCTGAGTGGCCGCCGCGGCGGGCAGCGAGGCGCGCCTCCCACCCGGTAATGTACGGCGAAACAACTAGTTGGAGATACCCTGTAGTTGGTCACAGCCACACAGGTGTGATGGTTGCTATGGTATGTTAATGTTTTTCATTTCTTATAGCACTTTTGTCAACTTTTTTGTAATTTTTTGCAGTTTTCCCGTGTTATTCATCACGGGAAAGCTAAAGCTTCTGTGCCGCAGTTTTATCCGCATTTCCGAGGGATGTTTTCCCGGAATAGTATATTATTCTATGTTTTATGACGTGTGTGCCAATCATCATTTAACTCCATTCAGCTATAAAGTAACAGTCTACACAAACATGTGCTTCATGATTGGTACAGGTAATTTGTGGCTGTATTAGTAGTGTTAGTTCCTTTATAGGTATTCATCATCATCAGCCTTTATCAGACCACTACTAAACATGCATGGCCACTCGCAGAGCGCACCTTTAGATTTCTTGCAACCCGCAATCAGTTCAGTCCAGCCACTTCGTTGAGGTAGTCGGTCCATCGGGTGTCTAAGGTATTATTTAAACTGTGTACGGGCAAGCGTACTATTTTGCATTATTTGTGTAATTCGCTGGCATAGCGCGAATGCGATCTCGCCACATACAATTAAAAACTTTAGTGCGTTTGCCTTTCAAACTGGACACAAAAATACATGAAGAGTGTACAAATAGAAAAATGACTAATTTACAATTGATAAGTCCAAGTTGTACGATTCACTATTGTTCTGTGGGTGATCGAGCTGCATGAGATAGGCTAGAGGGTGGTCCCTGTTCTCAGAGTGCCTGGCGCAGGGCCGATTTACCAAGCGGTGGACAACGGGCAAGCTCATCCTACTACAGAAGGGCGGGCTTTGTCCCGTGTTTTGTAGAAAATGAAAGTAAACATACTAATAAACCCATTTCTCCATATATTACAGAATTATAAGTAGGTATGGTGTGAAAATAAATTAAGCCACGTAAGCGAAATAATTATAATAATTGATAGACAACACTCATACCGAAACGTCCAATGAAGTACTATCAGAATCCTATACACAATACAAAACCGTGATGGCCACAAAATACAAAATGCTGTGTGAGTAATTTAATAATAATGGAGTCGAATCAGTTCAATGTTCAGCTTATAATAAATACGTCGGCGTGATATAGCCCGCTCCACAGGCCCGCTCATTGCTCGTCGTCGGTCTGGCAACACTGTACCACCCACTCACCAATATTCCACCGATTCACTAATATTTATTCTAAACCTTAATTGACATTATAAATGAACTTAGGCTTGTTTGATCACTTTCATGGTACAATAACTTAATTAATTGCTATGATTCTTGGTTTACAATCCTTGGTAGTGAGAAAGACTTTTATAGTGACGTCATAATATGGTGCAAGTCATGGCTTCAAATTCAGCATTCGTTGAAATTCGTATAAAGAAACGATGGCACGGTTGACCATCACCCTCAAGTAAGAAAATTTGTTATTTTTTGTTGATTCCTCTTTCTTGCATCGTACGTCTTATTGCCGAGAGGCGGTACCTTTATGGACTTTCTTCCCGCGGGTTATATTGCTCGCCATCTGGTTCTGTATTCTACTGTAGCACATAGACTGGTGTTAAATGTGGAGCGTATTTGGTCAGACCAATGCATCGGACTCCGTCTCCTCGGCCGCTTTCCCTCCACCTTGACAGTCATGAGGCAACATCTCAAGGTTGTCACCTCTCTCTCCATCGATTAACGAGATAGAAAAATAGAATAGCTGCAGTTTATTACTAATTAATGCCATGGTTGCCTTAGTGTAAAGACACACTGCAGTCGTTATTCTAATAATAATGGGTAAACAACACGCTCTGATTTGTGTTTCTTCCAACATAAATTGACGTAGTGATCTCAATCAATGTCATAAGCTTACAAAACGCACCTGCAGTTATATTGATATTCCAAAGGCGGATGAGAAAATACTGGGGTATAACATATGACCGGCATTAGTTATCATTTGAACACATATTTCATAAATCGCTCGGTAGCCGCCCGCTTGCCGCCCGTCAACGTTATAAACAGTGTCACATTAGAGAGATACATCATAATGTTAGCCTGTTGGATGGTATAGGGTCTAGATATCCCGACCTCTACATCACGGGTCCTGGGTTTCATTCTCAATCAGACCCAAAAACCTATACGAAAAACATTGTTATTTTGTATGATCTGCTGTGAATTCGTGAAATTGAGAGGGGACGTGGCCTGCGAGGAATTTGAAAAATAGGTATTTGAAGAAATTATTGCCGTCGCGCTACGCCCGAACATCCGAGTTAGAATGTGTTAATGGATAGTCTGTGTTTGTGTGTGTAATAAGAGCGCACCGCCCGCCCGCACCCCTCCCGCGACGTCTCCATAGAGACTACCGGCTATCGCTTTACTTTGCGTAAGGTAAATGTTTTCATTTTAGCTGCATGGACTTATAAATGACTAGCGACCCGCCGCGGTTCGCACCGATGCAATGTAGGTGCACGCGTTGCCGTCTCTGCCCGGGCATAGTATCGCGAACTGTTTTTCGGTAATTTTAAATCTGTAATAAAGTAATTTATTAAGTAACAGTGATTTTGCTCAAATTTTGCCTTTATTACTGAACCCTATTCTTGGATGTGAGCAAGTCTAGTAGGTATACTTGACTAGTAAGTTTATTAGTCCCTGAAGTTGCCGTAAATATCATCCACCGTATTATAAGCAGATGCTTCCACTGTGTTTGTCAATCTGGCTTGTTTCATTACACCGCACTATATCGCTCGTTTTTCTTACATTTTCTCTATTTTCATGCGGTGCGCGTGTTTAGTTTACTTATGTTTCGAACAATCCAAACTTGCTAGACAGAGATTATGACCTATAGTGTTTCAATGTGTTTTTTAACCTCAAAGCGTAAGTCTCGTCTGTGGCATTATGGCGTTTAGAATGGATTTAAGTTTTTGGTGCCAGGTTTTACCACAGAATTCTGCGAAAAAATGAAAGATTAATAACCATTATTGTATAGAAATTCAGTTACTTACTTTGTCTAACTCCGTTGGGAAGGTCTTGGGTTTTAATCCCATATTGAAATGCTGTCCGTTAAGGAAAACATAGTGATGGCCGTAGCGTTCTTCAAAGTTGTTTTTTTTTTTTTTTTAATTAAATGAGCCTGCGTTTGGCCACTGACCCGCCCATAAGGGGCGATGACGAAGCCTAAGATGAAACACGCTTACCCAGAAGAAACCTATTCACTCTGGCCTTGAAAGTTCCTAGTTGTACGTCGTAGGGCACTTATGAAGGTCAAAGCTACTAAAGTTACCACCAGCTAGGAAAGCGGCCTTCAATGAGAAGAACAGAAATCTCGGCAAAAATCTCAGCAAGCCTAAGTTACATTTATAATTTTTTTGGACAAGCTGACTATATTGGCAATTTTTTTCCAAAACTTGATTTTTCTTCGTGTACTTACCTAGCCGCCGCCGCGTTGGCTACCACCCCCAGCTCGAAAGTCTACCCGCTCAGCCGTAGGTATTGTTACCACCTTCTACCACATCGTCACTTATTATGGTGAGATAGTGGTCAAACACAAGTTTATCCATAATTATGGTCACACAAATTTTGTAGTTTCTTAGGTAGTATTCCCTCTACATAATAATTAACAAACTCATAATTATCATAGTTTAAACTTCTTCTCCCGCAACATTGAATATCAAAACAAGTTTAATTGCAAGTTAAATTTGAATAAAACCAGGCGAACAGTAGATATTAAAATTCAATTACACGAAAACTGCATACTAAGCGGTCGTGAAAAACAAATGCTTGTTTTTGTAAAACTTACTAGAGCAGAAGTGATTTTGTATTTACATTTCCGCTTACACAAACAATTTTCCTAAATTGCTCTTAGTGGCCGAACGAGAAACTGTAGTGAAATTGAAAAACTTGCAACTTGCCACAATAAATTGCGGTGCTAAGTGATAGAGCGACAAAGTAACGCTCGGTCCACACCCGGCAAGTGTAGAGTGGGACACTACACTCGCCATTATTACGTTGTACAAGTGTGGTGGGCAGTATTTGTGGCACTGGTGTGTTTGTTCAGCCGGCACCTATCATTGTTGTTATGAACTGGTAAGTGTCGTTACTGGATATATTCAAGAGATTTATAATAGGAATACTTGAAACCAAGTAATTGCAATTGAAACTATGTTTTAAAAATTACAAATAAATTAATTACTAATAAAATTAAACTAACTGACACCTAATGGATTCATCCGTATAGGTATTGAAGTATTTGCACTTCTTTATTATAGGAGGAACATCCCAACTTCAAGTGTGCGATAATTTTTAGACAATGATGATTTTTACTTATAAACTTTTTGAATTTGGAACATAACAGTCCAGTGACGGTTAATACAGTTCTACAAATATAATTTAATTTACAACATCTCTACAGTTTTCCCAAATTTGAAAACAACCCGTTCCTCGCTATAAGTTTTGTTAGTAAATAGTGAATCAGAACTGTGAATGTACTCCGCGGGAAAGTTCCGAGGTGGAGAACGCGGCTTAGTTCCGCTTACATTGTGAACGACTCTTTCTATAATTACCCCTACAACTCCCTAACTACTGTTAAATGGAAGTACAGTGAACTGTATTATGTGTGGAAATGTTGCGGTTTATTAATATAAGTTTTAACAACTTTATAATAAATGCGGAAGTTTGTTTGTTTGTTACCTCTTGACGCCTCAGCGGCTCAACCAATCGTGATTAAATTTGGCTCGCCGATAGAACATCACCTGGAATAAAATATAGGGTGCTTTTAATGCCGAAAAAACATTAGTTCCCTTGGAAACGTGGGTAAAAACAGGCTTTCAAATACAGAAAAAAAATAACGTCAAGTGTTTGGCAAGAGCTCTCTAAGTTAAGTGGTATCCCCATGGAAAACATGTATTGCTTAGTTAGATATTACCGACTAGTATACCCTATCACTCTTTATACAATACACCTACCAGCAGTGCGGCCGCCGAGAGAATGTATTTCTACTAAATACTAATATGCACATATATTATGTCTAAGAAAATATTTAACCATCCTTTGAAAGTCCTGTCGCTGGATCAGCCATTTCCGTGTTTGGCCAATATTAACAGGTGTCAGAAGCGCATTTTCTCGGCGGCCGCACTATAGTGAAGATTTTTTTAATAATTATAATTGCTCCAGCCCTAGGTTGTGCTACGCCGTAGCGATTTTTTTGTGCGCTAGCGTAGACAGTATTATTAAATTTATCCATCACAAATAATGTAATCCTAGTCGTATTAAAACTTATTTCTAGTACTAGATATGGAATATATCCCTGCCAGAGGTTTCCTTCTACGAATTAATCGCAAGACGTAGAAATAGAGAAATACAATTGCCGACAACAGCAGCCCGTCCGTCGTGGGACAAATTGGATATGACTTTTCATCTTTGAATAGCTACCTACCTATTGCTGTATTGAAGCTGTTTCTTAGAAATTTCTAAACCTGAGAAGAAGAGATCTATATAATATTATATAGATCTCTTCTTCTCAGTGGTACATCCTGGCAGAGTGGTCGTGGTTATATATCGTCTGATGAGTATTCTGCGAATTTTGCGAGACTTCTCCATCTTACTCTATTCGCGACACTGCGTGTACATTCACTAAGGGAACAACTTGTAGATGATTTTGTGAGATCTGTCCATCTTGTGGGGGATCGGCCGCGGGAACGTTGACCTTCTACTCGTCCTTGTCCCACTAATCGTTCTAATGAGCTTTCGTTGTAGATGTCCAAACATCTTAATAATTCGCACTTGCACAATTGACGATGTCTTTGTTTGATGCGAAGCTCTTTCAGGATGGAACTCCTTGGTGTTTTTAGTTATGCGGCGAACTATTATGTAGACAGCCTAGTCTAATAATATAAATTAAATTAAAAAGCTGTGTGGATGTTTGTTATTCAATGAAGTCGTAATGATTACACAGATTTGGATGACATTTCGAACAAAAAAAAAGAACTAGGCCGATTAATATTTACCCATCAAAACGAGCAGCTGTTTACAATTAAATTTACAATTTCGGCGTTGGTCCCATGCTGAACAGAAAATTTAAAAATCTTGAAAACAAAACATAAATTAAGTCCAAACAGGGTCACAAGCGTATCGCACCACTCTGCTCTAAATTATACCAGCGTGTTCGGGCACCATCGCACCAGACCAGCGGCGCTAGCGGCTGCGGCAGACCGTCTAAACTTTTCCGAGCGGCAGATTAATGTCGATTTGTATGTTCTCGTTTAGCGGGGCCATACTCTGGCGCATAAATAACCTGCCATCGGAATGAACGTCCGAAGGCACGAGCTATTTAGCTTGTGGAGATCCGTAGATGATCAAGAAACCCTCAAGTAAGTGAAGTTCATCTGAAATCTTGCGTTTAATCGCTTAAAATTTTGATAAGTGATGTTGTATTGTATCCGAATGTTTGACATTTTCTTTGAACCAAAAAGTTTACCAATATGACCGAATAACGAGACTGTATCATCCACCACGCCCTATGCCATTTACCTACGCTTTTAATCATATAATAAGTATACAACTGTAATATTGACCTGACCCCAATAATAAAAAAAAACAAAATCATTCATTCAAATCTCTTCGCAGGCACTTATGAAATATCTGACTCTAATACTGAGAAGAGCCGGCAATAAACTCAGCAATTACTCTTTTCAAAACAAGCTTAGACTCATTACATAAAATTTACATTCTAATCGCACTGACAACAAATGCGTGCCCCAGCGCGGGGGCAAAACTACAAAGTAGACTGAATCAATATTTAATAAGTAAATAGCAAACTTAAGCAGACAGACAAACTTAAGCCCCAACAACAGAACCTTGTCATAAATAACAACGTAGACACCTCGATGATAACATTTTCCACAATCGAATAAAACCTAGCGTCTATAAAGATCTGGAATAATATTATTTACAGAATGAAAACCATTTAATTTTACAGTCGATTAAGTAACTTGAGTTAGGTAACGACGGAAATATCTGATGTAGAAAAAGAGACCTGCCCGCATTCAGTCATAAATTGTGCTAGCAGTGATCCATGGATAGCGATAACAATGAATTCTCAATTTCAAATTAAAATAACTGCTACTGAGACAATGGTTCAAATTTTTTAATTATAGTTAAGGAATGGAGTGACTATTTATACTACTACTATTTTATCGCGAAAATAATAATGATACATATAAACGTTCTCGTTAGAGATTAAAATAACAGTCTGTTACGCTCCAGCCTATTCTCTGTCTATGCAATAACCCTCTTTTTTGCTCCGCCACAGTTGGGTAAAGATCACGTCGATCCGTTGCTGCGTAAAGGTGCAAGTTCGTAGCTGCAAAGTATATACTGTAGTCTTTGCGTAGCTGACTGCATGCAGCAGCAGCAGACGACAGGTCGCAGCGACACTACTTCTGTTTCTTTCGTTTATATTATTACTATGGAAGCGACGTGTCGCTAGCTACGGAATGTTCATAGTAATATATAGAAACCAGTAGAGTCGCTGTGACACGTCGTCTGGCTGCTGCTGCATGCAATCGGCTAAGAACTTGCACCTTTAAAGAGAAAAACATCCTTTGCATTTATAATCTTACTAGAGATTACCTACATTAGGCTTACATTACTACTGGAGGTAAGTAAAGCTGTTGAAGAAGGCCTAGAAGGGATAAAAAGACCTACTAAAGTAGTATTCATTGCAGGTTTTGGGTTCTTAGTAACTAATTGTTTGACCTTCGACCAAATACTCTTATGATCAAACACATAATATCCATCTTCAATATATTCCTAGTTAAAGTTATTACCTACATTTACCTACCTATTTATTATGTCTTTCAGAGATCAAAGATTGTAATGAGCTTTCTGATATTAATTTTATTCTGTGGTTTTGTAATAATGTGATAATTATCATAGTGACATAAAAATACTCTTCATTCATAATACGTACGGGTCCACCGGTAGTTCAGCCAGTATCTTCATTATAGATGCCACAGCACTCCTGCTGGTGATAGATAGCCGGCACCGGTCGCCGTCGCGCCGGTCGGAGCCTCAACTCTTTTACTTCCCTTTGCAAGTCCCCCTGATTGCGGAACTGACGGCATTCCATGTACAAACCTATGCACTATTCATTTCAAATATACGAGTGTGTTGGTTGTGTAAGCAATGGTGTCAATTTCAAAGGGCTAGTGAAACTTTTTGATGCACTTTTAATGTGTTTATTTATATAATCAAATGTTGCAAGTCCGTTAGAATTGGAACGACTGTGGTAAATTCATTGATTTTTTTTCGATTATTCCTTTACGCTATAATAATAAAATAAAATACATTTATTTCAAGTAACATTCGCCTCATAGTAAAATTGTGATAATAAAAATAAAACACAAATTAAATATGACACAAAATAAAATAATAAACCCATAATTACAAATACATATCCGCTTTACCCGGTGCTAAAAGTGCTATATTGCGAATGAACTCTACGCTGCTGTTATGCTGGTATTCTCTATGTTTTATGAAGAATGCCAAAGAATAATTCCCATTTATTTTATTTTGCTAACAAAATAAAGTCCAAGGATAGTATGGAACCCTCGGTGCACAAAGCCTGATCTGTGCCTGTTACCCTAGAAGGTAACAGACTCAGAAAAATACAGGTAGGTAATCGTTTTTTTTTTTTTTTTAAATGAGAATTGGTTACCAGCTTGACACGTACCAAAAAGTATCCTAACACCATGCGATGTTTTCACTCACCGAAAGCTCAAGCTCATTGTAGTATTTGATTGAACCCACGACCTTCGCGTCAGCAATCGACATTTGTATCCTTGAGCTATCATTGCCTAAGCTCTCTTTAAGTGCAAATATTAATATAAGCATAATCTCGCAAATAAATATCTTTATCTTTTTAACAGTCTGTCGATAACAGACATCATCGAACTTGATATATGTACGTACCGAGACAATGTAAAACTTGAAAACAAATTCAATTTCCTATAGCCAATGTTGTAGCGACGGGTGTGTACCCAGCCTTATAATTATATTACAGGCCTTCGTGTATACTAAGGCCTGTATTATAAATTTGATACCGTGATCGGTGGAGACAACCCCAAAACGAGATCAAAACTCTGAGCAAATCTCAAGAATAGATAGGGTTAATCGAAAATAAACATTATATCATTGGTGCAGGTTCGAAGTTCAAAATTGTTCTAATCTCAACTCATAACCTTGACTTGAGGATTGATTAACATTCTAGAATATGGACCTAAGTGCGAACAATGGTTCCGTCGCAACTTCACATTCACGGGCAAACTAATTCGACTATTTTGTTCGCATAGTGTGTCCCCGCCATTACACTTGGTAGAGTTAAGGCCCGCCTACGTCGTCGCTTGGAAACCTTCTGAAAAAGATCAATTGTACCGCTTTCATGGATGAGGCGGATTCAATTACCTACCATTGAATATTTAGTAATGGATATTGAGTTAATGCTTCGACAAAGCTCCATTATACGTGTACACGTGCTATCAACATGAAGTAGGTATGTACGCCCTATCGACATTTTGGCCCCGAATTAATATTCAAATCCGGTTCAAACTGGATTGATCAGGATTAAATCTTTGGTTGTCGGGACACTCCCAATATTATTAGAGTAGATAGACAAGTATAATATGATAATTATTCGCCGTCATCCCGCTGTGTTTTTTTTTTGGCTTCAACCCTTAAGATACCTTTGCTACCTTTACCTTTGCTTTGATAAGCTGCCCTTAATGATTCGTTTGAAATGTCCACCCTATAAGTACAATAAAAGAAATTATGTGTCTCTGAAAAGTAAAAAAAATGCCTTTGAGAATGACGTCTAGAATTTTAGTTTCGTCCCAATTTTCATAAAATAAATAACTAGTTTCGTTAAATTACGTCTGTTAGCGAGAGCAGCTGAAAACAAGACTCATTTAATCGCGTGTCTTCCATTCAAGACCTGAATCTTTAACAAAAACATGAAAGGACTGGAAGGTCTTCCAGACGTCTCCGGCGTAATTGCCCGTAATAAAACGTCCCATTTACATAAGATTCTTGAATAAAAGTTTGTTCTTTATTAAAAATGTGGGGTACATGGCTAAAACCTTTTTCCTTTTACGCATTTTGGTAATATAATAAAGTGCCAGATTTGTTCTTAATTAAATATTTAATGTTGATTCGCCGCGTTCCTAATTTGTGCTCATGAGATGAATTATGAGAAATCTTAAAGTCAAAGTCAACAGAGATATTTTTATTAAGGATTTGTAAATACGGATGGTACCATCGGCTCGGAAATCAGCCTTCAACTGAGGAGAACCAGAAACCAAGAAACTAAGCAATGTTTTTATCATGAACAGCTGTCCACCGCGGTTTCACCCGCGTTCCCTGAATAAAAAGTAGCCTGCTTCTTTTTTCATATCACAGGCTTAGGCATGTAATTATAACAGATAGACAGACAAACAGAGCTACTTTCTCATTTATAATATTACGTAGGTATGGATTAACGACATCCCGTGTTTACGGGCACAACGCTGCGCTTCTTCGTGTCTTATGCGAACAGCAAATCAGTGGAACTTTCTTCCGGGCCAAAAGTATTCGAACTGCCATTTTTTTATCAATTTCCTGGGGCGAACTAATGTTTTTTGATGATATAATTATTCTGTTTTATGCCAGGATATTATTAACCATCCCTTATTTACTGAAAATAAGTTGGCTTAAACAAGCTAAATCTGTATTTACACTGTTGGTAAACTTGGTAATTCCCACAAACGAATTAAAACACTTTCTCCAATGGCCGCCATTATTACAATTATCCTTTTCTGGTGTTGCCATTCCTCGATATTCAAATACACAATATCAAAATAAACCGTTTTACACTTTCTAAATAAATAATGCTGACAATTAATTATAATTAATCAATATTCAATGGTATGAAATTAAATAATATTCAAATAATATAATGTCAATGCTAACAATATGGTCTATCTAAGTAGTATGTGCTAAGTTTCATCTAAATGCCATGGCTCATCTGCCATGGCAACCGTGACACAATTTGTGTTTATATTTGTTTCTGGATCTACATAAGTAGATTGTCGCCATGAAAATCGGTACTATGTGAACAACTCTCATAATTTTATAATGAATATTACAGTAATTCGACTTTCATTCATTAATAAATGAAGCCGACTGACAAAACCATTCAATTCTATTGGAACATAAAAGTATGCAAGCTTTAATTCAGCATTCCGTTTGTGATCCCCTCGATTACAAGTTGAGTGAGCAATGAACAAACTTTGTCTTCAATTCGCAATTTGTAATGAAATTCATCAATTGATTGTCACATCAATTGCGTTTCAATAAGAGCTCGCCTTTATGTTTTTAAGCAATGATGGAGCATGAAAAGTATTAGTGAAAAAAAAAAGATATTATTTTAAATGATTATATAAAATTAGTAAAATACATTGAATTAAATAATTCAATGGTAAAAGTATTATTATATTGAAAAAAATAATGATTTAAAGTCAACTTATTACCTTTTACGGGGCGCCGCGCCGCCACCGGCATATTCCATACTTGAAGTATAGATTTACATAGGGCATCGTGCCGTGCACCTCAAGTAAAACTAAACATACTAGTGTTCGAAAAAATACTGGCTATACCTTTTTCGAAAAGAATTAATCTAGCTTGGTATTTAAGCGAACTTGTGCCATTTGGCTCGTCCATTATTTCGCGCAGGCCATAAAACTAAATGTAAAATAAATTCCTTAGATCCTAAATATTCCACGATATATTCATAAAATTCATTCCAGCTAGCCTATGACGTCATCACAGCTTGGTTAAATATTTGTATGACAGTGCTCGTAAAGGCAGTGCTATCAGCAACCTATTTCGTGAGGTTGGCAACAATGGGGTGATGTCATACATAGGTAACGATATTAGCAAGTGCGACAATCTCACGGCTTGCTCCAACAAGATTGTTCGTTTATTTTTATCGTCTGTCGAATAATGATATTTCAATTTTGGAATACGCACGATGCCCTATGAAAATCTTTGGGAATACGCTCTTTCCAGGTTGAACCTTTTTATTCGGTAAAACTGAACATAGCTGGTTCAACTACGTATCGTATATCGTTTCGTAGATGCAATTGGTAACTATCAGATGTTTTTGACCGCATAGTAAAAGTTTTGAGATTTTTTCTCGATGGTGCGAATGGACTGTAAAACGTAATGATAATAATTTGATTCATTTCCAAAACACGGTTTTTCAGTTTGGTTGTGAGCCCTGATTCATTGAAATTGTCTGTCTCAAGAACCAATTTTCTCCTTTTATGTTTCAAATACATACATAGTACCTATATTTATTCTTGAAAGGCTTACTCCAGCAACTTAAAATTGGATTTTGACAACCCAAATTCGGCTTTACAGGCTTAAGTGCTACTAAATCTAATTTTAAATTCTACAAGTTATTTATTAAAAAAGCTTTACGAAATACTATTCAAGAATAATACTATAATATCCCATAATAATATACGATTAATATTTGTATATATGCTTTGATATTTCAAAAACCATTCTAACGATTTCGATGAGATTTGCTATGTGGGGGTTTTAGGGGGTGAAAAATCGATGTAGCTGGATCTTATATCTGTGAAGATATGATTGATGATCTGTTGCGAACAACTGTTGAACTTGACGCACGGTAACCCAGGTGCTAATAAGATACATCCAAAATTAAAATTGGTTTAATACAAAACCTAAACTAGACGGTTCACAGAGAGCGAGGGGCTCCGGCCCGCATAAACCTTCGTTTAAGAACTCCCTAGCTAACTATGAAAGCCACAATGATGCTGTGGTTCTCGAGATATAGGCCCACTGACAGACAGAAGACGTTGTGTTTTCAAAGTTAAAGTCAATTAAGGATAATAATGCAAAAGTTGAGGATTATTGTTGTTTTAAGATGTTTTTCACACTGATATCGTATCTTGATATAAAATATATTATAAATTATGAACTATATCCTGACTGCACTAAATATCTTGGCCACTCGTTATTGCATTCAATGCAGGTACCGAGCTCCCCGTCCGATCGAATACGCGGTTTGAAACAATAATAACCCAATATATTGGATTGAGTTAATGCAATTACATCTAATTCAATAGCCTCAATTAATGACATGTAATTAAGTAGCAGCGTTTGGTGCCGATTGACCAACACTGGCGATATCGCTACCTGACCAAATAGATGATGTATAGTTATTATATTGGCAGTCCTAATGAATAGTATTTCGTATAATGTGGTATTTAACTCTTCTAGGCTATGTTTGTGTGCTTACCTCCTTCGGCTAAAGCACTTCATTTACCATGAGGGCGCGTCTCCGGTGCAGCTTTTGAGATGCACGTCCTGCTCAGTGGCATAGCTTGGGTTTCAGCCGCCCAGGGTGGAGACAAACTTCGCCGCTCCCTTATTTAGAAGAATTCAAAAGACTCAAATAAAAAAAAATATACAGTTATCCTAAAAATATTCTAATTCGAATTATTGTAGGTGAAACATAAATAAGGAATGAAATCAGTGGCAGATTTGCCAGCAGGCTGAATAAGCTTGAGCCTACGGTGGCAGATCTTAGGGGTGGCAAATTTGGGGACCGTTTTCTTTTAATGTTTTGCAGAAAGAAGCACACATTACCCCGGGTTATTTGTCGGTACATGATTGAACTTTGATTTACTCGGAAATATATGCAAAAAGAAATCTTATGCAATTTCAAACTAATTGTTGTATCGTTAAAATAATCTAGGAACTGAGAACTGTAGAGATAAGGGTGGCAAAAATTTACAGCATACTTGGCACACTTACAACCGCCCTCCCTACGCTAAGCCTCTCGTCCTGCTATTATGATCTTTAAGATGTAAGCAATACGGTAAATCCAACGTAAGTAAACTCTAGAGTCTTAAAATTATAAAAGTGCTTAGAAAAATAGACCGAGGAATTCGGAAAATTAATGAAAATTCCGACGGTATTCTATAGCATGGTATTCTACTTGGAAACATCTCGCGGCTGTCTGCAGCTCTCGAATTCTTCGGATTTATCCCGCTGCATGGGATTTAGCATAATATTTGTTGTCTCTGGAAACCGGGCGAGCTCCTCAAAATATGCTGTTGTGTAAACGAGGTCAAATTGTGAGCAGCGAATGTTCTTATGTATTCTTCGTGTATCGGTGACTTGTCAGTTTTGAGATGTGCTCAATTTCTCTAGAGGTAATGCACATTTGCATCTTTTAGGTCTTCGTTTATTTGAGGTTAAATTTACGAAAGTCTAGATAAGTCCTGCTAATTTAGTTTGTAGGTATGTAAATTTTAAATATATATATTATGTATGTAAAGTTAATTCTTACCTTGGATACCAGAGGTTTCAACAAACACTTATAGTTATATGGTTATCTGATAAGTCCCTAACTCTATTAATGTAAGATTGAGTGTTTTTGTATATCATTTTTGCGAAATAAAATTTATTATTAAAAAAAATTATTATTTATTATTATAAAGAATGTTCATTTAATTTATTCTGTACAAAATTAGCTAAAAATACATTTCGTACTAAGTCTAAAAACTCCCCCCTTATTAATAAATAAGGTGTAAGCCGTGTAAGTCAGTCTTGTGTCACCCAGGTATTAAGATAGGCTATATAATAGCCCTATTATAATATGACATTGGAAAGTGATGGATATATTTTAAACCTGGGTATTACTACATTCTTGACTTACACCTTATTTATTAATAAGGGGGTATAAGCTATTTAGATTTATTTTATTCTTACAAAATAAATTACGTTGTCTCTTTTCTCTATATTCTCATATTTAACATGGTAATGCTAAAGGAATGTTTTCGACATCAAAAAGATAATTTCTTTGCGTTGAATCAGTCAGCCCAATAATTTAGGCAACGAACAGGAATTCCAAATCAGCAACATCCGCGGGCTCACTCGTTATAGCGAGCGGGCAATTATCACGATTACCCCTCGTCGGGTTTATATTCAAAGCCCAGCTATTGACCGAACACTAGCTCTCACCTCTATCACTGTTAACGTAAGGTGTATTATCGCATGTGTTAGTGAGCGTGGTAGTATTTGTTTTTGCTGGGCCGGTGGCGAACAAAGGTGTACACTAATGAACAGCCGCGGCGACGCCCGACCTTCGCCTATTTGTGAGCCTCAATAGCACTCTTCTATGCAGGTGTCTAACGGCTAAGTGTTTCTTTTAAACAACTTGCTGAAGCTTTTATTTAACAAAACATCTGTTGGGTTTAGTAGTAATTAGCCTGATTATTTTGTAAATTCCATGTTTGCCTTAATTATGTCAGTCATATTTTGTTGATTTAGGGTTAGCTAATGGAAGATCAAAATTAATTGTTGTCACTGTCGACAAACAGTCTTCCATACCCTTGTCTCCTTTAATAGTCACAATAACAGCGTCTAATTTATCCTTTATATTAGAAACAATTTTCCATCATCCTTACTCACTTAATAAAGGAGGAATCTCATATAATACCGTGTAAACTTCTCCTATATCAAAATCAATATCGTATACGAAATTTTAATCTAAAGTTAAACGACGCCTCTGACGGCGGAGTTTTGGTCGTTACTCGATATAAATTCTATCGGACACGTGACGCCGCTGGATTCGGCCGGCGAGCAGCCGTGACCAAGTTAATTGAAGATGTAAAGAGGCGTTCTGTTATGAATAATTCACGTTGAAGTCACTGGCTCAGCGCCAGCACCTGACCGGTTCCTCGAACCAAAGGCTGCTAGACGATAATCGCTGAAATTCTAACTGAACACGCAATTATAATAGCATCACGATAAGTACTGGTAGTTTACTATGGTGCATTTCGTTAATGCACACTACATTCAAATTTGGTCGAGTTATTATACCTATATCGATAGCATCATTGTATACCGTCAATTATTTTCACTTGGGGCTTCAATTTTTGTGTGCATGAACGTCTAATTATTTTGAGTCTAGTTGTAAATATCAGATACTCGTGTTCTACATGTATATAATGTAGCAGGACAGTTAATTTTTATAGTACAAACTCAACTTGGTTCAGATGGCCATATATGAAGAATGTCTCAAGATATTATTATTATTAGGAACAGAGACAGACAAAGACCACCATATTGACCTAATTGACCACAGTAGTAGTGACTTTGATCGGTGCGACTAAGGTCGTAGGTGAATATCTGTTGCCAAGTAGGTACTTGAGAGTTCCCATCTATCCTTTATGTTATTACCTACCACTTTTGAACAATCGTCCCTTGATATTGTCAATTTGTGGTAAAACGTAAGCCTTTTACTGTACTCAACAAAAAGGTGGTAATAGAGGTCTATCCTCAATATTAGGGTTAAAAAGGACAGATCCGATGATAGATGATACTTTGAGTTGGCATCTTTTGATGAAACCTATTTGGTCTGTCATACTGAACCCAGTACCCACACTAAAAGATTTCCAGTAACATTTTCTAGTACTGATCAAACATAAAGAGTATCCTCAACCCTCCGCGCCCCGCGAACCATCGTAAAAGGATCTTCGACGACACTGATTGAGCCGTTCTGATAATCCTCAAAAACGCGTCCACGCGATAAATTAAGACTACCGTTTTTTATGTCAAAAATGAGGCCTTTGTCGAAAGTATTTCACGTTTTCCACTAATGGAGCATAGGGCGGATTTAAGTACGATTCGGGAATGGTTCCTCGCAAAAAATACAAAGTTAAGTGTAATCATTTTCTTTTTGAGAGGAAGCGAACGGTCAACAAAAGATTTCTAATTGCGGAAAATACTAAAGTATTGTATATACAGATAAAAAAAACATAGTGAAACACAAACTATTGATTTGCCAGATGGAAATTAGCTTTTTACTGAGAATAACCTATCTAAGGAAACCAATACACGTAATCACATAGATCTCAAACGAAAGTTTTGAGCTATGTATCATGCATGACGCTGTCAAAGCCATGCATTCAATTTAGGCGCTAGGCTGTAACTAAAGGAAATCTGTGACATTTCAGAGTTTATCCCATTTTAAAAATTGTTCATAATAACGACGAAAGTAACTTCAAAAAAATTGGCTACCCTTTAAAAAAGTAGGATGTGTATGTCGGCAAATTTATCTGTCTGTTAGGTATCTAGTATCATTAGATATTAGCAGGTGATATCAGTGAGTTGGCGGCGTCTGCTCGCGGGACATCAAGTCTGGTCTGGCCTGGTAGTCTACGCACGACAACATCTCACAGTTTAATTGTATCAGTTCCCGTATAAGGACCCAACTTGTCGGTCGCTGCTTCCAATGGCGAATATTCGACAACTTCCTTAATTGGATTAATAATGCCGGCTGCTTTTAGTTTTACACTTGGCTCATGAAAAGATAGATATGACGAAATTGGGATATGTTAAATCTGCTGAGATGCTGATTACAGTAATTCTGACATGCATTTTTGATGACCAAATTATTGATCCAACTAATTTTGTGAATGCGAAAATCTTACTGTCTGTCTGTTAATCGTCATGCTGTAATGGTAAATACGTCTGGATCTCGTTTTCAAACAGAATACTAGGGCGATCTCTGTAAGACCTGGGTAAACCGCGAGTAGAGCTTATGTTACGTAAAATAAAAGCACTTCGTTATAATATTAAAATATGTCTTTAAAGTTATATTAGGCAACATCTTGTGTATTATCAATCCATAATCTCCTTAGTTTTATGATCACAGTTTGGCCCAATACGAGTGAAGTTTTCGTTTCCTTTGTATCCGTATCTGTTTTGTTTGTTCTACAGTTCGGAATGGCGGAAACTTTCGTAGTGGTTTACTTACGGGGTGTTGGATACATGCACATGTAAGTTCGTGCCAGAAGATGTCCCATAGAATTTTGAACTTTAATCTATATAAATACATAAAAATCAATATTTTACTATTGTTCTGACGTAAGACTGTGTCGAAACGATTTGCCTTTTATGATTTGATTTGAGCGAATGCATTCCTATACTTCGTCTGATTGCGATGAAATTTTGTTGAGGTGTACGTAGACTCATATTATATTATATATCGTATCATAATTTATTGAATAAAGATTAAATTGATCTTTTCTTTCGGTGTAGCAGGTACATCTAGTATGTATGGCCCAGGCCAATTCTGCTAGCAAATTGGGTTACTAAAAACACGTCGTGTTATCCAAATAATAACCGTCTATCTTGATTGGGAGATCTATGTGTGACATTCTGTTATATAATAGTATGATTATTATGTATGAAAATAAATAATTATAAAACTCACTTCATAAATCCAACTTCACGTCTTAATGATAACTAACAACATTATTCATTTTTAATGTGATTCGGCAAAACTCAGTAATTACACAGACGTTCTATTAAAAGATAAAGATAAAGATTTCTTTATTTGCTCAAAGTATGGTTATATAAAGTTTTTACAAATAATCTAATTATGCATACATACTTTGCACATAATAGGCATGCATAGACATGTAGTGGAAATAATGTTTATATATTCAATATCACTATTATAGAGCAGGAACTGTAATTGTTATGTAATCTTGATAATTCATATTTTCAATATGATTATGTTATTACGTTAATCATTCAAATACCAATATTATTTAATAGTACATTATACAGAATGCCGCAGAAGTAGGTATAGGTGCTCTGCTATATTTAGCTTTATCATGATATTATCTATATATCTTAATACCCCATAAAAACAAATCACATCGTCTCGCGACCAAATATTATACGTTTTCCTTATATGATTATCCTTCTATAAATATTATGAAATCACTATCAAAACATACAAGAATATTTATTTTGTCTTAATTGCTAATAAAGGATTCGTTTTCGAGATTTCGGTGAAGGAAGTTATCATAAGACATACAGTGCCTACTGTATGTTTTGTATATGTAATAATAATTATGTATGCATATGTAATTGGCCATGATCGCAGCATAGTATGTGATGATAGGACCGAACATTTCTTCGGCGGACGCTCAGATTGTGGAATGAGCTCCCCGCCACCGCGCCGTGGTTTTCCCAATGGAGTACGCATTGAGCATGGGGTTCTTCAAAAAGGGTGTGAAGAGATTTCTTCAGAGTCGGCAAAGCATCATCCAAAAAAAAAATTGTATGAAAATACGGTTCTCTCTATGCTTACATACTACTTTCTGTCACAATATCTCTTATGTTTGTAAGAACAATGAATATGTTATAACTATGCAAAGAAGTGGCACTCACACACATACCCCTCCGTCAATTTATCGTCACGCGAAAAGTAATGGCGTGACAGTACTCGAAAGTATTGTCCCGCTATCGACCAAAGACCAAACCGCTTGCAACGTGATCTAAAGCGTAGGTTAGGTTAGGATAGTTATATTTTTTATGTCAGGGGTTTGACAAACAGGCAGACGGGCCTATAGACATATATATTTAAGATATATTTAAGGCGATGATAGCTCAGTGGTAGTGACGTCGGATACCGAGACGAAGGTCCCGGGTTCGAATCCTACAATGAGATGAGAAAACATCGTGAGGAAACCATAGCACGGTGGTAGGGTACTTTGTAGTACCCGTCTGGCTGGCTACCACCCTCAAGTTGAAAATCTGTCGCCAAGCACCTATCGGTGTGTTCCGTCAGCTGCACTTGAGAGCCAGTTCCTTCTAGGCTTTGTGTGCTTACCACCTTCGACCACATCATCACTTACCATAGTGAGATTGTGGTCAAACACAGGCCTATACACAGTAAAAAAAAAAAAAAAAAAAATAGACATTTGCAATACCAGGGGGATTGCCAATGTGTTGCCGACCTTGAAGAGCTCTTTTTACGCCTCTTTTGAAGAACCCCATATCGTAGCGCTGAGGGAAAACCGTAATGGGGAGCTCATTCCACATCCTAATGGTCCGCAGGAGAAACGGCCAGAATTAAATGTGTTCGCTTGAATGAAGCAGGGAGATTACCCTCAAATGCAAACCCAAACCATTTATAAAATAGGGAATCAGTTACACAATCTATGCAAAGTACCGTAAGTGTACATGTCCGTGAGGCGTAAGGGTTGAGCCGAGCCGCGCGGGTGGCTCCTTGTCGCTCCATCTGTCAATCCCTCATGCATGTCACATGTGACACCCTATCGATTAAAGCAGAAAGCGGAAAAACTGCGATAAAAGAGACTCACTGACCGGACATAATGTCGTCGACGTATAGCTAGTTAGCACGTTGCAAATATTGTTTCAATGCCAAATTTCATTATGACCCATTGAGTATTTGAGGCGTGAAGGCGTAACAAACAAACAAACAAACTCACTTTTGCATTAATAATATTTCTAGCTTTCCCCCGCGGTTTCACCCGCGTTCCCGGGATGGATGTAGTTAAGAAGTTAGAATTAAAGTTTTCGTCAGACAAGAGAGCATTTTTTTTTTCGGGGAAGTCGGTAAATAAGCATACGGCCCGCCTGATGGTAAGCGTTTACCGTAGCCATATGGACGCTTGCAACACACGAGGCATCACTCACGTGTTACTGACCTTCTACCCTCCCCAATTAGCTCTAACGACCTTACTCACGCTCAGGAACATAAAATAAACTTATTTGACTGCGGTATTCTGTAAGGTAGAGGTACTTCCCCAGTCACGCTGCTATTTGAGCCAAAAGCTATGCTCTACCTCTCTTATTTAACTCTACCTAAGCAAATAGTCCGTTAATATCTGGCATATCAATAGGTGATTGTAGTCACTTATCACTTGGTTGACCTTCTGCCTCCTTGTTAAACTTCTGCCATAGCAGTCAAAAAAATATCACCAAGAATCATTAGTCGCATCAAAAGCAAGCTCTATATTCGCTATTCAATTCCAATACTTATCTGAAATATAGTTAAACTGAGAATACGACTAATATAGTCTGCTCATGCTATATAAGCCTACCCTGAGGGATTTATGTATGACTGTAAACATCAATAGTCACTATTTAGTGTACATGTTTCTCGTCGTATCCTACAGATCAATATCTAAAGGCGACCCTCCACTGACCCTGTATACGTGCCAGTACGTCAAGCGTCCTCGGCCGCCATTCAAATGAACATTAATATTAATTTGCGTGCTATTAAGCTGTCGTTTATTTATGCCGCTATTTACGATGGACTTTGTAAAACGAGTGGTTTATTTATAGTCTCTTACTTCCCAACTTTGCACCCAATCTGAGTAGCCATAGCGGGTAAGTTGGATGGCAAGTTGGGACGTTTCAAGATTCATATAATATTCATATCGAACGTTTCGATACAGGTGCCGCGTGAACGCTCGACAATGAATGAAACCACGTAAAGAACTCATACATACATACGATCAACTTTTACTATGGGACCAACTTCGAAGTTGCAAAAGTATTGTCATATCCACCCCAAAAAAAAAAGGGTTCTTCAAAAAGGGTGTGAAAAGGTTTCTTCAGGGTCGGCAACGCGCGAGTGATACCCCTGGTGTTGCAGGCGTCCATAGGCTACGGTAACTGCTTACCATCAGGCGGGCCGTATGCTTGTTTGCCACCACAGTGGTATAAAAAAAAAAAAAAAAACCCCGTATATTCTTGTGTTTTTGTCTCAAAGATTAAAGGCGTTAAAAAGCAAGAAAGCAAAGAAGCAAATATTTATGAGTTACCATGGCTTACATACAATTTGAAAGCATCGTCTGCCACATCGGAGCTTAAAATCAAACAATGTATGATCATAAAATAGAATGTAAACTATTTTAAATAGAAAAACATTACTGGCAGCTAATAAATGTATAACTTCATATGAGGGACAAAAGAAAACATTTCAAAGTATTGAATTTCAATATGTAGAAATGGAACGGAAATACTGAGCGGAGTGGCCGAGCGCGCTGACCGCTCTCGTCCTCGGAAGTTAGATCAAATAACTCGCCCAGAGATAACGGGTTCGAACCCTGGAATAAACTAAAGTAATTATCGACAGACGGATTACATTTCAATTTGTATTTTCAAAACACAATTTCAAATACACGTCCGGTGCTGACAATGGGATTTATATTAATTAAAATGAAACCACCTCGAGGGTATAGTGTGATAGTACTGTTGCTAGTTAATTAATTAGTATTTGTGTCAGGTAATGTCGATGAAGTTTGTAATGTCGATAAAGTCATGTTTTACTGGTTTTCCTAGTATTTGGGTTGCATACCCATCTTAGGTAAGCTTTTGTTGAATATAGGGAGCTGTGGTAAAAAAGTTTACGGCTGCATGCTTCAATCTGTTATTGAATCAGTTTCTTCTAGAGATTATGGTACATTAAGTGATTCATAAATATCATACACACCATTATCTTGTTATTCCACATCTTTAAAAAAATTATTGTCTTTTCCAACGACATTATTTGACTTTCAGTTTATCGTTTCCATTTCTACCCCGCGAATCTTTACCAACAATGGGGCCATTAGCCCTTATATTTACTTTGACGCCGACGCGTCACTTTAATGCTGTTTTTACAGCGCCTAATCTAGACTCAAGTTCAACAATGGTTTATTCTACAACTTTTTATGAATTACTCGCCTTTCAAATGTCATTGTGTTATATTGCTTTTGTTAAAATTTTAAATGAAGGCAAAAACACGCTATTGATAAAAAAAAACTTGAAATATAGCTTGAACAATGAAAACAAAGCCAGTTTTTAGGGTTCCGTAGCCAAATGACAAACAATGGAAGCCTTATAGATTCGTCATGTCTGTCTGTCTGTCTGTCTGTCCGTATGTCACAGCCACTTTTTTCCGAAACTATAAGGACTATAATGTTGAAACTTGGTAAGTAGATGTATTCTGTGAACCGCATTAAGATTTTCACACAAAAATAGAAAAAAACAATAAATTTTGGGGGTTCCCATACCTAGAACTGAAACTCATTTTTTTTTAAATAAAACCCATAAGTGTGGGATGTCTATGGATAGGGCTTCAAAAATGATATTGAGGTTTCTAATATCATTTTTTTCTATACTGAATAGTTTGCGCGAGAGACACTTTCAAAGTGGTAAAGTGTGTGTCCCCCCCCTATAACTTCTAAAATAAGAGAATGATAAATCTATAAAAAAATTATATGATGTACATTACGATGTAAACTTCCAACGAAAATTGGTTTGAACGAGATCTAGTAAGTAGTTTTTTTTTATACGTCATACATTGAAATTCATATCAAATACTCAGGTCTATACTACCATTTACTTATATATCTACAGGTTTGTACGGAACCCTCGGTGCGCGAGTCTGACTCGCACTTGGCCGGTTTTTTCTTTATGGTAGAGCAAAATAGTTGAACATCATTGAATTGAAGTGGCACTTATTGAAGTATAGTGTCCACAGAGTAGAGTTTTAAACGGTTCTTATATCGACATTGGAACGACTTGCACCATGGTGCCACTCACCATAACCGGATAGTTTCGAATAGAACGGTAATATACCTGTACCGGCTACCACTAATATGTACTTATGTACGTAACATAAAATGTAACTGAGCAAAAGTCGTATAAGGGTGGTATTATGGCGGAAGAGTAGTCGGCTATCAGCAACCTTGGCGGCGGATCCGGCCCATTCCGCACATTGTGGTTCGCACAATAGATACACCTTTTCATATGAACACAAAAGCGCACAATTATCGTAGGCTTCTTTTCATTCGTTCCAATATAATTTTGCTCGTATTTGCTAAGATTTACAATGCTTTTCAGTATTCGACGTTTTATTGAACGCTCCAAGCGTTCTTATTGTTCGGTGGAAAATATTTTGTGAGATCAACAACAAATAGGTCGATATAAACATACTTACAATATAATCGAGGGGTGCATTGTTTTGTTCAAAGAAAAGGCTATAAATAACATTTTTCTGCCTTTCTGCGTAGTGGAAAAATAAAAATACTTTTGGGACAATTTTATTTTATTGTTCGTTTTTACTTTAGCTATTGAGATTATAGAAATGATTGATCATTTCTGATTTGCTTTATTCAAAATATTACCGAAGAGAAAATGTTGTTTTACATTATTTGTACATACTTGATGATCAAACGAACTTACCTGTACGTGAAGTTCGATCACAATTATGTGAGCAGCTTCATTCGACGCGATTAAGTTTACATGTAGTTATGCCTCCATGTACCAGCCTTCACGGATTTTTAGAGGGTAGTATAAAAATAAAATGTAAAATTACCCTCCGTTGGTTCACATACTTACCGCAGCGACCATTACGGTTCATTTTGTTAAAAGTTTTTAGTAAGCTCAGATTATGCAAGTAAGTATAATCACAATTCTCATTTTTTAACTATCATTAGGGATGTTAATAATCGCGTCGAATGAAGCTGCTCACATAATTGTGATCGAACTTCACGTACAGGTAAGTTCGTTTGATCATCAATTATATTTCACAGCTTCATTCTTTGCGATTAAGTTTACATGTTGTAGGATGTTCAGAGTTTTAAAAAATGCGAATTTTGATCATAGGTAGTAAGTAGGTACAGAAGATATCGAAATAAGAATGAATGAATTAGGTAATCAATGATTTATTATTTAAACTCTTACACTATATGAGCGTAAGTAAGGAGGTAACACGACCTAATGATTTAACCATTACAATAATTATCATTAACATAATTAAAAAATCATATTTTTAAATGAATGTTATTTTAATCTGCATTAAGAATCACTCTAGCAAATTGGTGAGGGTCCTCAATAGTTGCTCTATTATAGAATCTAGCGAATACTTGTGAGGACTCACTCCAACCTGCAGTTTTACGAATTGTCTCGATATTGACACCAAGTCTATGTGCTGTTGATGTGGCCGCATGTCGGGTGCTATGCGCGCTAAATACAGAAGTATCTTTGCCGCTTTTACGTAAGGTATCCTTAATCCAACGACTGAGGGTCTGTGATTTTACATTATCATGAGGCTTTCTATAACTAATAAATAAATTAACATTCTGCTTACGGATGTCTTTTGTTTTATCTATGTAAGCAACAAGACATCTAGCAGGGCATATTTGAGGCCTATTATTATAAAACGGTAGTTTTAATACTGGTTGTAAAGTATTAAGTCTGAGTTTTTGCTGTGTGGCTCCCGGCATAGAATAGGGCCAACCCTTCCAATCTTGAGGGTGTCGTAAAAGGCGACTAAGGGAATACACCAGGGGACGGGCAGCAGCGTCTACCTGAGTAACGTCAGCATTACTGCGATCACCAACCCGCCTGCCAAGCGTGGTGATTACGGCAAAACCCCTCAATATGGTACACAACACACAGTCACGGCCCCTAGTCCCCGGCGGCCCCGCTATCCCGGGCTACGGTAGCGGTCACGGTAACGGCGGGGCAGGGGGTGCTAAGAGTCTCCGGCAGAGATCCGGCTACCAACAACGACGACTGGACCTGGTAACATACAATGCACGGACTCTGAGGACCGACGAGAAGCTCATTGAGCTAGAGGAAGAAGTGGACAGGCTGCGATGGGATATAATGGGTTTATCAGAAGTCCGAAGAGAGGGGGAGGACACGATAATCCTTAAATCCGGCAACCTGTTCTACTACCGGGAGGGTGATCACCTGTCACAAGGTGGTGTCGGGTTTATTGTCCGCAAGCCCCTCATCAAAAATATAGTGAGGTTAGAGAGTGTCTCGCCGAGAGTCGCATACCTGATACTCAGAATTACCAAACGGTATTCGCTGAAGGTCATCCAGGTATACGCTCCGACCTCATCACACCCAGATGACGAGATAGAGACATTGTATGAGGATATCTCACGTGCCATACATGCCTCTAAAACTCACTATATGGTATTGATGGGGGACTTTAACGCGAAGATAGGCATTAGAAATGACGATGAGCTGAGAGTGGGGCAGTTTGGAATTGGGCAGCGGAATCCTAGGGGCCAACGGTTGGCTGACTTCATGGAGTTGGAGGGACTCTTTATGATGAACTCCTTCTTCAAAAAGCGGCCACACAGGAAATGGACCTGGAGCAGCCCCGACGGATCCACCAAAAACGAGATAGACTTTATCTTGACGACAAAGAGGCAAATCTTCAGTGATGTTTCTGTGATCAACAGGGTTAAGACCGGCAGCGATCACCGATTAGTAAGAGGCACACTGAACCTGAAAATCCAGGTGGAGAGATGTCGCCTGGTAAAGTCTACGCTCCGACCCCAATCTGCCTATATCCAGGACCCTGAAAGCTTTCAGCTCGAACTTCAGAATCGCTTTCAATGCCTGGATAATTGCGTGACGGTGGACGATACAAACAACAGGCTCGTGGAAACTGTCCATGCGGTAGGATCTAAGTTCTTTAAGACCCGCCGCACGAATAGAACCCAAAAACTCTCGGATGAAACTCTCAAACTCATGAAGCGACGACGTGAAATGAAGTTGCAGTCTTCAGCTGATACAGCTGAATACCGGCAGCTGAATAGGCAGGTCTCAAACGCAATGCGACACGATTTGCGCCTCTTTAATACGTCATGTATTGAAGAGGCAATAAAACAGAACAAAGGTTCTAAAGTGTTCGCAAGAGATCTGTCTATTGGTCAAAGCCAACTGACCAAGCTGAAGACCGATACCGGCAACATCATTACGTCAAAGCCAGAGATCTTGAGAGAGATCGAGAAGTTCTATGGACAGCTATACACCTCGTCACAGAAACCAGATACATTACCGGTAAGTGACGCAAGAGCCAAGTTGACCCGACACTACACCGAAGATATCCCGGACGTCAGCCTGTACGAGATTAGAATGGCTCTGAAACAGCTTAAAAACAACAAGGCGGCGGGTGAAGACGGAATTACAACAGAGCTTCTGAAAGCGGGTGGTAAACCGGCACTGGTAGTCCTTCAGAAGCTATTTAATTCCGTCATACACGAAGGTACAACGCCAGAAGTATGGAGTGGAAGCGTGGTGGTGCTCTTCTTCAAGAAAGGCGATAAGGCCCTATTGAAGAACTACCGCCCGATATCCCTCCTAAGCCATGTTTATAAGCTGTTTTCGAGAGTAATTACGAATCGTCTCGCACGTAGGTTTGACGACTTCCAGCCGCCCGAACAAGCCGGTTTCCGTAAAGGCTTTAGTACCATAGACCACATACATACACTCCGCCAGATTATACAGAAGACTGAAGAGTATAATCGGCCATTATGCCTGGCGTATGTGGACTATGAGAAAGCCTTCGATTCAGTCGAGACATGGGCGGTGTTAAAGAGTCTACAGCGTTGCCAAATCGACTATCGCTATATCGAAGTATTGAAGTGTTTGTACAGCAAAGCCACCATGTCGATCCGGGTCCAGGACGAGAGTACGGTACCAATCCAGTTGCAGAAGGGTGTAAGACAGGGTGACGTAATTTCCCCGAAACTCTTCACCACTGTAATGGAGGATGTATTCAAGCTCTTGGACTGGAAGGGATATGGCATCAACATCAATGGCGAATACATTACTCACCTTCGATTTGCCGACGATATAGTCATAATGGCGGAATCGCTGGAAGCTATACATCATGCTCAATGACCTCAACAGAGTTTCCCAACAGGTAGGCCTCAAAATGAATATGGACAAGACAAAAGTTATGTCTAATGTTCGTATTCCGCCAATACCGGTGATTGTTGGGAGCACTGTTCTCGAAGTTGTAGACGAGTATGTTTACCTCGGACAAATTATCCAACTAGGTAGGTCCAACTTCGACAAAGAGGTCAATCGAAGAATCCAACTCGGCTGGGCAGCATTCGGGAAGCTCCGGCACATCTTCACGTCTAAAATACCTCAGAGTCTGAAGACAAAGGTCTTCAATCAGTGCGTGTTACCAGTGATGACATATGGTACAGAGACGTGGTCTTTTACTGCTGGCCGAATAAATAAGCTCAGAGTCACTCAGCGCGCTATGGAACGAGCTATGCTCGGAATCTCTCTACGTGACAGGGTCCGAAACGAGGACATTCGTAGGAGAACGAAAACTACCGATATAGCTCGTAGAGTTAGTAAGCTGAAGTGGCAATGGGCAGGCCACATCGCTCGAAGAACTGATAGCCGATGGGGAAGGAAGGTTCTCGAGTGGCCACCACGTACTGGAAAGCGCCGAGCGGGACGACCTCCAACCAGGTGGACCGACGATCTGGTCAAGATCGCTGGGCACCGCTGGATGCAAGCGGCCCAAAACCGTTCGAAGTGGAAGTTAATGGGGGAGGCCTATGTTCAGCAGTGGACATCCCTAGGCTGATATGATGAAGTCTAGAGTTCTTGATCAAATCTGGTATTTTTATAATCACTTCTATCGAATCATGTACTTGTATATTTTCCAACATTATCAAAGAATATGTTTGCACCCGGTGCGCGGTCACTAAAGCCAATAGAGTTAGGGTTTTTTCTGACAATGTTTTTAAATCGAGATTCTCATTAGGCCATTGTTGAGCCAGAAATTCTAAAACAATATTTGGGTTCCAAGACAAATCGTATTTCGGAGCTGTAGGACGTAATCTAAATACACCTTTCATAATTTTTTTAACCCTTTCATCATGAATTTTATGTCCCAAAAGAAAACTTAATGCAGATTTATAGGTGTTAAGAGTACCATATTTAGCACCACTATCAAAAACTTCCGTTAAAAAACGTAATATGACGGGTACTGATGAATTTAAATAATCGTAATTATATTTTTTGCAATAATTGAACCAGGTTTTTATACAGACATCATATTGCTTATATGTGTTATTTGATAGTGAAGCAAGAATTATTTCAGCGGAACGAGGCAAAATTTGTTGCTTCAGAAATGCTTCCCTGATAATTTCACGGCAACCAGGGTAAGTGTCTGGTAAAGACTGTGGTACAATCTGAAAGGAGATTTCAATAATTCTTTATGTGGTTCAAAATAAATAGGATCTGAAACCATTAATCTTTTAAAAATAGGAAACCACGTTTGAGTCGGCCAAAACGGTACCACTACTATGCCGTCGGCTTTATCCGCAATAATTGTTTGCAACATTTTTAAAACTAAGGCAAATGGAGGGAAGGCGTAAAAGAAAATATTTGACCATGTGATAGTAAATGCATCTATCGCACAAGCATCAGGATCACCTTTCCATGCAACATAAGTGTTACATTTTGCATTACATCTACTAGCAAATAAGTCTATCTCGGGAACACCAAATGTGTTTACAATTTTCTGGAAAGCAACATTATTTAACTCCCACTCGGTATCATTAAATGTTTTACGCGATAATTGATCTGCTTCGTAGTTCTCATTAGTATTTATATATGAGGCAAATATTATCAATTTTCGGCATTCACACCATTGCCATATTTTTCTTGCTAATTCATTAAAATGGGGATATTGTGTGCTCCCCATTCGATTTATACAAGAAATAGCGGTCACATTATCTATTCTTAGTAAAATTTCACAATTATATAAATCAGACGCAAAAATTTTCAATGCTAGAAATGCTGCTTTTAATTCCAATATATTAATATGATTATCCTTTTCATGTTCTTTCCAGAAACCATAAGAGTGATTATTATTACAATAAGCCCCCCACCCGGTGGTGGAGGCGTCAGAAAATATTTCTATCTTAAATCTGTTGAATCTAAACGGATTATTCTCATGATCAATATGATTTATCCACCATTCGATATCATATTGTAAACTATTAGGTAACTTTATTTTCTGATCATAAGATGGATTGTCAAGTAAATTCAAGTACTTAACTCGTTCGAATTGTTTTGTATATACCCATGCGTATTGCAATGCTGGGCAAGCCGATGTTAATAATCCAATAAATCTAGCAAAATCACGTAACTTACAATGTTTCATAATATTGAATTTTATTAAATTTGCTTTAATTTTTTCCCTTTTATGAGTAGGTAACTTCAGAACCATATTTCGAGAATCAAAAATAAATCCCAAAAATTTACACTCCATATTAGGAAGTAAATTACTTTTGTCATAATTTATCTTAAAACCTAACTGCTCTAATATTTTCTTGGTAAAATCAACATTTCTTTTGCATATTTTGAATGAACTATCTATACATAAAATATCGTCGAGATATATGACAAGGATTACGTTACGCGATCTTAAAAATTCCATTACTGGTTTTAACAGCTTTGTAAATACATAGGGTGCAGTCGATAAGCCAAAGGGTAAGCAATTAAATTCATATAATGTGTCTTCAAAAATGAATCTTAGAATTTTTTTGTGTTTTTTATGTATAGGTATAAGAAAATATGCGTCCTTCATGTCAATAGTGGACATATAGCAATTTTCAGTTATTAGTTTTGACGCCGTCCTGTAATCTTCCATTTTAAAATGACATGATTTTACAAATTTATTTAATAACTTTAGGTTAAGAATGAGTCTGCTGTCCCCATTTGGTTTAGGTACTAAAAATATACTAGATATAAATTCATCTTCTTCGTGATTACATTTAGAAATAGCGTTGATTTGTAATAATTTGTTAATAGCTTTATTAAATAGTATAGACTCAGACTCTGATTTAGAATATGTGACAGGGCAATCACTACGTGCTGGAGTACAAACAAATGGAATTTTGTAACCACTTATCCATGATATAATCGTAGGATCGTTAGTTATTTGTAACCATTTAGATTTAAAATATTTCAAACGTCCAGAGTACGGTACCTCCAGTTCTAGTGTCTCCTGTATGGTCTCCTCGTCGGCGAACGGTCTGAGCGGTAGGCCACGGGCGCCGGCGGTGGCGGTGGCAGCGGCCGTGTCTCTCGGCGAGGGTAGCTGTTTCTTGGTACCCGTTGAGCTTGAAATTGTTGTTTCCCTGCGTCGTATTTGCTCGCTGTTTTTCGAGGCAGGGTTTTCCAGTTTAAACGATTCTTGTTTATATTACTGTTTCTATTAGAGATGAAATTATTTTTATTGAACTTATTATATTGATTTTTATTCTGTTTTAAATCCGCTCCTGTCCTCTGAATAGTTTTAGCAGATTTTAGTTTCTCCGACATATTTTCACGAAAAAGATATTCATCTCTAGATGTGTTGATAACGGTTTCCTTCAAGTCACTGTTAATTGATGAAATGATAAATGCTCTTCTTGTGCGCGATTCTATAAAATGATTATCACATAAAAGGCGACAAGCATCGCTTATAGGCTTCAGTATTTTGTTGTGTGAGGGCTCTTTGGAAATACACATTTCCACCGCCTGCGCTAATGCTGATATAGCAATACCCAATTGGTTCTGTTTCTGCCCAATATAAGCATCTCTTTTTGCCAGGGTTTCTGGAATTGCAGCCTTAATCTCTGCATTCAAAGTAGGTGCCTCTAATAATAAACAATTAGCGGGTAAAAGGTAATCTTTAATTATTTTGTCCTTTATATCCTTAGACAAGCCCAGTTTCAATATTTCCTGCCATCTTGTGGCTAATTCTTTGTGAATACTTTTACCACGTAAAGTTTCAGGTTTCGGGACGTCTCCTAATAATACAAGAATATCGTCATCCAAAATGAGCTCATTATTTAAATCGTTTTCAGCAGGGTCCGGTACCAAAGGTGTTATATTTGTTGCTGGTAATCTATTCGACGGACCTGGTTCCTCATCATCAAAACAAGTATGAATGGAAGGAGGATCTGGAAGAACAAAATATAAATTTTTTGTAGGTAGGTTGTAGGTATATGCTGAACTATTATTATATTGAAATTTAATCATTTAAATAAAAATCGTGATAGAGATAATCCTGGTGATTTCTCGCATCACTAAGTTTGAAGACATCGATATGCAAATCGAAATAAATATGTGACAGAGATAACCCTGGTGGTTTCTCGCATCACTAACAATAAGTTTGAAGACGTCGATATGTAAATCGAAATAAATATGTGACAGAGATAACCCTGGTGGTTTCTCGCATCACTAACAATAAGTTTGAAGACGTCGATATGCAAATCGAAATAAATATGTGACAGAGATAACCCTGGTGGTTTCTCGCATCACTAACAATAAGTATGAAGATATCTATTGTCTAAATCGATATACTTATCGAAATTAATATGTGACAGAGATAACCCTGATGGTTTCTCGCATCACTAAGTTTGAAGACATCTATCTTCTAAATTCTTCTATTCTAAATCGAAGTAAATATGAGACAGAGACAACCCTGATGGTTTCTCGCATCACAGTTATATGAAAATTATTCACTATGTTGGTACTAACCAGCTGGTTCATCCTCTGAATCTGATTCAGACGAACTTATTATACGACGACGAACAATTTTCCGGTTCTGTACAATTTCTTCCTCCTGTTCGCCACGCTTCCTTTTTCTCCCCGTGTTGAAAGACATTTTTTATGACTTAAAATGAGACGTGCGAAGGCTTGAGCACGGAAACAAAGAATGAACCGTAATGGTCGCTGCGGTAAGTATGTGAACCAACGGAGGGTAATTTTACATTTTATTTTTATACTACCCTCTAAAAATCCGTGAAGTGTACATGGAGGCATAACTACATGTAAACTTAATTGCAAAGAATGAAGCTGTGAAATATAATTATTATTTAATCATCAAAGCTGGTTTTTACCATTCAGTACAATACTGTCTGGTTTCAGTTTATTTATGTTTGGTTGATAACATTTACTAAAATAAATAGGTCTTTCAGACGAAGTTATTTAAAAGAGAATTCATTTCTATGCAAACTAATTGAGCTGATACATATTAGTATTCACAGTCTGCTTCATCTCAAAGGTAATAAAGACTGATAAATAAATAAAAATACGAAATTATAAAAGTAAAATTACGTGAGGTAAAATATCTTGCAATAATTTCACTGAATCAGACCTTTACAAGCGTTTAAGCAGGCGTACGCTCTTTAAAAGTGATTTTTTATTTAATTTGTCAACGTTCTAATGGTAAGACCTAGTCACGGCCGACAATTTACGTTAGCAATTTCTAGTAAATCCGACTTTGAAAACCTTGTTACGCTTTTTTTGAAGCCTATATATTTACAGATAAGCTTTTAGCTAATCTATGTTTTCTAATGATTTAAGATAAACATATGACACTTTTAATCCCGGAAACGAGTGAATCAACAGAATTGAAATGAAAACTCCTGTTTTCAAAGTCAATTAAATAGAGTTTGATAAGTTAAGAAACGAGATAATTAATGCTTCCAACATTACTCACAACTCTAGTGATTGATGTGCGAGCATTTAGAACTTCTTGCCGGATTATTAGTACCTACATTAATTAAGTGTGGTTACTGGTTCGAATCTGGAGCATTTGTCATTCCGTTCATAAATATAAACGTCTGCATCCCAGGAGTTATGTCTTCCGTTTCAATGGAGGCTTCCTACTCCTTTATCATTTTCGTGTTTACTTCATGAAGCTGTATGGTATAAATAAATATCATGGAAAATTCTTCGCACGCATCTGATTCCATAAGCTGAGTTTATACTATTGGTGACCTGGTAACTTTATTAATACTTCAGTTTTTTTTTATTTTTAAAATGTGTCAACCCCGCTTGGTTTTTACAAACTTATGTAAAATATATGATATTTGTAATCATATACTTATTTACAGACTCAGAAAAAACATACATAATACACATGCACACAACAAGTTTTTTGATCTGGATGGAAATCCAAGCCACGGTCGCGTGGCAACCAAGGCATCTAAATTAAACTCCAAGCCAACTGGCCAGTCTTAGAAACTATACTCTCGTTTCGTATTCCTAGATGATTCATCGTAATTTGTTTAACGTCCACTTCCTGAGACAATTTATTTTCATCTGAAGTTATGAATTTATTTTCTAATTAAGGAACTGTCGACTTGTTTCGCCCGTTAATTACCTTTTATTTATTCCTTCAGGAAGTTAATTACAAGTATATTATACAGGAAACTTTATTAAGAGATATGGGAAAAAGCAACGGACGTAATATGAAAAAGAATAAGCAATAATGTGCCTATCTAGTATAAACAATCCTACAGCAAAACAGCGATTTTATTCATCGTATCTTGGTACGGTGATACGTGCGAAAGATGATAAATATAATAAAACTCATTCGATTTAATGGAAAGGTTTAGTTTTATTGAGCTTTAAACCTTAGCTAATTACCCTCGCAAGGTATCGTATCACTCACGAACTTGCTGCTGGCACCACCATTATACAACTATTTGTATAAATGTGTCCATAACTCACTTGTTTACGCTTAACCTATTTGTGAACTATTCAACTACTGATTTACTATTAGGTAAGTTTAGTGTATCACGAGCTGGGATAGTTGAGGTATGTACTGCACGCAAGTACTGTTGGAAATATGTATTTGAATATATTACATTATTTGTTTTGCTGAAAAAGTGGTTTCATTTTAAATGAAATGAAAATTATTTATTAAAAAAGATAAACAATAAATACTCTCAATTATTAACTTTGACAGGAATCGGACCAGTCAGTCATGGATCTTCAAATATTGATTTTGAAAGTAGGCGATGGACCAGTATGTTTTGAATTCAATATACAATTCTGACTTGTGTGAACCTCCTTGTAGATATTATACGAATTCTGTTTTATTAACTCATAAAATAAGTTTTAAAAGATACTTTCTAGTGGTGATACCACCGAGGAAAGTATACATACCACTTATACTTTTATCGAAGGATATAAGAAAATACTAAAACGTTGTTCTATAAAAAACCGCTTAGAAATTGCACTTGAAGTTTTAGTAAAAGTGGATCGTCGTAAAGTGGTATACAAGCCCAGACAGCACCTGCGACCTGCTACTAATAACATTGTAAGAGTTATACATTGAGGTATGCAACACAGCGCCATTAAAATGTAGAATTATACCATAACTTCATGACTTAATAATGGAAATATTATATTACCTTTGTTTACGGTTATGGCTACCTATAAATTTGCATCTGCACTAATCCACTAATTAAATATCTGTGGTCGGCGCAATTTGAACTTTTTAATTTCATTATGTTTCTCTATCATCTCGATGTGCGCACCTAACTCTTTTTTAGTATTCTTTAAGAACCAATTTTAACAACGTCTAATGGCATTTTTCTTTGAGATAATTATGGTTGTGTTACAATATATTTTTATCTATTTTCAAACAACCATGCATTTTCCGTATTATTAATTAAGTCTATGGTCAACAAGGTTACAACAAAATCTGGAGAACATGTCGGCAAAAATCTATTTCCGTCAAAATCTAATCATAGTATTCTGTAACAAAGTAAAAGAACCATTTTTTTATAATTCTGTTAATAATAATTTTTTGTACCTATTTTCCATATTACTGCAATATTTTCATAATACAACTATCTTTTAATAACGAAAACATTCTTTAAACTCGTTATCAACCTATTAATACTCCTTAGTATAATTGGACTCATTAGTCCAATGAATTAAAAATCACTGAGAGCCGAATACCTCTGACTATAATTGCATGTGGAATTCCTGAGGCCCGGCCGCGTGTCGCTGGGGCCATGTTGCAGAATCCGTAACAACATGCCTACACTCAATGGTTACAGTTTTCATAATAAAGCAGGAAGTTATTTGAATTTGCAACCTAAATTAATATCTTTTAGTCGTGAATCACTTTAAGGATTTTAAATGCCACAAGTGATTTTTCGATTACAGTATAGTGAATTGGTATGAGTGAATATAAAATCAAATCCTTTTATCTTAAACTTCAAATACAATGGAAACGCAGCCTTATTTTATTACATTATTATTTGAGAAGTTATTGGACCAATTTTATTTGTCTTTATTTTTGATAGACGCACAGAACAATTGGATAGTATAATAAATTGGTGGCAAACAAGCATATGGCTCGCCTGATGGTAAGCGGTTACCTTAGCTTTTATAAGTTTGGATCACTTTGCGTATCACTGCGCGTTGCCAATCCAATCATACAATATCTGTTCACATGTTTCTTGAATAACCTCATTCTTTTTTTTTTTATACCACTAAGGTGGCAAACATGCATACGGCCCGCCTGATGGTAAGCAGTTACCGTAGCCTATGGACGCTTGCAACACCAGGGGTATCACTCGCGCGCTGCCGACCCTGAAGAAATCTCTTCACGCCCTTTTTGAAGAACCCCATGCTGTACTCCATTGGGAAAACCACGGCGGGGAGCTCATTCCACAACCTGAGCGTCCGCGGAAGAAAGCTCCTTTGAGCCCGCACAGTTCGAAACAATTCTGGTTTCAATGTGTGAGGATGGATTCCCCGTCGATGGCGTGAGTTGCGATGGTGGAAGGTAGCCGTGGGCAACAAGTCGAACAATTCCTTAGAACACTCTCCGTTGTACAAGCGGTAGAACACACATAAGGAGGCAAAGTCTCTCCTCAGACTGAGGGGCTCTAAACCGCTTGTGAGCTCGGGATCGTCAACAATTCTGATGGCACGTCGCTGAACCGAGTCTAAAGGCCCAAGCTGGTATCCAGGTGCTCCCGCCCATAGATGACAACAGTACTCCATATGCGGCCGGACCTGCGCCTTGTAAAGTTGCAGTCTTTGCCCTGATGTGAAGTACTGCCTCGCTCTGTTGAGCACTCCAAGCTTTTTGGATGCCAGCTTCACCTTGTCTTTCAAGTGACTTCGGAACAGCACGTCGCTGGAAATGTCGACGCCAAGGATCCCGATGCTTTGACTGAAGTTCAAGGAAGTGTTCTGGAATTGTGGAGCCACAGACCATGGGGTTTTCTTAGCGGTGAACGCGCAGGCTTGGGTCTTAGTGGGGTTGAAATGGACTAGGTTTAGTCGACCCCAATCGGAGACACTAGTCAGTGTACTCTCGATTTCAGACACCAGCCGTTCGCGGCTTTCCTCAACCTCGGAACGAGGGATATTTGCACGGCCCGTGTAATGGGTGTCCCCTGTACTGTCGTCTGCATAGCAATGAATGCCGTCAATAGACAGCATATCATTGATATGCAGTAGGAACAGTGTTGGGGACAGCACAGAGCCTTGCGGAACGCCAGCATTTATGTCCATGCTATCGGAGCAGCTACCGTCGACGACGGCTCTTATGCCGGTATAAAAGTTTCCTTCGGCAGCTTTGGCAAGAGACCAGAAAGCGCGACTTCCAGAGGGAAGGCTAGTCAGCCTCTCACCAAACCTGCCGACGAAATCAAACTTCGCCTTGGCGATCATTCGCTTACTGAACCTCGAGGCAGCGTTAAATTTGCGTTTCGCATCAGAGATGTTAGGGTCCTGATCAGTTCGGGCCGTGGTCCAAGCCTCATACAAAGTTTGCTTATTATGTCTAGCATCTTTGCAGGGCCGATTAAACCACGGTCTCTTCTTCACCCCTGCAGCCACTAGCGGGTTTGGGATATAACATTCCATTCCCGCCAGTATCGCCTCAGCGACGGCAGCTGCACAGGTGTCAGGATCATCTGATGCGAAGCAAAGCTGTCTCCACGGGTACGATGCGTAGAAATCTCGCAATCCATCCCAATCTGCTGACTTGTAGTGCCATACACGTCGCCTTCCGGGTGGCCGGGGCGGATCATGTCGGACGCATGGCACTTGCGTCCGGACGAGACAGTGGTCCGATGACCCAAGTGGCGCATCCACTGTCACTGCATAGTTTTCCGGTCGCGTAGTCAGCAGAAGGTCCAGTAAGGGACTAGTATGGCTCTCAATATCTGGGATTCTCGTAGGAGAAACAACCAGTTGTGAGAAGTCATAGGCCAGGGCAAAGTCGTGAGCAGTCCTCCCCGCGAAGTCAGTGGACCGAGAACCAAGCCACTCAACGTGGTGAGCGTTGAAATCTCCTAATATCACTAACTCCGCGGAGGGGTACTGCTCTAGTACTTTGTCAGTCGTCAATTGCAGGTGCTCAAATAACCGGATTGTGTCCGCGTCACCGCTGTGGGACCTGTAAAGGCACGCGTAAACTTTGGTGTGGCCACCGTGATCTACGCGCGCCCACAAAATCGACAGGTCCCGGTCTTCTAGGCCACGGAGACGGCGACAGCAAATATCCTCCCTGACGTACATACATACCCCGGCACGGCGCACAAAATTGTGCTCCAGCTTGTACCCGGGGTAGTGTAAATACGATGTATCATCAGGGCAGGATATTTGCGTCTCCGTTAGAAATAGCAGGGTCGGCTGTGCAGTCTCAAGATGTTGGTGGACTGCATTGATATTAGCGTGAAGACCCCTGATGATGCAAAAGTCCACAGAAATTGTGGACGGGGAGGCCGCTGAAGAACTATTTCTTTTTTTCTTTTTCCGTGGCATTAAAAAGCGAATGATGAGAGATTAAGAGGAATCGCTGTGCCAGCAGCGAAAGAGACAAAGTGCAGTGTTATTCGCCGAGAGTGGTGGACAGGTGATGCGGTTTGTTGGTGCGGCAGCCGGAAGGGCCCCCGGTCCCCCCATGATACAGTCGGCCGATAATTCTATACCTACTCTCTTGGGAAAACCACAGGATTAGAAACAGCTACGTGGAACATACACATTTCTGTTTATGATAATAGCTATATTAACATCCAATGTGTTTTGTATAGTAATATGTCTCACGGTAATCTTACCAAACGAAGAAAATAAACTTACAAGACATCTTCATGAGTTGAGTACTTCAACCAAGGTCTAGTCTAGTTCTATACATGATCCACAATATTTCACATCTGCGACCCGAGCACCACGCGCCGCCGCCGCCGCGCACAGTCGGCCGCATATTAATGATGCTGCGATGCTCCACTTAGCTACACGCTGTAACGATACGGTTTATTGTTCGCCTTGATAGCTTCTACCAACAGTTATATGTATGAGCCTTTGTGCCATTTGATTTATGACGATCGTGAAATGAATTTAAGATTTATTTTCCTTTATACAGATGAAATAAATGATTTAATCCATTGGTATTCTTAGTCCTTATAGTTTTGACTAATCATTCAATTAAGTTCAGTTTTTGACTCTCTTATATACGATATACTCGTAGGTAAATAGATAATAAACATGAGACCGCGATAGTGTCACACGTGGATGGACCGACCCTGCCCCGCCCCTCCCCACCCTTCCCGTGCCCACCATCGCATGGGTTCTAATCATAGACTTCAGAAGGTAACAGAGGCTGAAATTAATAAAGAGAAATTAGGAGAGGTAAAGTATAGCTAGTTCTCCCGATTTGAATGAGGGCAGTGGTACTGGGTAGGTGGGTAAGATACCTCTAGAAGATCGTTGCCAAATAAAATTACTTCGAGATGGATGTAGAGGTGCTGTGCTAGCAGTATGCGGAGACCAGCGTAGCAGTAGATACCAAAAATGTTGCACTTCCACCCTTCCACTGCTGGCACAGCTAATCCTCTCAATGAAAAAGTTGGAAGAGGTAGGCCTCTTCCAACTTCTCTGCAAGAAGGTTGTGAAGAGAGTGTCGGTAATGCGCGAGTTATACCCTTAGTATTGTAACCGCTTACCATCACGCGGGCCGTATGGTTGTTTGCTTCCTTATTATTTTAATAAAAATAAATAAGGTTCTTCACATATCTAGGTATTCATATCTATTTCTACTCAATTCATGAATATGTCTTTGTTTGTCATGTTGTGCCCACATGTTTTTGGGTACATGTCTAGTGCTGTTTTATTATTCTATTTAACCTGCTTTGTAAATACCATGCCAAATAAATAAAATGTTGGCGTTACAACAATACCAAACAGAGGAATTCTGTACTTTCAGGATATACGAATAAGCATACTAGACGAGTAAGCTCACCTCCTCCTTTTTTTGAAGTCGGTTAAAAATACAAAACATCAAATAACTATGGTAGTATTTTGCAGTACTTAACACCAAAGATATAATATTTAATAGTTTTCCAGCAGAGTTAGTCAAAAAAGAAAGTTAATTTTTATTCAAAAATAAAATTTAATCTTTTTTCCTCTGATTCAAAATATTAATGTTCAATTTTATAGTATTAGTAAATTGTTTGTATGGTAAATGTATCTATTACCAATATAAAGTAATGTAAGTGAATTTGAGAGCTCATCTGCCAACAAACTGCTATGCAGTTTGGAAGATGTAACTAGGTATGTAAACTAAATAAAAATATTAAACTGATAAACGTTTACATACATATTAATACAATAGATCTAATAGTATTTTTCTCATGGACCGTTAAATTCTTCGAAAGCAAAAGCTAGTGGATTCTCGCACCAAATCATTGCCTGTATAGTTGTTTGGTCTACGTCCCGTGAGCTGTCGCGCTCTAATGTCCCGGACTCACGTCGTTTGTCTACCTGACGTACTGTTATGTGTGTCACTGAGTCATGAACTGTACCGTCTAAACCTCCAAGCAGTTTGGGCGTAAGGCGGAACTAGCTTTGGTACTATTATGTTCTATATTTAAAATTAAAACAAGAAGGTTGGTATCTAGTATTTCTTCTTGCATAACAATTCTCTCGTTAGCTCTATATTATAATTCCCGGGGTAAAAGTCAAAGCCATTTATTGAATTTATGACCTTGTAGGGCAATTATGAAGCAAACCTACTGAAGTTACCACCAGTTCGTAAGTCAGCCTTCAACTGAGAAGAACAGGCAAGAAACTCAGCAAGGTTACATTTATTCAATACTAGCTGTACCCCGCGGTTTCACCCGCGTTCCCAGGATGAAAGCCTATGTCCTTCTCCATACCATCATAGGTTATCTGCATGCCAAATTTCATGATGATCCGATGAGTAATTGAGGCGTGAAGGCGTAACAAACATACAAACTCACTTTCGCATTTATTATATTAGTTAGGATTATTTGGATAATCCGACTACATTGGCTATATTTTTCCAAAACGTTTTATATTCTACAAAATATAATATGCAAGCATAAAAGCATCCAAGAACTTACACTGAAGTTTTATTTATATTTTATTTAAATATTACTTAAGATACTAACAAAAAGAGCAGTTGGAAGAAAAAAGAAATAGAGATATCAAACGATAATCTACTTTTAGGTCTGTATCAAAACATAACTTGTATCTGAATTCCTCTGCATTCAAGACGTGTCTAGAAGAGATCTTATTTAAGGGATAAGACCACATATTTGACAGTAATAATATTATTTCTTATTTTGGGTATAAAATAAAGAATTGTCTATCTTTGTAATTTGTTTTTGGTGTCACCATTGAAACACATTTTTGTCTATTTTCAAGAAACACTATCTCTTCTTGACACATGAGTTAAGTCTCGTTCTCTACGAACATTAGTCTACATCAATATAATATAGTAGGTAAAATGATTATAACTTCCAAGATACGTAACTGAACAAATACATAAAAATAAAACCTCAACAATTCCAACTTGTGTACATTGTACAAGTAGTAACAAAAGTGGAGCAATAAAACAGTTGGGATCCAACTTGTTGAGTGCAACACTTGTGTTGAAGCATCGGTTGGGTTCGACGGATGCACATCGCAACGCCGCGCTGGCTGTCAGAGCTCAGACGATGGTGGTGCTTACAAAAAGTGCTCGATGTGAAAACAGAGAACTATAAAACCACGTACTTATATTATGCTTTGCTACGGATTGTGGAATCAGTTGTATTTGAATAATTGTTGTTTGACCATAGATACTACAGTTAATTGTTTATTTTTGAGAACCTATAATCGTTTTCGTAAATCGTAAGATGGTAGAAGTAGAATGAGGTGTAGTGAATGCCTAGATAAATATAGGGAGTTTTTTTTTTAAAATTGCTCATTCAACCTTTTTGCTCTGAAGACACAAATAAGGCTAGCCTTAATATTCTCTATCTTCAGCCTTAAATATTATCCCCCTTACTCATTAAACTAATATACTGTTTAAAGGGTCACGTAAATAATGTCACATTATTTGCCAATGACAATAGAGTGACTTTATTTACGTGACCCTTTAAACAGTATATTAGTTAAATAGCGCTTTATGAGTAAGGGGGAATTTCTTCGCAAAAAGTCGATGGCCAAAAGCACCCCATCTTCAAATTAAAAAAATTATCGTTCTAAACAAAGATTTTCATAGGGCATCGTGCCTCTACCCAGATGGATAATCCGCCTTACTAAAGCATGACATTTAATTTCACTCCGCTTGAGGGGCTCCCTGAGCAAATCGCTCTCAGTTCGTACTGCGCACGGCTGTCAAATACTGTCAATTCTGGCTTGTTTATTTCATGTTGCCATAGAGGCGACTATCCTTCTGGACGTTTTAAATTCTTTGGTTCTAAATTTGATTTCGGAATAAAATAATGCTTTTTAACTCAGTGAGCTAATTTCACGTTCTCGTTGTCAGTTTTCAACCATGGAACATGCGCCTCAATTGCGTGGAGCCGCAACGTGCTCGTCCCTCGGATCCCTCCAGTGCTTCCGAATGTTTGTTATCCAACTATTCTCGATATTTGTATCAAGTAGGTACATCCAGCTCCGTGCATTGTTCCAGTTCAAATACCTTCTGAATGAGGTTTCGTGTAGGATTCATAATCTCTATATCCCAATTGGAATCCATCCCAATCATTATGAAACCATATTCACCCCTTATCTTCTTAAATTCAGTTAGTCGGTCCACCTGATGGTAAGCGGTTACCGTAATTATATGTACGCTTGCAACACACGGAGCAGGTATTCTGTAGGGTGGAGGTACTTCCCCAGTCGAGCTGCTCTTTGAGCGAAGTAAGGCTATGCTCTACCTCTCTTATTTAGAGAGTACCAATAGCATGGTTTTATGGGAAAATGACTGTGATAATTGGGTCGGCAACGCGCGAGTTGTTGCAAGAATCTATCTATAGACTATGATAACTGCTCACTATCAGGGCCGTCTATTTGATACGTTAGTAGTATAAAGTTACTTAAAGCCCTAAATAATCTTTGCCATCTCATAAGTTACTTGTAATTCACTAGCAGTACAAATCAATAGAACATCTAAATAGGTGACATCACAGTTCATATTATTATTCAGTAAAGCAATAAGCGGCGGCTCAGTTCAATAAGCTTAAACAATATCCCGACAACAATGCAGACGAGTGTTTAGCATTAATTGCTGCGTTTAATTTGCATTCTGGAGCGACGCTTCGCTCTATTAGATAAGTAGAGCTTTAAGTGAATAAAGGACAATTATGTATATACATAATTTATTGTGATACAAGAAGGCAGCATAATAATTTCAAAAACCTCTGATTTAGGAGACTACAATGAAGAATCGGTTTTACAATTTCACATGTTAGGTATGGTACCAATAATTTCATGATTATATAATAATAATTTTATGATGATGCCGTGGTTTTCCCAATGGAGTACAGCCAATGGGGTTCTTCAAAAAGAGTGTAAAGCGGTTTCTTCAGGGTCGGCAACGCGAATGATACCGCTGGTGTTGCAAGCACACATAGGCTACGGTAACTGCTTAATGCTACTGCTGCTGCGGCGGGCCGTATGCTTGTTTGCCACCTAAGTTGTATAAAAAAAAAAGATTAATACATCATTAAATTTTTGATGATGGAGTTGCGTTTCAGTTCATTACCACACATACGACAATCTTGGAAGGAATGTCTTTGCCTTCTCTGTTAATCTTATTTTTATATTTTAATTTGAGAGGAATTCTAAAGGGTTTCAAAAATGACTCACAAAAAAAAAAAATTACTTGACTATTAATAATGGAGTACTCACAGAGAATCCCAAAGATATTACTAAACGCTTGTACCAATAACTTGACCCTCGTGACGACACGGCGCGCGGCGGCGACACGGCGACGAGACGAGGGCGCCCGACACCATTCTACCTAATAGCTAGAGACTTAACTGTCTTTACTTTATTACTCCTTCGCATTCCACTACTATAGCCCCACACTGTACCGCTCAACCCTCAATTTATCGTTAAAATGGTTTCCGATTAATAATACGTTGAAAATTAAGAGGGCTTGTGGTTAATGCCCGTTTTGTCTTTAAAGGGTTATTTTGGGCCATAAGGCTTCACGGAAATTACCTTAATGTTATAAAGCTATTAAATCGTTAATTAAGGCTTTGATGTATATTTTGATTGACTGAACGAGTGCTATAAAGAGACTTTATAATGGGAATTATTATTATGAACATTTTTCACCGGGAATTCGATACAAATCCAGGTCAGTCCAAATATAAATCAAGAGTAAGCCCAAATATGTAAGAAGGTTATATTAAAAACCTTAAGTAGGTATGTAGAAACGTGTAAACGTGCTGATTTTTTCAGTACAATATGAGTATTTTTACATGTATACGGTATAGATGTTCATGTATTAGTTGAACAAGTTAAATCCAGAGTAGATATCGGGTCGAGTGTCGGTTGTACGAATGGAGATTCGGTATCGGTTAGCGTAAGTGTTGCGGTGAGGTCTGTCCTACTCACTAGTTTCAAACACGTCGGGTATCACACATATCGGATCAATTCTAAGTATGATCTATATTAGCTGGGTATATGTTTATAAGGTCAGATGGAGCTATGGAAGGCTTTGCTAGAAATTTCTCTACGTGATAGCGTCTGAAGTGGTAATGAGAGACCACGTCGTATGAAAAATTATAACTAATTAGGTTAAAAAGTTTCTCGAGAGGTGACTACGTACCAGAAAGCGTTGAGCAGGATAAATTCCCTCCAGGTGGACTGACGACCTGGTCTTGAAAGTAGCAGCATACAAGCGACTCTAGGCCATTTGTTGTATACATTTATAGTGGCAGTATGGTCAGTGGACGGAAATCCTAGGGCTACATAATAATATTATTATGATGCAGGACTTATGGAAAAAATAACTAAAAAAGTGATTGTTTAAGTTAAATGTCATATCGATAATATTATGAGTGATGGTATAAAGGTGACGGAGAAAACATGAAAGAAATAAAAGTAAGAAAGAAAACACATTTATTTGACGAACACATTAACAGAAACATAACAATATTTAATTTAAAAATAAACCAGTCCGTCAAAAAGGACACAGCTCAGCATAGTGCTACTGACTACTGTCAGCAGCGCTGATTTTCAGCTGACGCCTCTAGTGAGAGACCGTTAGCATGAGACCATCAAAAGATGAAACAGGACAGGCTTATGGTTACATATCATCAAATATAATAAATAAATGAATATTATCTGCCTGTGCTAAATCCTGTCCAATACGCTTAGTCTCAATACAAAAATAAGAAAGGTAACAAACTTTTTTGAAATCTCCTACTTTATCGGAACATTAATAACTCAGTCTCAGTCAGTAGGTCCAATTTAAAAGTAAAAAAAAGTCTAAAGTTAAAATTCAACATTTTAATCCAAATAGTTTTAGAGCAAAGTTTCGTTATATTTGTGCTTAAACTGGAACGAATGCAAACTTCCAAACATTATTTGTGTTCGCGACTCGCTAACAATGTTCCGTAAGAATTCATTGCGGAATTAAATTATAGTAACTGTACCTGTAAGACTATAACAAGTCGTAAGTTGTGCGTTGTACTATCCATTACGCGTTGTCTTCTAGCGTGGATGAAACTAACTCAATTAATCAAACGATGAATGCGTGCTAACTAATATTGTTCAATTATTATTTAATTTATTTCAAATTAAAAATGTCTCGGAGTGGTTCGTTTTGCTAGGATGTATTTAACTACTCATATATATAATTACTTGTCCCGACTAACTGAATGATTCAACGCAGAGACTAAACCGCTGGTGCTACAAACTTGAAGAAATATATGAATGATTTAACTTTGATTCCAAATGTTTACCGATTACGGCGAAGCAGGCAAGCAAGAAGGAAGGAAAAGGAAAAAGGAAAAGGTAGGAAGTATATTTTGTCAAGCAATTGACAATCAACCTAACTTATTGATCAGTGCTCAAAGCGGAATAGTTTTGATGCTCTAAAAATGGGTGCTCTAACGATAATACTTTTTACTTTTTATAATAAAACTGTTATTTTTTATCGATACGTTTTATTAAACACCATAACACTAGAAGCTACAAAACCGTCGGTGCTCAAAAGGGAATAGGATCGGTGCTCAAAAAATCGGTGCGCAAATGGGAATACTTCAAAAGGAGGGTTATGATTTTGACCGGTATGTATGTATGTATGTATGTACTACTACAACTAGTTGGTTATATACCTACATGTGAGATCTTAAAAGCTGGGCTTAGTTCGAGTCGGGAAATAAAAAAAACAAATGAAATTGTTCGGTTAAAGGACTATACTATCAACAATTACTTAGGTACTAGTGAATGCCCGAATGCGTTGCAATATAACTTTTTTTCTATATCGTAAAATTTCACCCACTTGTCAAAAATAGGTTTCCAACTCAGTTGTATACGAACGAAGACACAAAAATATTTTATTAAATGATGAAATAGCAGCAGTTTCACGGTTTTCGACATACATGGATCTCGAGAGACAGTGACCGATAAAACCTATAACATATTTAGAAAAAATATACAAAGTCCATATGTACAGAAAATTTCTGCCGCAGCTGCCGATAAACTTATATAGGTACTGGGCTCTTAAAGTATCCCTAAATAATAATTACCGCTGAACATAAATATAACAAAAACGTGTAAGAAGATGATGCTATGAAAATAATATCTCTATAACTTTAATTCCTTTAATAACTTTTAAAACAAATTACTTTGCATTTTACATTTAAACAAAGTTATCATAAGTTTAAACATTACACAGAAACCGCGAGTACGCTTCAAAGCAAACATTTTAGTTCGTTGATTGAACTTAATAAAACTTTAAACGAACTTTCGTTACATTATTTAATTTTCAGAAAATTCTGATGCTTTTGTACTAAAAACACAACAACGTAAAATAAAGTAAATATTGTACTAACATAAATCAGATAACATAATAACATTTCTGAATAATATTTATAAAATTATCAGTTGATTTTCTTACTCATAGAGATCGATCTTACTAATATTGTAAATACGAAAGTTTGTATGCATTTTTTTTATACCACTAAGGTGGCAAACAAGCATACGGCCCGCCTGATGGTAAGCAATTACCGTAGCCTATGGACGCTTGCAACACCAGGGGTATCACTCGCGCGTTGCCGACCCTGAAGAAATCTCTTCACGCTCTTTTTGAAGAACCCCATGCTGTACTACATTGGGAAAACCACGGCGGGGCGCTCATTCCACAACCTGAGCGTCCGCAGAAGAAAGCTTCTTTGAGCCCGCACAGTTCGAAACAATTTTGGTTTCAATGTGTGAGGATGGATTCCCGTCGATGGCGTGAGTTGCGATGGTGGAAGGTAGCCGTGGGCAACAAGTCGAACAATTCCTTAGAACACTCTCCGTTGTACAAGCGGTAGAGATGCATGTTTGTAAAGTGATCATTCATGCTGTAAAAGCTGAAGAGCTTTGTATAACAGTTAAAACATACATAGATCATATCTTGGAAAAAATATTGTATACTTTCACACCGGGAAAACATTATCCACTGGAATTTAAGTAAAATCGCGGACCAGGAACTAGTAATCAATATTTATTTTAAAAAACTGTACAGCCTTATCTTCTTGGTGAGGCAACGGTACAGTTTTTGCCTCAAGCTTTAATCTTACATACAGACTGAGCGAGGCACGCAGACAAGAAGTGTAAGACTTAAATAATTCACAGTCGCACAACAAAGCTCTGCAGAGCCCTTTCTTTATGTTTCATGCAACGGGTGTACAGTTAGTTAATAACTCTTAGCTATTTTGCTTTCGTGAGATTTCCTTATGACTTCAGTTCGTTACAGCCATAATTATATCACATCCTCACTTTCCACGAGATAATAATAAAAAAAATACGACATGGAAGACTTAACATCAGATTATAAAGACTAACCCCCTTATTCACAATCGCTTTTTAACTAAATCAGTGTAATAGGGTGCCCCGTCTCACTATTTCGATCACCAAATGTCACGTGTCAGATAAAGACTTCGGAATCCTACCAGGATGGAACTCGTAACCAAATGCTGTCAGCAGCTAACGGTATTGGGAGAGTGCAGCAGTTTCACCATTGTCAGTAATCTGAAAGCGGGGTTTTCCGAGTAGTTAGGACTTACACCCTTTCGAGCATAATGTCACTTCCCTCCAATAATGTCGAGGAGGGCGATGGCTGCCACACGCGTCACACTTGTGAACAGGTGCTGCTTGTGGGAGCTAGTCTGTTTAAGTTTGTTATTTATTTACTTATTACATATCGAGTTTGTCTTCTTTGTAGTTTTGCAGCCGCGCGGGGTCAGTGCGATTAGAATGTTATTATTATGTAATGAATCTAAGCTTGTTTTGAAAAGAGTGATTGCTGAGTTTATTGCCTGCTCTTCTCAGAAAATGCAACCTTCCGAACCGGTATTAGAGTATTAGAGTCAGACTTTTCATAAGTGCCTGCGAAGGTCTATTTGAATAAATGATTTTGAATTTTGTCGTTACCAAAAGCGAGGGCATAAACACCGCCCCTGGGTGATACAACTGCTGCAACCCGGTATTGCAAATATCATAAATACTGAGAATTAAATGAAATATAGAGTTCCAATGAAGTTACATCAGTAAATTGTGATTGTAGTGTAACATTTCATTTTAATCCGCATATACGCTTTAAAGCGTAACGTTTTACAACATAGCAATAAATTCAGTTACTAGCGATGCCGGCGTGGCTATCTGTCGGGTTCATTGACCTGGAAAAAGGCAAAAAAATGTGAAACCAAGTTAGCGATATTCAGCAGATGAAATATTGCTGCCTGCGAATGGAAAATGTAATACAATTTCTCACCGACCTCACATTTTGCAGAATTCTATAATTATCAAGTATAATATTGGGATCTGTTTGTAGCTTCTATTAAAACTAGCTAAAGGTCAAGTCAAGAGCCGATAACCGATGGGGAAGAAAGGTTCTCGAGTGGCGACCACGTACTGGTGCGCGCCGAGCGGGACGCCCACCCACCAGGTGGACCGACGACCTGGTCAGAGTCGCTGGGCGCCGCTTGCATCCAGCGGCGAGGCCTATGTTCAGCAGTGGACATCCATGGGCTGATATGATGATGATGAAAGGTCAAGTAACTAATGCCTGCGATTGACCTTTCTCGCCACAATAATTATAGACTAGGTTAAAATTCTATTATAAGAGTTTCAAAGGTCACACAAATATCGTGGACTCGACCCGCCCGAGGCAAACTTTTGTGTGCATAGATGTTTGCTCTAAAACTAGGTGTCACGTATCTCTTTGAATAAGTACTGTCAACTAGGATACATAGTGTATACTATTTATCAGTTTTCCATAGTGGTTTCATATACTGGTTTCGCTAGACTTGAGACGATTCAATATACGAGACAATTATGCATACTTATAAGACACAAGTTAAACACATGAAGTGTGATGAAAATAATTTGTTCAAGTATCACAGGAAAAAAGTGGAGGTCAACACTCAACAATTAATTTTCCTGTACCCGAATACTCCATTCGGTAGTAAAACTTGAATGTCCTATTAATTATTTGATATTATTGAATCCCCACAAACATGTCGCCTTTACGAAGATTTGTGTCACACTTTCAATGTGACGAAAAGTAAGTTAGTTAATTGGTGCTTGTTGATTTAGATTTATGGAACTTTTAAAAGGAATTCACTATACAGGGTGGAAAATCAAAATCAAAAAGTCATTTATTCAGTTTAGGCCCTGGTAAGGCACTTATGAACGTTAAATTGGTACATACAGTTGAATTTACCACCGGTTCGGAATACACTTAAACTGAGAAGACAAAAGAAAAGAAAGAACAATGGGTCGATTTATATGAAACGCGTCCCCATGACACCAAGTCATTCTTCACCCATTCTTCTTTGAGACTGGTCAGTAAGGGCAGCTGCCTTAAAGCTTGAACCCACGCCAGTATGGTTTTAGGAGACTAGCCCTTACTTTTTGAGTTATGTAGTGTAGTGTAATATAGGCAGTACGTAGCAGATCTAACCTGGTTTTCTGGTAGCCGAATTTGATAAGCTATTACCTAGCTTAGCCACATCAGCCCTTACCATCGTGAGGTTATGGTCAAATGCAGCGCATATTAACAAGTTGATGAAAAACGAGGAAACATAAAATAAGTTAGGTGAAGTTATAAATTCATGGAAAATATAACTTAGTTCCCAACAAATCGCACTCTTTCTGACACGTAACGGGCATTTAGAAACGAATCTAACAACTTTTGTTTCCCAAAACACCAAATTCTTGTCACGAATATCATAAAATCTACGCCTTATAAGAAAACTCATAGCTGTATTGAAAAATGGATTCTATTCAGTAGCAGCTACGTTTTAAAATTGAGTTGTGACGATTTTGTAGGGTCGTAGTTACAAATACGATGTGACAAGGCTAAAAGAATTTCACGCAGAAATGAACCGCAAATATAACCCAGTCATCGACAATTTGATGACATGAAACGGTATTGGTGCTCGTGGGTACACGCCGCGGAATTCGATACTTTCCGCTTATTACGCTTTGCGGATAAAGTAAGTGGCTGAACGGTAGCCCGGTTGGTTTGTTCGAAGGTTTCGGCAAAATTTTAATAAACGATATAGTATCCAAATATATATATAATATAATATAAAAGTGCTGTACCTACTCGTTATAGTGTACAGTAGTACCCAACTGATATGGCGCGTCGTGAATCTTCGTTCGCACAGAAAAGAAAGTATGGCCCCGAAGATTAACGAAAGAATGCTTAAACTTACAATCAACCTTAGGTCAGTACTATAAGGTTCATAACAGTGCAGCTGTTAGTTCCGTCTCACTCGCAAGTCCCGCCCCTCCGCACACATGGCGGCAGCTGCCGACTGATAGCAATTCCCGTGCCTTGAAAATGTATCTTCTGCGCAGGTACATCGGTAAGCCATATCAGTTAGGTACTACTGTAACAAGTTAAAGCCGAATTAATCAAGGTGGAGCCACAGGCGTAGGTTTCTCACATATGGTTAAAAGAAATATGGCCTTTGCCTGTCGATTTTAAACATAAATATTTAAACTATACCTTCTAATATATAAAGTAAAAATGGATGAAACTTGGTTATCGCTATAAAATATAACTGTACCATATCTGACTGATAGGCAACTTATAGCGTACACCTAGACTAAGCCGCAAGGCTAAAAGCTGTTATATACCTATACAATACAGCAACACCCAAACCACATAGGTTAAAATACAAACTTATTTATATTTGCATTGAAATAAAGCTGAATATCAAAACATGCTTTTTACAAAACAAACAAACAAGCTGCAGCGCGAGCATCGCTCGGCAAGTGAACATGATATGTATATGTTTTGACTATGCTTTCTTTTGCCTGCCAATGCAAAGCTAAATGTTATTTTATCTACATGTATTTTTTAAACGATGCGAGTGACTAATGAGGATGCTTAACACAATATTCTGAGAAAAAATTGACAGACACCGAATGCCGATGGTAGAGTAATTTTTAGGCTGGCTTGTGATATATCTACTGTGCTATTATCCTCAAATAGAAAACTGTAGCCAAGTACCAACCCTACTAGTCTACATCTTCAGCTGCAGTAAAAGACAATGATTCAAAGCTTTATATGTTTGTCATAAAGACTTGATTTTGAACTCAAACTAACCATATTAATTAGCCGAAAGTGGACACAAAACTTAGAAGGGAAATATATCTCTCAAAAACTGTAGAGTAATAATAAGATTTTTATTAATAAGATTTATTTTCTCACCACAATATTTGATTAGTAGTACAGAGTAATAGATACTTGGCGATAGATTTTCAACTTTGGCCAATAATTTAACCACGCAAGCCAATCCCATTAAAAGAAGAAAAAGGTATTTTACCTATTAACATATATTTCCCACGCCTGTAAAATATATCTTTATCACTTTTAATTCGCCATTGCTCTCCTCCCCTCCGCAGAGACATCTGCATTAGACACGTGGAACATAAGGTGTTGCAGATAAGCGGCAAGAGAGATGTGCCTCCCGCCCGGATGTCCTTAAAACAAAATTACTGATGTTCCAACTCGCTCCGGATATTGCCGGAGTAATTTCCCTTTTTTATTTATTATTCAATCAATTTTACCCGACTGTGATTGAGAAGTAGAGGGGGGAAATGAGTTACCGATTTGTTAAATCCGGAAAAATGATAACGGATCGGAATGAGAGGCGGAAAGGATTTTTTTCCGAATGCCGAACTCATTATGTTGGATATTTTAATAATAAAAGCAGCATTGAATGGATGCTACAAAAATATTTACAAAGAAAAGTTTGTTAATATTTTCTTTTGAGTCAATTTGAAAATGCTTGGTTCATCGATAACTGTGAAGTAAAGGCACAAAGGCAAACATAAAGGCTAAAATTACTGTGATGAGATTCTTCTAAAAAAATATTATTTTACATTACTCCTATATTTCCAATATTTTTTCAAATACATTTTTTAAAATTTTCAACAAACTTAGTAGTTATCGGTCTCCTCTGAATAGTTCATATTATAATTATTAACGGTGAACTTAAAAAAAAAACTTTGTTGCGTGTCATTCCAATTTCTCCCGTAATACTAAATTTTTAGTGCTTTCTTTACTTTTTTACAATGAATAATGACAGGATTTCTTTGTAAAAATCAAAAAAAAAACTCGTAGAATTCAGTGTATTTTTATAAAACAAAAGATAAACTACTTACGACACTTCAACAATATTTTAAATTCAATTCCTCTTATAGAGGGTGTCGATGATAGTACCTATCAAACGCTGCGTGCATTGAAACCGTTACGATTTTCGTTCAAGAACACCCTTCTTGAGACGAAATAAGAGTTATATTGCCTTGTTTATCAGTAAATATTGTTTTGTAAGCCGTTGCAGCTAGTCAGTAGATATCTCGAGAAAGTCGGTGAAGAATGGCTCCCATGGGGCAGACGGAGAAAATGGGACACTCAATACCCTCATATAGTTATCAATAAACTATATATTATATACTATAGTATGAAATAGAGAGATATAGAGGGTAAGAAGGATGATACATTTTGATGCCAGTTAGTGTATCAGAGGCCAGTAATGTGATTCTTCCTATAAGATCTGTTTTAGAATAGCCATTATCTCTTAACCTGTTGGTGCTCGCAGAGCCAACCGCGAGCCAATAATGTTTGATAATAAAAATAATGCATAAATTATAGTTTACCACGTAGGAAATACGATTCTAAATCAAATAGTGTTAAACTTTAAAGACCTGTAAAATAATTTCTATCTTCGTTCAAAATTATCAGCAAACGATAAGCTTACACCAAAATGAATAGAACTTAAAACTTTTTTGAAAGAGAGAATAGTGATATTTACGGAAATTAATTGTAGCGATCAGCAGCCAAACTTTTTGTTTATTTGTAAGAGATATTAAAAATGGAGATGTAATAATAAAGGAAACATGACATGTCGAAAAAAAGTAAAACTAAATTACAATTTTGTAATTTCGAGACTGTTTTTGCTGAAGAATATAATATTGATTTTGCACTTGAAACATTTCGTTAAAACATAATTATTTTTGCAACCACCATTACTATACTCCTAACACTTAATAAAATTAAATCCGTAACCTGTTCTTGTTAAACCAAATAGGATGAAATTATCATATACACACGGCAAGATCATAAAGATAAAAGGTGAAATTCGAATCGGGTGAAATGAATGTCCCGGGATATTTATTATTATGTTAAATAACTATTGATACGCAATAATACGTAAGTAAATACGTGACATTATCACATAATAATAACGTCACGCACCTAATATCTTGTAAGATATTGTCATTTCTTTGTGTATGTCAATTCGTAGTATTTATTTATTAGATGAAGATTTATGAGTCTTTCGGGTCACATTGTATGATTGAAATCAACAAGTTTCATAATTAACAGTCATTAGTACGAAACCAAATATGTAAAAGAGCATACTCACACGACAGACAGAAATATGTCACTTTAGGTGTGAAAACACCCTACGTATTGGAGCTATATAGAATAACACCCGACATCGAACACTCGTATATCACCGGTATCGGCAAACAATTAGAGAGGCGAAGATATTCCGGCGACGCGACACGTCTATCAAGGGCATTAGGTGAGGTGACAAGTGTTTACCAGGAATTTCTATTTCTGACTAGATTATGTCACTAGCTTTATATACTAATCGATAGTGTGTTTTCTAAGCCCATAGACAGACAGAGAAGGCGTGATGCCGTACCACACATACCTGTCGTTTGGTTTTGGTATAAAATAATAATGTAACCTTACTCTTATTGACTGTGAAATGAATAGTAGGCGCAATATTTAAAAGTATCAAAATTTACCTTAATTTTCAACTTGTTTTGTTTTTCGGAATTTCCCCCATACTTGTGCTGTTTCCTTGCTTTTTGCCAAAGTAACATATAAATACATACATAGAATTGTCAATTTTGGTTAAAAGCACAAGTAAAGGGAAACTTCTGAAATATAAAAATAGTTGAAAATTAAGGGAAATTTTGGTAGTTACAAGTATTCGCGAAAATCTTAATTTTTATACCTACATATAAATTTCAACTTTCTAGATGCACCCGTTCCTGAGAAAATCGGTGGTGACACACGGACAGACAGACAGACGGACAAGAGAGTGATCTTATAAGGTTTTTTTTTACCTTTTGAGGTACGGAACCCTAAAAAAGGAAGAAAGATTTATTGACAGATCAAATCCCTGAGGTACGCCCGATGCATGTTACGTTAACTCTGTGAATTTGATACCCACTATGATTCTTTTAAATTTTATCTATTATTATTTTTATGTTTAAAAGAAATGTGCGTGTGTAAGTCGCTACAGTAGCCTTTGGATTTTATCAGTAGGTACTAGGGAGATTAATTATGTGTTCCCCATCTTTAGAAAGTATCGAAGGTAGGGTCTCAAATGCAACTGCCAGCCGATAGGCAACAATATTTGGCGACAGATTTTAAAGCGGGTGCAAGACAGGCAGGCAAGAACTACAGAGTAGTTTACCTGTGGCTCGATTTTCGTAACAAAACTTCAACGATGTCGTAGCGATTTCGACGATTAAACTGTGTTTTTTACTATTATAATATCAAATGAACAATTGAAAAACGATCCTATAGACAAATTATTGAGGAACATACACTTTTGAATGTTTTTATACAAAATATTTCACGAAACACAATTTAAATCGTTGATGTCGCTACGACACCGCTGTCGTTTTGTTACGAGAATCGAGGCACTGGTTTTTTCACTGTGGTTTTCTTTACCGAATACTCTTTATAGAATTCCAACCTATGGTATTCGACGTCGTTACCGCTGAGATATCATTGCTATACTCATACTTTCACAATATGAAATGTGTTTGAGCAATTTTTTGGTAAAACATTTTTTATTATGATTGAGTGTACTTTTAGTAACATGAAGTTTTCAAGGAATATACATTATTCTAGACAGTGTACATTATATTTAGTCGTGTCTCTTGGATCTACATGAATGATGTCTTCGGGTTAAAACCGTACTTCTTGTCGACACGTTCTCGTCTACAAAAATATGGAATGATATAATGCTTTTCTTTTTTATTCCAATAAATATAAACATACACTTACGTACCTACACTTATGTACTCTAATGCTTTTGATGGAAACAGACACTTTTTTTGAAATTGCAGACATATAGGTATCTTAGTGTTGAATCTTATATAAATCCCACAAAGTAAAATTGTGTACAATAACAGCAGCAACATTATTTTAGCGCAAGTAAACCAGCAGAAACCTACGAGTAAACGAGTAAAAAGAAACGCGTTATCCTATATTATTGTACACAATTTTCATGTGTGTGCGATACGACGTCTTCTTGGAACGTATCCAACTAGATATGTACACAGATTACCAGATTATATTGAAGATAGGTTTTTATTCCGTTCGTTTCGCTCTTTCGCTTTGTCGCTTCGCTTTTGCGACGATATGTCTAAATAACTTACAAACGTTTGGTATTACTGTGGTATTACTTGACTCATGAAGCTACTTACCATTTATAAGAAAGATAAAATACAATGTTTTATGTCATGTATGTAGGATTTAGACTAATTTAAATTAAGTATTGGAACGCATGATTGAGTGAGTGAAAGGGAACGGTGTGCGAGAGAGAAAGAGGACGAATGGACGGATATCATAAGACGGATTAGCTAAGACGAGTAACAAGTAAAAAGTGTAAAGAGATATAATTTAATAAAACAAAATTAAAATATTACGAGTTTTACTAAATCCCACAAATTGGGAACTCGACCGGGATAAAAGAAGCCAAAAATATTACCTATTTACGAAGATTAATCGGGATTTAGTTTGCCGACGACGACGGCCGGCGCGGTCAGCCAAGTCGTGGAAGTTATAAGACGAAGACGTACAAATAAGACGAGACGACTAGATGACGACATCAAAGATGGGGAAAGAAGGACGACGAAACAGCCGCCAAGCCGATTTCGAGGATATTGGAGCAAGTGGTTCGGGAGCACAGAGGTCTAACATGATTTATTACACGGAGAAGATGGTGCCTCAATTTAACGGGCAGGACAAGACACAGACGGCAGCACGATGGGTTCAAGATGTGGAAGACAATGCAGAGATTTTTGGGTTGACACCACTGCAGCAGCTCATTGTCGGACGTAGGGCACTCATTGGAACGGCAGCCCTGTGGCTTCGGTCTGAAAAACCATTCAAGACATGGGACGAGCTTAAAGCGGGAGTATTGAAAGAGTTCCCTGATACAGTGGATATTAAATCCATACATGAGGCGATGACGAAAAGGAAAAAGAAGCCTGGAGAAAGCTGTATTGATTATTTACTGGTCATGAAGGAGCTGGGTAAGCGAGGAAAAATGCCCGATTATGTTGCCATCAAATATATTATTGACGGCATAATAGACATAGAAACAAATAAAATTATGTTATACGGTGCGACTACGTATAGCGAGCTGAAAGAAAAATTAAAAATTTACGATGCAGTGAAAGAAAAAATGACTGTTGAGAAACGAAAACCGGCTAATTCCACTACAGGTACGCCTAATAGCTATGGAATAAATAATAGCTATGGAAAAAACACAGATTTGACGTTGAGAAGGTGCTATAGCTGTGGAGAAAATCAACATGTATCATCCCAGTGCCCACATAAAGAAAAAGGATTGAAATGTTTCCGTTGTAATCAATTCGGTCATATAGCGGCAGAATGCATAAACAACAGTCGTCAACGAAACTCGAGCGGCGACCAAGGCGATCCGAGAAATGATGTGATTGGTGGAGCTGGAATGCGTCACAATTCGTAGCAACGTCAAGTTGGAACGAAACGGACGATGTTCACGACGTCAGATTGTACGGTTGGCAGTACGAGCAGGTTAGACAACATGGTGGATGCAATCACTGAGAATACAAAGATGGCAGCGAGCGAACTGACACATGACGTTGACAGTGACATGAGCGGCAGAAACGTCATGCAAATTGACCTAAATAAACAAACGAAGAAACCGATCAAAACAATTGAAATATTGGATAAGACGACAACTGCTTTAATCGACACGGGCAGTGAAGTGAACTTAATTACAGACGAACAGTACGCGTGCATCGGTTCTCCGAAATACGACGATGGCAGAAGTGTACAACTAACTGGACTTGGACAATCGGAAGTTATTCCTCTAGGAAGAGTGTTGCTTAGCGTTAAGATAGACAGTGATTACTACAACAATGTATTGTTTTATGTTGTAAACAAGTGTTGTTTACCTTATAATGTGATTATTGGTCAGGACTTTCTTAAAAGAGTGCTTTTGGTTATGAAAGACGGGTGTGTACGGTTACATGCTAGGGAAGATGAGTGGCTGAGACAGGTGGAATGTTTATCATGTGATGTTACAGGTTATGTTGGTGACGAACGCTACAAGCCTCAGATAACGAAGTTAGTGGAGAGCTACAAGCCTGAGCAGATGAAGGAAGCCCCTATTCAATTGAAAATTGTTTTAAAAGATGATATACCAGTGGCTCAACGTCCACGTCGACTATCATTGGTTGAACAGAAGGTAGTAGAACAACAAGTGACAGAGTGGTTACAAAACAACATTATTCAAGTAAGTTATTCAGAGTATGCTAGTCCCTTGGTTTTAGTAAAGAAAAAAGATGGAAACATAAGGGTATGTGTAGACTATAGATTAATTAATAAAAAGATGGTTAAAGATGAATATCCCTTGCCTATTATAGAAGATTTAATTGATAAATTGCAGAGTGCTAATGTTTACAGTGTCCTTGATTTAAAAAATGGATTTTTTCATTTAAGAGTTTGTAAGGAGTCTGTTAAGTACACAGCCTTTGTTACACATCATGGACAATATGAATTTCTACGTGCCCCATTCGGATTGATGAATTGTCCTAAGTATTTTATGAGATTTGTGTCTATTATCTTCAGAGAATTGATATCTAAAGGTGTAGTCATTATCTTTATCGATGACATTTTAATTCCAGCACAGAATGAAATCCAGGCACTACAGAGGCTTAAAGAAGTGCTAGATGTGGCTTCAGAGTATGGATTGCAGTTTAACTGGAGCAAGGCTCGCCTGATGTGCTCCGAAGTGGAATATTTGGGTCATCTGATCAAGAATGGAGAGGTAAGACCATCTCCGGATAAAGTAGATGCTGTCATTAAATATCCAGAACCTAAATGTTTCAAGCAACTGCACAGTTTCATAGGATTGACATCATATTTTAGGAAATATATAGAGAATTATGCTAGTATAGCAAAGCCGTTGACAGATAAGTTAAAGAAAGATGTTAATTATATTTTTGATAAGGAAGAAAAAGTTGCTTTTCATAATTTAAAGCAGAAGTTAGTTTGTGGTCCTGTTTTGAAAATTTATAACCCTAAATTATCCACAGAGCTACACACAGATGCTTCAAGTGTAGCTTTGGCAGCGATATTGATGCAGCAACATGATGATGGACTCCATCCTATTCATTACATGAGTAAGCGAACAACAGAAGCTGAAAGTAAATACAGTAGCTATGAATTGGAAGCCCTTGCAATTGTGGAAGGTGTTAGGAAGTTCAGACAATATCTGTATGGTGTTAAATTTAAAATTATAACTGATTGTCAAGCATTTCAGCTAACTTTAAGGAAAAAGGACTTATCAACAAGAGTTGCAAGATGGGTGCTCTTATTGGATGAATATGATTATGATGTTGAACACAGATCTGGCCATAAGATGAAGCATGTTGATGCGCTGAGCAGAATTCCCTATACTGTGGCTGTGGTAAGTGATTTTCATGATCAATTAAGACGTGCTCAGATGAATGATGATGGTTTAAAGGCGATTATGGAGATACTGAAAGAAAACTCATATGAAGACTACATTTTGGATAATGGTTTGCTTTATAAAGGTTTACAGAAACGTTTGGTTATACCAAAAAACATGGAAAATGAGGTTCTGCAAATTGTGCATAACAGAGGCCATTTTGCAAAAAAGAAAATGACAGAATTATTATGTCAAGATTACTACATAAAAAATTTAGACAAAAAGATAGAAAAATTTATTTTAAGTTGTATTCCATGTTTGTTGGCAACTAGAAAAGCAGGAAAGCAGGAAGGATGGTTGAATTCAATCGAAAAAGAAGGTATTCCAATGCATACACTACACTGTGATCATGTAGGACCGTTATCACAAACTAAGAAGCAATATAACTACATACTTACCGTTGTAGATGCATTTACTAAGTTTGTATGGTTGTTTCCTACTAAAAGTACTACCAGTAAGGAGACCATAGATAAACTTTTGATATTGCAGCAGACATTTGGAAATCCAACAGTTTATGTCACTGATAGAGGTACAGCATTCACAAGCGGAGAGTTTAAAGGGTACTGTGAGGATGAGGACATACGACACATTACCATCACAACAGGAGTTCCACGTAGCAATGGACAAGTTGAAAGGATTCATAGAATTTTGATATCTGTACTTACAAAACTTTCCATTTCAGAACCAGGAGCATGGTACAAGCATGTAAGCAAAGTGCAGAGAGCACTAAACAGTACCTACTAGCGTGCTATTAATACTACCCCATTCGAATTATTATTAGGAACAAAAATTTAAAGTAAAGATGATTTACAACTTTACAATATTATTTCACAGGAAATGCAAAATTGTTTTACAGAAAATAGAGATGACTTGAGAAGATCAGCTAAGGAATGTATACTCAAAATTCAAGAAGAGAACCAGAAAGGATACAATAGAGGGAGAAAGGAAAGCACAAAATATAAAGAAGGCGACTTAGTAGCTATAAAACGTACCCAATTTGGTCCTTGTCTAAAATTGAAACCAAAGTTTTTAGGTCCCTATGAAATTAAAAAGGTGAAAAGGAATGATCGCTATGACATGGTTAAAATTGATCCAGGAACTGAGGGTCCAGGCAGAACATCCAGTTCAGCTGATAATATGAAGAGGTGGCCTACTAATGATTAAAATAAAACACAGGTAATAAATTAATTGCTTTATTGTTTAAAATTTTCCTATTTAGTGTGTTATGTTATGATGTGTAAGGGTTTGAGATGATGTTTTGTTATGTTAATTAAGTTACCTACCTATGTAATATTATTAAGAGTGTAAAAGCAAGTTGTTAAGATAAAAATAAACTATAAGTTATGTTTAGATTCTATTGAGTTTGTTATAAAAGTTAGAAGTCAGACTGATTTTATGTTAATTACTTTGTATAAGAGAAAAAATAGATTGTTTTTGTATACAGACAGGCTGAGGACAGCCTGTTACCAGGATGGCCGAATGTAGGATTTAGACTAATTTAAATTAAGTATTGGAACGCATGATTGAGTGAGTGAAAGGGAACGGTGTGCGAGAGAGAAAGAGGACGAATGGACGGATATCATAAGACGGATTAGCTAAGACGAGTAACAAGTAAAAAGTGTAAAGAGATATAATTTAATAAAACAAAATTAAAATATTACGAGTTTTACTAAATCCCACATGTAATACTAAAAATGCGACTGTATTGTGCACGCACTTGAGTTTAGTAGGTATTTGTTTACTTGTCTTGTGTCCTTTCATCTGGGTCTTGTATGTTACAATTTTCATGTACCTATGTTATGGGATAAAACTAAAAACCAAAATATTTGATTTACTCAAGTATGTGTATGGCACGCACGTTCATCCCCAGACATCTTCGCTTATGAGGAAATGCTGGTGGCGTTTGTTCCATACAAACATAATCCTCAGCTTCCTCTCAGGATAATGACTCTGAATGGATGAATGATTATTCTACCATGCAATCTGTAGGTACCACTGCATGTCCCTCGGTTGTGTTTTTCTCCATAAATTAATTATTATAAGAGTTAGATGCTTTCTAAAATCACAAAAACTTTCAATTTTTAACGGCCTTATCAGACATCCAGCGAACAAATTTGACTAATATAAAAAAATAAAGAAAAACCGACAGATATAGCCAAAGCCCTTCTTATTATGATTCTTGTTTTTTTTTTAATCAATCCAGTCTTGGAGGAGAGAACCGGGGATTACGAAATAGCGATTTCGTCTAATTTAAATAGGTATAATCGGTCAAAGCTGTAATTGTATATATCACCCTTGGGCGAGATAGCTCGGGCCCAGCGCGAGAGCAATAGAAACGTTAAAAACCTATTTTACAAATTTCTTGCAGCCATCTTTTCCTCTTAAAGCTTGTACGCGTAACCAACTGTGGATCCAACTTAGATGCTAATTGTTTGAGCCAAACAGTGATCAGTGATGAAACAAATCAAATTAGCCAGACATGTAACAATGTACTTGAGTCAGCGTGTAATTGCAGCGCGGGGCGTAGGGGCGCTAGGGCGCTGCTGGGGCTTTGGGGCGCCGGGGCGCTGTGCTAGCCACAAATGATGTATTAGCGGCAAGTCCGGCTGTCCGCAATCTGCTCGCGGTAATTTACACCGCCGGGGCCACTTTACATGTGGTTGATTGTGGTCAGTCGGTACAGTTGCCATTAAGGGATTTTGTTTTTTAAGCAGTCTCACAAGTACACTCAACAATATTAGTTAAACGTTTCCGTCACTTCACTGTCACTTCACTGTCATTGTCAGACGGGCCAGTTGGCGCAGTTGGTTAAGACTCTGGTAAAGATTCCACCTATTGAGCCGCAGGTCGTGGGTTCGATTCCCGCACAGGACATGCATTTGTGTGCATGAACATGTCTGCATGTGTGGAGTCTGGGTGTAATTATGTATATTAAGTATGTATTTACTAACAAAAAGTAGTATATGTATTATATCAGTTATCTGGTTTCCATAGTACAAGCTCTGCTTAGTTTGGGATCAGATGACCGTGTGTGAGGAATGTCCCAGGATATTTATTTATTATTATGTTATAGTTGCGTTACCGTCGCATTACTATCGCGTCTCTGTCATGACATCGTCATCGTCACGTTACAGTCACGTTACTTATCGGTTACCGGATTATAATGTATGGAGAATAGAAATGCATCTTATACCTAAGTTTTCTCCAGGTTATACAAAATATAACAGCACAAATCTGAAAGCTATTACAGTAACGGAATATTATTTCTAAATTATAAATTCCAAGATACAATAAGACTCGTTAAAATATCCCATGAGAGTATCAAGTTCTACCAAATCCAAGTATTTGCATAATACCCGCATACATTCGTAGCGAATTAGCTCGCTCTCAACTTTGTTGCTACGCGGTTATGCGGATCTCGTAGCAATTCGTAGCACTCTTAGTGTACCGTAGCACCGTAGAGCTCGTAGCTAGCTAAAAAGATTTATTTACTGCCTGCAGTTTGTTACAATAGGATATACGTAATTCCATTTTAAAAAAATGTTATAAATAATTGGACTGTTTTACAAAAAACTTAAACCGACTTCAAAGTACACTAAGAAGTAATCAAATCCTGATCTGATGACAATGGGACCAAACGGGAAGTGGAAAATTATTATTTTGTCCGGAAGGGATTCCGGACAAAATAATAATTTTCCAAATCGGTTCATAAATGACGGAGTTATGAGGTAACAAAAATAAAAAAATAAAAATACAACCGAATTGAGAACCTCCTTCTTTTTTTGAAGTCGGTTAAAAAAGTAAGAAAATTTACTTATCTAAAGAGTTTTATGCTTTTTGTCTGCAGTTAGATATAAAAATAATATATACGTACATTGATATTTTTTTTATACGACTAAGACGATAAACAAGCATACGGCCCGCCCTGATGGTAAGCGGTTGCCACAGCCATATGGACGAATGTAACACACGAAGCATCGCTCACGCGTTACTGACCTTTCCCACCTCCCCAATGAGTTCTGGCGACCTTATTCATACGCAGTAACACAAGATAAAGTTATTTGGCTGCGGTATTCTGTAAGGTGGAGGTACTTAAATTCCCCAGTCGAGCTGCTCTTTGAGAGAATTAACGCTATGTTCTACCTCTCTTAAAGATCGTTAGATTAGGTAATTAATTTAAATTAAATTTATTTTACTTGCGAATATGGGTACAAATAAGTTTTTTACAGTTTATCATAAAAGATAAAGATAACGATATTTATTTGCGAAAACTATTTTAATCGATAGTAAAGTCAAATATTTTGACAGTTTACAAATTCAAGTTTTATTTTTATTTTTTATTTAATAGGCAAACCAACAGCATACATATAACACATGTTAACATAAACTATTTCAAAACAATTACAATATACGTACACAGATGACAGGAATGCACAGCATATACAAACAACAAATATAATGATTATAAATTGACACAAATTAGTACATGATAAAAAAAAATTTTTTTTATTACGATTGTAAATAACATAAAATAAAAATGTTTCCAAAAACCATTAAAGCAATAAAATAAACTTGTTTAGTGTTGCCAGTTTTATGGGTCCCCCGTGACCTATAGCTAGACGAATATAAAAAATGAAATATATTTCAAACACGCGTGTAAAGATGGCGTCCCGCATCAATACTGTCTCTTCTATTATATATTTATTGTTTCATACTAGATACTTGACGAAAGTACTTTCATTGTTAGTAGATAAAAAAAACCGGCCAAGTGCGAGTCAGACTCGCGCACCGAGGGTTCCGTACAAACCTGTAGGCATATAAGTAAATGGTAGTATAGACCTGAGTATTTGATATTAATTTCAATTTATGACCTATTAAAAAAAAACTACTTACTAGATCTCGTTCAAACCAATTTTCGGTGGAAGTTTGCACCGTAATGTACATCATATATTTTTTATAGATTTATCATTCTCTTATTTTAGAAGTTACAGGGGGGGGGACTCACATTTTACCACTTTGGAAGTGTCTCTCGCGCAAACTATTCAGTTTAGAAAAAAATGATATTAGAAACCTCAATATCATTTTTGAAGACCTATCCATAGAAACCCCACACTTACGGGTTTGATGAAAAAAAAAAAAAGAGTTTTTTTTCTATTTTTGTGTAAAAATCTTAATGCGGTTCACAGAATACATCTACTTACCAAGTTTCAACATTATAGTTCTTATAGTTTCGGAAATAAATGGCTGTGACATACACGGACAGACAGACAGACAGACAGACAGACAGACAGACAGACAGACAGACATGACGAATCTATAAGGGTTCCGTTTTTTGCCATTTGGCTACGGAACCCTAAAAAACAGTCACATTCAAAATTATATTTATTGTTTATATAGCTATAATTTCTCTGAAAACTTCTTTAAATTTTATTTATTCGCCAAAATTGTATTGCAATCGGATTAATGGTACAGTTACGTATGTATATGATACAAAACACAAGCACTGATTTTCATCTCATTAATATCTCACTAATCTCACTAATATTATAATCTTAATCCTAACTAATATTATAAATGCGAAAGTTTGTTTGTTACGCCTACTCAACGGATCATCATAAAATTTGGCATGCAGATAGCCTATGGTCTGGAGAAAGACATAGGCTAATTTTTATCCCGGGAACATGGGTAAAACCGCGGGGGACAGCTGGTTGAGAATAATTGAGAAATATTATAATTGAGAAAGTTTGCTAGTATGCAGCTCGATCACGCTTCAACAACTGAACGGATTTGGATTTTTGGCATACTGATAGAATATGTTCTGGATTAACACATAGGGTACTTTTTATCCCGAGAAATCTATTATTCCTCGGGTACGCGGGTGAAACCGCGGGGTGCAACTATTATAATATAGATCTTTATAATATCAGTTTAAATGGAAATAAAATTTGCAAATATTTTTTTATCTTTATCTAAATCAGAAGTTCTATTCTTAAGGCCTTACCCCACCTCAAAAGTGCTCCTTTGATCCTGCATATCAATAAAAGTAACCAATCAATAATTTTGAAAAAAATATATAGTACAGTTGAGGATATATACTGACTCCTGTATGATGTGAAAACACGATTCCTAAACATTTTCTCGATAGAAAAAAATCTCAAACTTCCCTCTGAATTTTACAAATAAATCGCATTAGTCAAATAATACTTTACCTATACTAATGAAACTTTTTATATAAACTGTAGTTAGTACAATACGTGTACCATATGATTTGAATTTAAAATAATGTTTTATTTTAATTTGTTAGAAATTAAATCTCAAATATTTCGAGTCGTACGATGCGCTGCCGCACAGATTCAGTCGCGCTCCGGCGTTCGAACGGGGAACCCGTGTCTCTTGCTCTCACGACCCACGTAGATACGTACCTAATAAATTATAAGTGAAGTGTATTTTGTTTTAAATGGGAAATGATCGAGACAAGAAAAGAAAAGATGGAATTGGAGAAAAGAAAATGCTACACATATTAAGAATAAAATATTGAAGTAAGTACCTACCTAAAATGAATCATAATATGTGTTTTTACCTAGAAAGGCATTTTGGTTTGTATCTACCAATAAATTCTGAGTCTGATTATTGTAATGGGTAAGAAAAGTAGGTAATTTCCAGTATAAGCTCCTCTGATCTGACCTTCCATTGTACGGAAATCCTATACAATGCGAGATCAGCTTGTACTGGAAATTTATATCTTGATGTGTAGCCGAAATAAAGAAAATATAGGTACCGGACGTGGACCCGTGCCCGTAAGTATCAACCACCTAGCTAATTAGGTTAGATACTAAAATGTTTTCACAACAGCGTAAGTAAAGCATGTACATTTAGGTTCCTACCTACTATGTAGGTATATATTATGCAGTAAATTGAATTTCTACAATAAACATTTTATTGGTAAATATTAGGGTAGTCGTCCAAGTAAATGGCCACGGTCACATATTATTTTATTAGTATGAGATAAAGAGAAGTAAAGCCTATTTTGTTACAGAATGCAAATACCAACGTACATACCTAATCATAATTGTACCTACTACATACATTTTTCATTTTCAGAAATAAACAAATACCCGATTCTGACTGCAATACAGAAAATGTACCGCACGTGGACCCGTGGCCGTGAGTATCAACCGCCTAGCTTATTAGGTTAGATACTAAATGTTTTCACAACAGAGTAAATAAAGTTTGCACAGGTTATTAGGTAGGTATCCAACTTCTTGGTAGGTACCCACCTACTAGGTAGGTATATGTTATGTAGTGAATTGAATTACTTCAATAAATATCTTATTGGTTATCCTTACTACTATTATAAATGCGAAAGTGAGTTTGTTTGTTACGCCTTCACGCCTCAAATACTCAACGGATCATCATGAAATTCGGCATGAAGATAGCCTATGATATGGAGAAGGACATTGGCTACTTTTTACCCTGGGAACGCGGGTGAAACGGCGGGGGACAGCTAGTTCTAAATATAAGGGTTAAATATTAGGGTAATCGTTCAAGTAATTGGCCACGGTCATATTATTATATAATTTTAGTAGTATGTAAGAAGAAACGTATAGCCTATTTTATTACAGATTGCAAATACCAACGGAACACATGGATGCCAGTAGTTCTAAACATGCAAACGAACCTGATTTGATGGCTTTACAAACTGTAGAATTGTGAGTTTATCTAACTATCGTTACCTATTAGTGTGTACTTTAGTGTAAGTAACTCTTTCTGTCTATTATCTTTTTACATCTTTACTTTTTTCAATACATATAATTCTTAGTTTACATACATATAATATATTTACATACATTTTTTTCTCATATATAAGTTTGAATGTAATTGGGTACCTTATTTCTGCGTTTCTTAACTTATTATTACTCACTTAGAACGAAGTGCTAGTTACATAAATTACATAATTAATTTATTATTGAAACTGGTTATTTCAGGTACGTAATAAACTATTGTGGAAGCGAAGCAGAGCATATTCAGTGGCGTGCATTCCATATAGGCAAATAAGCAATGCCTACCTCATAAGATTCAATACAATAATATTTTGATTCAATTAAACTATATAATCACTTTGAATAAAAATCTAACCTAACATTCAATACGAAATTTTAAACTTTGCCGCGCAGGCACTCGCAAGTTCGCCTCTCAAATTCACGCACACTAAAACGATTTCGGCATATTCATACACACACACACACTTCTTTAAGATAATACGACGAAAGCATAAATGACGCTTTTGCTATGCGTAGCATACTGACATTTGACATTCGCGATTTATGGACCAAAAGTAACCTTACCTACTCTGTTGTAAGTAAGGTAACCCATTCAAATTAAAAAAACTACCTTAACCTAAACTACCTAAACTAGTTTACCAACATTAGAGCAACTCAAATATAACTTCGCAATTTATTTGTGTTGGTTTGTTTATGGTTTGGCTGGCGTTGTATCGTCATTGTATGCAGTGTTGTTGTTATTTACTTATTGTGATTTTGCGAAGTGTATCTGTGTGAAATTAAGGAATTTTGTGGTGATGATGCAAAATGTATTGATTAATTAGTCCTTTATTCAGTTTTCGTTTGTTGAAAATAGTAGGTAACTTGCTGTAGACCAACTCCAAAACATTCATGGATAACATACATTAGCAAACAAAGGTAAAAATCTTAGACAATTTTATTAATTGTGATTTTGCGAAGCGTATCTGTGTGAAATGAAGAAATTTTGTGGTGAAGATGCAAAATTTATTGATGAATTAGTCCTTTCCTTTAGTCAGTTTTCGTTTGTTGAAAATAGTAGGTAACTTGCTGTAGACCAACTCCAAAACATTCATGGATTCAAAACAAAGGTAAAAATCTTAGACATTTTAACACAGGATATTATGTTTATTAAAAACACCTGGCTACCTGGGTGCTGTTATTCGAATCTATTATTCTGTTATTATGTATTTTGTTTGCTAATGAATCATACCAAATGTGTGTGGAATGATACGCTGACCTAAACAATTTTACGAATTTGGTCAAAAAACCTGATCTATCTAAGAGCCATATTTAGGCGTATGGCCAAGATTTCTTCTGCCTACCTAGTCCGAAAACCAATGCACGCCACTGAGCATATTATTCCCGTGGATGGACGAAGAATCATCGATTTGGATCATTTTTTAAATCACTTCAAACAATATGTAATCACAACAAAGCGTTTGGATGTACATTGAGTAATGTCCACATTATTGGAGAAAAAAGAAAAGGACTACTTTCCAAATACACGTTGAAATGCAACATATGCAATTTAAAATTTAGTCTCGACTCGGAACCCAAATCAAACCAGGATTTAAATAAAGCTGCAACATCTGGCATTATATCTACTGGTATTGGCTTTTCCCAATTTAACGAATTATTTTCATCAATGGATTGCCCGTCTTTTACTTACTTATTTATTTTCCCGTAAGAGTCTTCTCAATAGAAAGATGAAGTTGGTAAAGTCGTTCTCAAGTTATTGCATGACCAAGGGAAATAGGGATTAATTTTTATATATACATAGAGATCTCTAATAGGCATGTTTAGTTTTTCTTACATGCACTAGAATTTGACTTGAATTTGATGTTTTCCCTTTGAGACCGCACCCGTAGCTGGTATCAATAAGCCAGGCCGACACACTTATTAATCCATATTTTGAAAACTACTGAACCGATTCTGAAGAAACTTTCACTGTTCCCTTAGTTGAAGTAAATGTAAATTAAGCCTACAATTTGTACAATTGCAATTATTTAAATACATTTAAAAAGATAGTCAAACATAAGTTATGCAAGAAAGGGTACTATAAAGTTTCAGAATTTGTAGATGACAAGAATGCATTTGAATGAATTGTTCGCTTCGCAGGCTATTGTTATATAATAATATATCGTTTGTAAATTATAATACTTCTAAGTACAAATAAAAAGCTTGCTGAGTTTTTTGCCGGAGTCTTCTCAGTTCAAGTTGTATTTGGAACCGGAGTAAGTTTACGTTCATAAGTGCCTCATTAGGGCTTATATTGAATAAATACTTTTTGATTTTAATTTTTTACCATATTCCTAACACCATGTGATCAAAATGAAATAAATTGTTTAATTAAATCGCTAAATAATACATCTGCAGAAGGATATGACGAAATCGCTACAAAAGTAATTAAATACTGTAAACAAGAGCTTAGCCCGATTTTAGCTCATTTAATAAATCTATCCTTTGAAAATGGTGAATTTCCAGACTTATTCTCTCTGGTCAAACCACTACACAAAAAAGGCGATAAATCGAATATAAATAATTATAGACCAATAACGTTAGTACCGATTCTGTCAGTTATTCGAAAAAGCTATGCATAAAAGGATTATGTCGTTTGTAAATAAGCTGAATATTATTAAAGAGGAGCAATTTGGATTTCAGAGTAAAAAATCCACTACATTAGCTGCACTGGTACGTGAAATAACAGATTCTCTCAACTCAAGACTGGCAACGTCTGTTATATTCTTTGATATGTCGCGAGCTTTCGATTTCGTATCACATGAGCTTCTAGTCACTAAATTAAATAATATTGGCCTACGAGGTACAGCGCTTAAGTGGTTGCAGACTTATTTACAAAATCGGGAACAATATGTCGAGATAAATTGTTTAAATAAAGAACTGGCACTAGTTTCTCATAAATCGATAAATAGAGTTAATGGCTGTGGTGTGCCTCAAGGTAGCGTCCTGGGGCCGTTGCTTTTCTTGATCTATATAAACGACCTTCCGGATGTGACTACAAATAAATGTACCCTTTTTGCTGATGATATATCAATAATTATAAGTTGTAATAAAAATTAAATAAATAAATTCATATACGTATAGAACTTATATTTTGGGGTGTAAGGGTCCAAACAACAACTATTGGATCCCTGCCAACCTCACCTGCTCGTGGTGCACCCTGCTGATAAACAGACGAGGCTCTGGCTCATACTGAACCCCGTTTCGGGTTGTGGTGGACAGGCGGTGGCCCCATTTAATTCTTACGCCGCCCGGCTTGGTGGTAGGATATTCACATACCCGACTGGCTAGCGACCACCCTCGTGAGTGAGTCTGTCGTGAAGCAGTTCGCTGTGTTTCGGCAGGGTTCACGAGAGCCAGTTCCCCTACATCCGAAGTGTGCGGCATGTATGATGGTGGGGTCCAGCGATGCGATTTGGGCGATCTCTGATGTGTGTGGCGTGTTGGGTTGACATGGGGGCCAGGGAGACCCGGTGAAACGGCTGTCCGCTGGCCGCCCGCCGGTTAGTAGGGGACCCGAACCTGGGCATTACCTATAAGCTCCGGCCCAGGAGGCCGTCCCGCCAACCGGCGCATAATCCCGATGAGTGTCTGTCCTGCCGGGGGAGGAGACCGGAGTGGAACCAGACAGGCACTCCCGGGGGGGACCGGGGGCCCTTCCGTCCCCCATGTCAATTCCACAACTTGTCGCCGCATTCGGGTCGACCCGCAACCATTGCGCTTTGCCTCCGCGATCATATAAACTGCACACTTCCAATAAACTCATCTCTTTTACGGTTTTTTAAAAATGGTTAAAGTTAAAAGAAAAAGGTTTACTTCAGCGGCACCCCTTTCCACATTAAGAGTGGACTTTTGCAATATCAGGGGACTCCACAGTAACATCAACGCCGTCCATCATCATCTTGAGACGGCGAAGCCGGCCTTGTTCTTACTGACGGAGACACAGATAACCTGCCCGAGCGATACATCGTATCTTCACTATCCCGGCTACAATCTCGAACATTTGTTCGTTCCAAAGGCCGGGGTGTGCATGTTTGTCCGGGAGGGCATCTGTTGTCGCCGTCTAAATAACCTGGAAGACAGAGACCTGTCTACTCTCTGGGTGCGTGTGGACTACGGTGGGTCCACCCGTATATACGCGTGCCTCTACAGGTCTCATCGCGGCGACTCTGAGACAACTCGTTTCTTTGAACGCGTCCAAGAAGCGACCGACACTGTGCTGGAACGGTACCCCACAGCCGAGGTGATTGTCCTCGGAGACTTTAACGCCCACCATAGCGAATGGTTGGGGTCTTCGCGGACCGACCACGCTGGGAAAACCGTTTATGACTTCGCTCTGGCTTATGGTTTCTCGCAACTGGTGCAGGATGCAACCCGCATTCCTGATATCGAAAACCACGAGCCTTCTCTGCTGGACCTTCTGCTGACTACACACCCAGATGATTACCAGGTCTCCGTCGGTGCTCCCCTTGGATCGTCCGACCATTGCCTGGTTCAGTCTGAAGTGCCACTAGCGCTACCAGGAAGATCTCGACCCCGCGAGACGCGCAAAGTTTGGCATTACCGGTCAGCAGATTGGGATGGACTGCGGGAGTTTTATTCATCCTACCCATGGAAGCAGCTTTGTTTCTCGTCGGATGATCCGGACAGCTGCGCAGACTTAGTCGCCGATGTTGTATTGCAGGGCATGGAATGTTTTATTCCATGTTCTGTGGTGCCCATTGGAGGATCGAGTCAGCCTTGGTTCGATGGGCCCAGTGCAAAGGCTACTAGCCTTAAGCAAGCTGCCTACCGGGCCTGGACTAAAGCGCATGCTCAAAATGATCCGGATAAATCCAAATTGAGAAAAGCATACAATTCTGCTTCTTGGTCCAGCAAAAAGCAATTTGCTAGAGCGAAGTTCCAGCACATCGGCAGGATTGGCGATCGGCTTGCAGGTTTCCCTTCTGGAATTCGAGCATTCTGGTCGCTCGCCAAGGCTGTCGAAGGTAACTTCTGTCGGTCATCGCTTCCTCCGCTGCACACAACGGATGACTCTCTGGCCCACACTGCAAAAGAGAAAGCCGATTTACTGGCAGCCCTCTTTGCAGCTAACTCGACACTTGACGACGGGGGAGCCACACCGCCTAGCATCCTGCGTTGTGGCAGCTCAATGCCGGAAATCCGGTTTTCGCAAATCGCGGTCCGACGAGCTCTGTTCTCCCTTGACGTCCGAAAGTCGAGTGGGCCAGACGGTATCCCCGCCATTGTGCTTAGGACGTGTGCTCCAGAGTTGTCTCCAGTGTTGACGTGCCTATTCAGACTCTCCTATACCGCCGGACGTGTTCCTTCTTCGTGGAAGACTGCCCTTGTCCATCCGATTCCCAAAAAAGGGGACCGAACAGATCCGTCCAATTACAGGCCAATAGCGATAACCTCCCTTCTCTCTAAGGTGATGGAGCGGATCATCAATACTCAGCTCCTCAGGTATCTAGAGGAGCACCAGTTGATTAGCGACCGCCAGTACGGCTTTCGTCACGGTCGTTCCGCTGGTGATCTTCTTGTTTACCTGACGCACCGATGGGCTGAAGCCATAGAGAGTAAAGGCGAGGCATTGGCAGTTAGCCTCGATATCGCTAAGGCCTTTGATCGGGTCTGGCACAGGGCACTTCTATCGAAGCTGCCGTCGTACGGAATTCCCGAGGGTTTGTGCACTTGGGTGTCTGATTTTCTTGCTGATCGGAGCATCAAAGTCGCCGTTGACGGATGCTGCTCCGATATCAAGAATATCAATGCTGGCGTACCGCAAGGCTGTGTGCTATCACCCACACTGTTCATCCTGCATATCAATGATATGTTGAAAATTGCCAACATTCACTGCTATGCGGATGACAGCACTGGGGATGCCCAATATTCCGGCCGTGCTAACATCCCTCGGTCCACGGTGGAGGAAAGTCGAATACGACTTGTGTCTGAAGTCGAGACTTCGTTGGAGCGGGTCTCGGAATGGGGGAGACTTAATTTAGTCCATTTTAACCCCTCGAAGACACAAGTCTGCGCGTTCTCCGCGAAAAAAACCCCATTCGTAGTAGCACCAAAATTCGAAGACACTCCTCTCAACATCGCACAGAGTATCGGGATCCTTGGTGTCGATATTGCGAGTGATGTCCAGTTCCGAGGTCATTTGGAGAGCAAAGCCAAACTGGCTTCAAAAAAGTTGGGTGTGCTGAATAAGGCTAAGTGGTACTTCACGACACTCCAGCGGCTACAGCTTTATAAAGCCCAAGTAAGACCGCATATGGAGTACTGTTCGCAGCTCTGGGCAGGCGCACCCGCTTATCAGCTTGATCCACTTGCCTCGGTGCAAAGGCGGGCCATTCGTATCGTTGACGATCCCATACTCACTGGCGGTTTAGAACCGCTCAGCCTTCGGAGAGATATAGGCTCGCTCTGTGTGTTCTACCGTCTGTATAATGGGGAGTGTTCGCAAGAACTTTTTGACCTGGTGCCATCATCACATTTCTACCATCGCACCGCTCGCCGGCGATGTGGAGTTCATCCTCACATCCTCGAGCCGCCTCGATCGTCCACACAACGTTTTAGTCGGTCGTTCTTATTGCGGACCATTAGGATGTGGAATGAGCTCCCCGTTACGGTTTTCCCTCAGCGCTACGATATGGGGTTCTTCAAAAAAGGCGTAAAAAGAGCTCTACAAGGTCGGCAACACATTGGCGATCCCCCTGGTATTGCAAATGTCCATAGGCGGCGGTGACCACTTACCATCAGGTGGCCCGTCTGCCTGCTTGTCAACCTATTGAAACAAACATCCGCGCGTTCTACTATATTAGCAGCGAACCATGGTCAGCATCTACTTTAAAATATGGGTTACTTATTTGGGGAAATTCTCCAGATATACATAAAGCATTCATTGCACAAAAGAAATGCGTTCGAGCAATATGTGGTGTACCACCACATGCCTCATGCAGGCCCCTGTTCGATAGTCTGGGTATATCTCTTCCTTGTATGTACACACGGCTACAGATCAAGCTATACATTTCCAGTATAAGCTGAGCTCGCATTGTTTAGGACTTCCGTACAATGGGAGGTCAGCTTATACTAGAAATGTATAGCTTGATCTGTTGCCGTGTGTACATACTTGAAGTTGCATTATTTGTAAAATCTCATCATAGTTATTTTAAAACAGGGCAAGACATTTATCCAAGAAGCACAAGGCATCCAGATCGATTGGTCTTTGACAATCCGCCTCGAATGGCTTTTTATCAAAAGCAATGTTTTGCAATGTGCATAAAGGTATATAATGCGATACCAAATAACATTAAAACACTTTCACTGATACGTTTTAAATGTACAGGTCGGTTAACGAAAGCTGGCACGTTCACAGTACTCATAAATTTGCAATCAGTCAAGTCTAATGGACGAATGCAAAAATAGACCACTCTATATTTATGAGCAGTAGCAAAAGCAAAACAATAACTGTCTCCTTCATACTCATAAGCTTGACTTTGCGCGAGAGAGACGGTGTAAATGTGTTGAAACGTGCCAGCTTTAGTTAACCGACCTGTAAATTGATACAGTGGCTAAAATCCCAACATTTCTATAATATTAATGAATTATATGGGTACAATTGTTTGACATAGATTTTCGTTTCTTTTTTTTTTTCGTTGTTCGTAGGCTAAATTGTATTTGACATGTGAGTAAAATAGACAAAAAGTTAATATAGTCAATTAAATTAATATAATACCTTGTTCTTATATGTCTGTGTATAATACTTAATTTTAGTAAATGAATATTTAAATTGATAACGTGTTTTTGATTTAATAGTAATTTGTATTTTATTTAATAATTATACCTAATGTACCTAGTGTACCTATTTGCATACTTATTATGAAAGCTGAATGTGCTGAATACTATAACAATGAACTGTATAAATTTTAAGACCTTGTAAAACCACATTTAAAGCAAATAAATGATATTCTATCCTATTCTTTGATTTTATTTCCATACCTAGTAGTAACTAGGTATGGAAATCTAGTAAGATGTCAAATACTGGTGTATTTACCCTATCGTGCGGCGCTTTAGTACTTTTCTACAATCGTTTTATTTTATTTCCATACTTAGGTCAAATAACTGTGTATTTACCCTATCGTACGGTCGACTCGTGAGTCGTGCGTGACTCCTGCCGGGCTGCCGTGTCATGAACTCGTGCGAGTGAGATAGTTGCGACTGCGCGATGCGGGGGCTGCACGGCCGAGCCATGAAGCGGGGGCAAAATGTGGATTTGAGCTGGGGTAGTATAAGCTCTTAATGTCATTATTTTTTTTTATTTCATTAGACTCACTAGTTTAGTTTAGTTTAGTTTATGCAACATAATACTACTATTTGAAGCTAATTAAATTTGTATCTGTTACCAATTTGTATCTGATGGCACCGATAAAATACAAATGTTACCAATTAGTTATTATTGTTCCATAACAAAAATATATAAATACCTAGGTTTTTACCTGTAACATACACCTAGGTTTAGCCCACCTAGCTCTTGAGAATTTTATAATACTTCATTAGTGTATTCTAAAATAATTTATAATCATTTATTACGTCATGATATAAATATACGAGTATATCCTAAGAATAATAAATTCGATTAAATATTTTATTTATTTAGTTAAATTACGGATATTCTTTTCACCCCTTATCGTACGAACCACAAATCCATAAAGGAATAGCAATAACAAAACGAGTCACCACTAACCCTCTTCAGTGGTGTCAACATTCACTTCATAATTAGAGAAATGTATCTCTTTGTATATTATTTTAAAGAACGCCTTTAATATTTCTCTCCCAGCGACCGTTTGGCCGAAGGCGATAAAGGCCCATGTCACTTTATGGCCAAACATATTTTTAATCAATTGGGCTTGCGTTTGGCCACTGACCCGCCCATAAGGGACGAAGACGAAGCCTAAGGAACTTGGAACACGCTTAACCACAAGGAACCTATTCGCTCTGACCTTGAAAGTCCCTAGCTTGTATGAGTCAGGTATAGAAATAACATAAGAGTCAGGAAACACAGACGCCGGAAGCAAGTTCCACTCCCTTGCTGTCCGCATTATAAATGTGGATGCAAAACACTGTGTCCGTATTTTCGGTATGTCAACAACGTACGGGTGAAACATTTCCTGGCGTCTTTTGGTTCGTTGTAAGAATGGGGATGGTGGAATTAGGTTGAACAATTCCTGCGCACACTCTCCAAAATATATCCTGTAGAAAAAAGATAGGCCAGCAACCTTTCTTCGATGGTCGAGCCTCATGAGTTTCGCCTTAATTAAAGACTCATCGCGGATGAGTCTTCTGGCTCGGCGGTCTATTGAGTCGAGGGCCTCAATCTGGTACTCAGCGGATCCATCCCAAAGATGGCAGCAGTACTCCATGCACGACCGGACTTGACATCGCATTGTATTCGAAAATAGAGGTCAAAAGTTAAATTAAGCTTTCAAGTGACGGCGAATGGTAAGAGGACGTGCAGGAACCGCGAGAGGGACACATTCCGGGGTAGGAATAACTTTGTTATCGTCAACTTATGTGTTTAAATGTGAGAGAGACGGGGGATAAATGGTCGATGTTCTGGTACTGTTAACTACTATGGTTGAATACTATGGCACGTGCTACGGTAGGTGTTAATAGTTATGTGATATGTTTACTTATTTATAGAGAAATATAAACAATGAACATTTTTGTTTATGTTATGTAGGATATATGTTTATATTTTAACGAGGCTAGTTGTATATCAATGCTTTTGCAATACTTTTTCTCTACATTCATTCTTACTGAATGAGCTACTTCATCATTGTCGCGGGGTAGGAGCCTGGTGATCTGTGGTACAGGTTTTCCTAGTGCAGACACCAGTCTCTCACAAATTGTATCTTTTGCCATACCTAAAATGCTCATTATTGTTTTTATTTACATGTAATTTGTGAAGAGAGAATAAATGATTATATTATTATTATTCTGATTAAAGGTAAACGCACACTTATCCGAGCCGAACGCATCGATCGAAACGAATTTTGAAATTCTGTATACGAAATCTCATCCGACGCGAGCAAGTGTTGCGAGCTTTCATAAGATTTCATATACAGAATTCTAAAATTCGTTTCGTTCGATGCATTCGACGCGTTCGGCTCGGATAAGTGTGCATTCACATTTATAATCAATATCTGTGTGACTAGTATTAATATCTTTGTAAGTATATTTTTACAAGTAGCACCTACCAGATATTTGGTTTCCATATTACAAACTTGCCTATTCTGAAGAATATTGAAGTCCATTTTTAAGATTTCTTTTGTAGCTAACTTTGTACCCAGTGAACCATTATCGTTGCAAATTGGGCTGAAATGTTTAAATACATAACCAGTTATCGCAACCCTATTGTATTTTGTTGTAATCAAAGCTTGTTTGAATCCAAATACTCTACGTTGTAATAATACATGAGCGCTGCAATCCAAGCATGTTTAATTTATTTCGAGTTTTTGTAATGGTGCGTCCATGCTTGGCGAACTGAGCACGAGCCGAGCCACGAACGAGCACACTGCGAGCACGATTCGCGTAGCGTGGTCGGGCTCGCGAGCCTCGAATCTCTATCTACCTCGTGCTCGATGTAGGCTTGTTGTAGGTTTGTTCGTGGCTCGGCTCGTGCTTAATTCGCGTAGCATGGACGCACCATAATATTTGGTTATTTATGCATTAATGGAATTAATGGAAAATGTCACAGATTTGTAATGTAAATAAACATATTTCAAATGCCCAAAAGTGTGTCAGTTCGCTGAAAACATAGGGGATAAACATGTGCAACGTAGTATGTTTTTTTGTGGTTTTCCGCGCGGTAGCCTTGGGCAGAGTTACATAGGGAAGTTTTCATAAATAATAAGGTATAAAGAAATGTATTTTCTACCATTCAACCATAAGATACTAGAATTAAAAAATCTAAATAGTTAAAGATTACGTTTTGTATGTATATGGCCCACCTGATAGTAAGCGGTTACCATTTGCGTATAGGCGCTTGATCTTAAGTTACTGAAAAATTAGGTGCTGTACGCCCTTGGTAAAACAATGGCATTTATTTAAAAAAAAAACTAGTACATTAATGAGGAGTTTTCCAATGATGCCTCTATGATCAAAATACCTGTGTAATCGTGTACTTAAAGTTCAAATTGGTTCGAAATATCAACAGTTTGACAGGTGTTTTGACCATAAGCCATTACCATTACCATATACCATTTTTAAATTGTATTTTTATATTTGAATATCTTATCCAAGTTTTTACTACTTTTGTCATGTTTCTTTTTAATATCATATTAATTTTCGCACTCAGAGACGTCAATTATATATATATATACTTTCGCATTTATAATACTTATGCATATATAAGTACTTTTTCCAATGCTATATATATACATGGAGATTACTTGATTTTCATCAAATTTCTAATTGACGTCTCTGTAATCGGTGGAAGGAGTGATAATTTTGCTATACCTACGTACATTGTAATATATATTTAGACCACGTGTAACTTCAACGAATGCAAAAAAAACATTATTTTTATATTATCTTTTTGTGGTAAACGCTGTGGGATATATAATTAACTATATTACTAAATTACATTCCTGTACATAACTATGATTGTATATCTGTTTGTTTACCTAAATAAATAAAAAAAAATAAGGGTATCATAAGAAAACTCCTCATTACCAAAATATTTTATATAAATTTCGCCGTTCCGTTCGATCCATGAATGATCAACTTACATCTTACCTAGTATTTCTCATTATAAGTGAATTTTATTCTGTTTAGAGAAACTTATGAATGTTAATGTTACTCCGATCCTAAATTTGTTAACATTTTTGGATAACTCTATCAGTTTATGAGACCTAGTACTCCGGATAATTTACCAGTGTTCAAACACATTCATATACCTTTTTTTTTAACCCCCAAAGTGGCAAACAAGCATACGGCCCGCCTGATGGTAAGCGTTTACCGTAGCCTATGGACGCTTGCAACACCAGCGCAACTTGCGGCACTCGCGCGTTGCCGACCCTGCAGAAATCTCTTCACACCCTTTTTGAAGAACCCCATGCTGTATTCCATTGGGAAAACCACGGCGGGGAGCTCATTCCACAGTCCGAGCGATCGCGGAAGAAAACTCCTACCTACGTAGCTGATCATTTTGTGCGGCTAAATATTGCAATTTTTCAAAGCTTATTCGTTATAAAGCTTAACAAAGTAGATAGTATATATACACAGGCTTGCAGGAGTGGGCATGACATGACGCCCATCCCCCTCCATGCTCCCGGACCGTGCGTCAGTGCCGGTGACACATCTCGGAGGGTGCACTAGAATTGCGCGAGCGTATCGCTTTATTACCTCATACTACACACTTGTCTGCAGAGGGTGCATTTACACGTTAAGTGTTCCTCGAGAAGGCATATGAAATCATTATTTGATATTCACTTCCATCAAAAATGACTGATCGGAGGATATTCAAGAGATTTAATGTTCTTATGCTGCGTAAGAGGAATTCATTTTCAGTATAGACTTGTTCGACCACAATCTCACAATGGCCATTGTATGTGTCTTTCTCAGTGGTCTGAAAGTACACATATGACTTGGAAGGGAACTAGCTCTCAAGTGCAGCTAGTTTTAGAGTGATAGTTGTCTCTCAAGCTCGAATTGATAATCTACATGGTTGGCCATATGAGTACTTATACATACACATATGAGTATTACCGTGCCTATGTGTCCTCAGGATTTTGTACCTTACCAAAATTCATGTTCATGATAATTCTTCGACGCGGAATTTTACGTCAGCTTTACAAAACATTTTCAAAAAAATGTAAATAATGCTAGTACTATTATTTTATTTGTTGATTGAATCAATTAAGATTGAGTTATACTTTCATTCCAATTTAAGATCAGCGTAATTATTACCTTTAGTTAATGTTCAGACATTACTTGGTTGTATGTATTTCAAACAACGCATAGTAATATTAAGTCAGAAATTCTAGCGAGCTTTGATACGAATATGAAGCCTAGTAATTGTGAGGCACAAAGCCTGCGATAGAGCTCATCCTGTGCTTTTTCTGCGGCGGCCGATAGCGTAAGCTTTGTACCCGTCAGAGCTTTCATCTCAATGTCAACACTATTCAGCTTTTGTATTTAGCAAGCCGCTTTTGGACAATTTTTTCCGTACCTATTGTATTTTTTTAAACTCAAAATTGGGGTATTATTCTGTATTTTTATTTATTTATCAATGTTAATATTTGCTATTATAGAAATGTAGATTGCTTTATTCTAGTGTTTGAGCTGAATTTACTTTAACTTGACCATTGTAGCAGTATTGTACGGGTAGTACTACAGGGTAAGTAGACAATTGACACAGCAAAGCCAACTCGTGCTATTTGCACTGGACAGTGTCAGAGCGGCACAGCTTCAGTGGTCAATCGATAATAACACTTTTGTAAATATATAATAGGATCAGCGGTTCAATACCAGTTAATTTTGCTGAATGTCTAATAAAATTTAACAGAATACTCTAAAATGAATTCAGTATTTCCTACAATACAAAGACATTCCCCAAATCATTGTCACCTTCCGAATCTAGAAGCTTCAATCGAAAACGACAATGATTCAAATAAAGAATCCCTTTCAAGATAAAGCGTAGGTTAAACCGTCATTGGAAATTTGTGCGAATGGCAAAAGTCTACCTTACTGTAAGTGTAAGTGGAAGATATGGTACCTGCGGACCCTCGTCACGTCGGGAAGCTTTCACGCTCGACCTGCTTTTATTGTTTTCATGTTTCTTGGCCGTTTGAAGGTGGCATTTGAAGTGATTGCATTAGGGTCCGATCGCTCAATTGATAACACATTACGCACAAAGGTACGTAAAGAAAAAGGTGTCATGTTTTCTATACGATATCTATCTTCGATAGGCTATACCTATGCTTATAAAGTATAATATATGGGCTTGTAACCAGAAGACCAAAGAATATTAACTATTATAAGCCGTTCCATTAAATAATGATTTTGAAAATGGTGACATGTATTTATATCTGTGGATTAATGTGTACCATAGACATAGATCTAAATAGATAACGCAAATCCCTTCATCGTATGTGTGTATACCTTAATGGCATGCGAAGTACATACACCCGCATCCTTTATTAGATTTACATCTGTGTTACAAAATGTCAATACAAGTAAAAACCGCCATTTTCAAAATACTATAATTCATACTCCAGAATAAAACATACTTTTTATTCCCAGAAACCATCATACCTCGGGAACGCAGGTAATACAGCCGCACAGAAAGTGAGCGAAATCGTATGACGTTCGATGCTCTGTAGAAAATATTTCGCTGACTTCAAAACAGTGTCAGATAAGAGTTATTTCTTACTTTTTAGTGTACTTTGAAGGCGGTTTGTTTTTTGTTAAAAAGTTTTATTTTTGAATTTGTAGTTTCATATACTGGGTGGAGATTTCGAGATGGCATATTGTCAAAACCTATGTTGGATTAGTCATGCTGAACAACTTTTACTATGGGACCAACACTGAATTCTCAAATTTTTTTTTACTTTACATTATGATCGAGCAAGGTTGAAATTTACTATGGAAAGTATAAAAAACTTTTGAGAATTCACTATTGGTCCCATTATAAAAGTTGTTCAGCATGACTAACCTAAGATAGGTTTCAAAAATATGCTATCTAGAAATCTCCACCTGTTAGGTATACTAAATACTTTCGCGTGTAAAGGCCTGCGTAAACAATGCATATTTATGCGATAGCAGCAATCGCGGTTGAATTGCTTCCAATTATTTAAGAGTTCCGTTGTCTGTCTCCGAAACTCATCATCAGATCTATATGAAATTTATATGGGACCATTTAGGAATAAAACCCTTTAGTACAAAAAAAGAATTTTGAAAATCCGTATGACGTATACACTATACATATGACGGAACATACATAAAAAAAAATATAAACTTTCGCATTGAGAACCTCCTCCTTTTTTTTGAAGTCGGTTAAAAACAAGGTAGAGGCAAGTAGTTCCGACCATACCTGATTCCTTTAATTATCAGCCCCACTTCATTTGCCTCCAGAGAACGTGAAAGCTACACAAGCATTGACTTAAACAGTATAAATATAACCAGTACACAAAGTAACAAATCTTTGCCACAGACGATTATCAGGAATTTGGCCCAGTCGTAACAGTCGTGCCAATAAAACGTAGAATTTCAATTCTGCAAATTTTCTCCAAATTTCAGCCCCACGGTTTCTCCCGCGTTCCCAGGATAATCTGAGTGATGTTTATAATCTCCGGCTCATTACAAAAAGTCTCCCCATGTGAACAATCCTATATTTTTATACGACCTAGTCGGTAAAAAAAGCGTGCGGTCGGCCTGATGGTAAGCGGTCTTAGTAGCCATATGGACGTTTATAACAGACGAGGTATCACTCACGCGCTACCGACCCTTTTCCCCACCCCAATGAGCTTTGGCGACCTTACTCACTCGCAGGAATACAACATAAAGTTATTTGACTACGGTTTTCTTTAAGGTGTAGATACTTCTTCAGTCGAGCTGCTCTTTAAGCGAAATAACTCTACCTCTCTCTCTCTCTCTCTCAGTTGCTGCGTGAAAGAAGGACAGAAGAACAAATGAACATTCGCATTTAAAATATTAGTAGGATTGGTACTATCAAGGGAATATTTGATAACTTGCTGTCCCCCGCTGTTTCACCTTTGTTCCCAGGATAAAAAGTAGCCTATGTCCTTATCCTCATAGGCTATCTGCATGCCAAATTTCCTGATGATCCGTTACGTAGTTAAGGCGTAAAGGCGTAACAAACAAACAAACAAACTCACTTTCGCATTTATAGTATTCTAATAGGATTTCCATTTAGGTTATGTTTATAGTATATACTAGTGACATACTTTTCCCAAAAGGAAAGGAGATTGGAAAAAGGAATGGTTTTGCTTCAGAAAGGTTGATAAAAAAGAGAATAAATTAACTCGTAACAAGATAATACAATGCAAGACAATTTAGGGAATAAGTACAAAATGTCTGACTCTAACAACGTTGTTATTGTAGGAATAATATTAACTGGTTACCAGGGAAACGAGCCTAATAGCTTATTATTTAGGTACTTATTACATAAAGTCGTATTACTGAGTTATATTGTGTTGACTTAAGGGGCGTATCATCGTCTCTAACTGCGATTAACCTCAAATTACACTGAATTGTTTTATTAGATTAGATAGAAAAACAAATTTTGGAATGTTGCGACTGATTTCCATAGTTTCGGACTTACGAGTCTCCAAATCTAGACATAATATTTCAGGGTACTATAAATCTATTCACACGTGATTTTGTAAAAAACCTTTATAGGTAAGCGAGATGATATCGATAACTATAGGCCGGTCTCAATCATACCTGCGATTGCCAAGATATTTGAAAATGGGCTATGTACTCGCCTCACTAGTTTCCTGACTTCCACGCAAGCTTTGTCAGAGCGACAGCACGCGTACAGAGTAGGTCACTCAACTATATCCCTAACTCGTGAGGTATTAAGACGCGTTCTTGAGGCACTTGAGGGCAGGCAGTATGTCGTTATGCTTAGCTGTGATCTTTCCAAAGCGTTTGATGTTGCCGATCATAGCGTCCTGGAGACGAAGTTAAAATATTATGGAATAATGGGCCCAGCCCATAGCCTTCTCATGGATTTTCTCCATAACAGGACTCAAGTGGTAGTGGGAGATGGGGGGAACACTAAGTCAGTTCCACTTTCAACTATCATGGGAGTAGCACAGGGTTCATCGGTATCAAATATATTATTCTCACTTTTATTGAACGACCTTCCAGACTCTGTGGATACTGGCGAAATATTCGTGTATGCAGATGACGTAGCATCAGTCATCTGTTCCCCAACTATAGACCTGCTCGAGCGGCGAGTGAATGAAGCAGCAAACCAAATAGCTACGTGGTTTAAGCTCAACGGCCTGGTACTCAATACCCAAAAGACCAACTTCATGCAGTTCTCGTTAGCTGGACAACGGTATAGAAGACTGTGTGTACAGATTGATGGCGTGACCTTAGAGCAGGTGGAATCCACTATATTTCTAGGGTTCCAGATGGACAGAGGTCTGACGTGGAGCTCGCACATAGATAAACTGTGTGCGAGATTAGGTAGTGCGTGCTATGCGCTCTGTCGACTTTCGCGTTTAGTTTCCACTGATTTAGTACGAGCTTCTTACTTTGCGACCGTACACTCGCTGCTTCAGTATGGGGTGGAGCTTTGGGGACGTGCTGCAGACAGGGAACGCGTTTTCCGCATGCAAAAGCGCGCTGTTCGAGCAATAGCACAGGTGTCGCAGGCAACTTCAGCCAGACCCTACTTCATTTCCCTTAGCATTATTACGCTGCCTTGTATTCTAATATACCAGGTTGCTGTATATGTTAGGGAAAATATAGCTAATTTTAAAAAACAAGGAGCGCACGGAATTAATTCTCGCAGAGCTCATAAGCTCGCCGCTGTCAGGCACAGACTGGCTAAATCTGACAGACTGGCCCACATCATGGGTCCAGCGGTATACAACCGCTTACCTGACTCGGTTCTCCGTACAAATACGTTATTATCATTCAAATCTTCCCTGAAACGTTGGCTCGCTGAGAAAGCGTTTTATAGCGTAGAAGAATTTTTGACATAGTGGCATAAATCTATTATAATTTAAATTTGAAATTATGTAATGAAATGTATAAATTATGACTTGTAATCTTAAATATTACTAATAAATATGTTTATCTGTTTATCTGTTTTATATAAAATATTTATACCACCAAGTTACTAAACAGTGGCCCACCTAATGGTAAGCAGCTAAAAGGTTTTCTTCTGCGGACGCTCAGACTGTGGAATGAGCTCCCCGCCGTGGTTTTCCCAATGGAGTACAGCATGGGGTTCTTCAAAAAGGGTGTGAAGAGATTTCTTCAGGGTCGGCAACGCGCGAGTGATACCCCTGGTGTAGCAAGCGTCCATAGGCTACGGTAACTGCTTACCATCAGGCGGGGTTCTTGATCGTTGCCGATCATACAAACATCTATTCACGACCTTCTTGCAGACCCTCAAGTTTCATGATTTCAATAACATTTCCACTAACAAATAAACATCAACCAATAAAGAAACCTTTCAGATAAATAGAGCATACAAAACGCTGACAAAGTGAAAAAGATCTTAGTTCAAAGAAACGTAATACAGGTCCGGGGCAAATCTCTGAGGGTGTCCTACACATGCTGACGGAACAGGCTGTAACCTACCTTTGATAAGCCTATTTAAACATTTACATATAAAAGAGGCCTGCCTAATGGTAGGATGTCGGCATCGGCCGGTCCCGAGGGTACGAGTAAAGAATAAAAGAATTTGTATCAGCCTCGGTACAGTGGGTACCTTATATACCTGTGAGTAATTCAAATGTTAATGTTGATGTATGTTAAATAAAAATTATGATGAAGAAAGGAAGGTAAGGGTTTAAGAGAGGTAGAGCATAGCGTTTATTCGCACAAAGAGCAGCTCGACTGGGGAAGTACCGCCACCTTACAGAATACCGCAGCCAAATAACTTTATGTTGTGTACCTGCGCGTGAGCAAGGTTGCCAGAGCTCATAGGGGAGGGGGGATAGGTCGATAACGCGTGAGCGATGCTTCGTGTGTTGCAAGCGTCTATATGGCTACGGTAACCGCTTACCATCAGGCGGGCCGTAGGCTTGTTTATCGACTAAGTAGTATAAAAAAAAAGTTAAATGATTAAGAATATAATAATTATGTCTATCCTCATAATTAGAAAGTGAACACTGATGTCCCCAAAGTGAACATTGAGTGAAGTTTTGTTTTTAAATAAATATTATATCCCACCAAAAACATTTTCATGTAGAATATTGCCAATACGAGACCATATGGTTCGCACTGTCAAAAAGTTATCAGATCTCATGTAGAGCCAAGTTTATAACTCTACACGCCCTAACTCTACAAGCCCTAACTTCACAAACTCTACACCTTAGTCAAAATATGTGGCTTGCCCGTTTCGCTACCGTCACATGGGCGTGAGGTGAACAATTTATTCACTGTTCATTTCCTTTTCTGTAATACAATAGTTCTTGTATTAGCAAAACGGCCAAGCCACATATTTTGAATAAAGTATAAGAGTTGTGTTATTGAAACTTCATCGCCCTTATTAATAAATAAGGTTTAAGTCAAGTGTGATGGAACATAGGATTTAAATATATCCGACACTTTCTAATGTCATATAACAGAAAGGGCTGGGGCTATCTTAAGGCCTGAGTTTAGCAATGCTTGACTTAAGTCTTATTTATTAATAAAGGGATAATGTTTAATAAGTTTACTATTGACAACGTATCCCGTTTTTTAATTTTGTTTATCTGGTATAATCCAAACAGATCTTGCTTAGTAATTAGAAACTTGCGATAGCAGCCTTTTCAAATTGAAGATATTATAAAACTTTAAATTCGCTTATTAAGGATAGTGTCTGATAAGGTACTTAGGAAGGTTAAAATTGACTCTACCACCGGTCTTATTATTATTATCGTAATAGCTCTTTGATTATGATCTTCATGTATTTAAGCTGAATAATCGTTAAAATGAGTCTTTCACCCTAGCACCTCCATAATCACTGAAGTGTTTATGGGTGCTAGCTCTAGATCGAGATTGACTCGAGAATACAACCCAACAGCTCAGCAAACACTATCTCTCAATGCGTATATTCAGTGTTTGTTCGAGACAGTAAATAAGGTGTACGTATAGTGGCACACCGCGCCGCCCGCGCCGCTCGCCCGGTCCCAGCGGGCCGCAAATACGGGCGCAGGCAAACACCGTTATTGATGATTTGATCACGGCCTAGTGATTAATTTGCTGTCTCTGCTAATACAGTTATAGCTCGAGGTCAGCTTGGGATGCAGGTTTGTTTGTTTTGATCTTGCAGTTTGCATTCAATTCGGGATTTGAGGTCAGGTGCAAGCACGTATGATTTTGGTTTCTGTCACGTATGGTTTTGGTTTCTGTCTAGTCTCTTTAGACACTATTAACTTTAAGAGTCTAGGGTATCCATGAATATAATATGTGAATGTAATATGTGCTTCAGTGGAAACGTAGATACACGTATCTGAAACAAAGGGCCTTGCAGCTAGCATGGTCGAGCACGTCGTACGCAGCAATGCAATGGGACAGCGCGAAGCGGAGACAGTCGGCTGGGTCGGAAGGATGAAAACAAAGCTTCCACAACAATCCTGAAAAAGTTAAGCTATAGTCATAAAATTAGTACTTTATTTGTTGCAGCAATGTTATTATAAAATGCACAGTTGACTAACATTGCGCCACGAAATTAAGATTAAAATCATTTCTGAAATATATTTCAAAGTTGAACATCATCAAAACTCAGAACATTAATTTTCTTTTAAAATGATACTATAAACCGATCGATCTGACTTCGACACCTTTAGCAATAAAATTATCTTCTTCATTATACCATTAAACAGGATCTTCACGGCTCTACTCGAGGCGGAACTTTATAACCTAAGTACTTACCTGTCTGTAAGAGCGCCGAGCTATAACTTCCTCATTCAATTAACCTACAACCCTCGCCAGGCTAGAAAAATAAATAGAAAAACTTATCATTCAGCGCAATCTTAGCAATGCGCTCATTAAATAAAGTATATGGTAGCTGTGACTTGCAAAAATTTCTAATCCTATTACTTAGAGGCCACTTTTTCAATAACTTTGAATTTTTCCACGGCGTAAAAAGCGGCGGAAGCGTGCGAGGGGAAGAAAACAATTCATTAGGGGGAAATATATTGGCGCCCGTAATGAGAGCGGCTGAGAGGTATTTCTTTATTTAGCAATCGTTTATCAACGTCTGATAAACGTGATCCAGAGAGCAGAGACTAAGGCGTTGTAATCGGCAGATCTCACGCAGACTTACTTGGGAATTAACGAAAGGTACTTCTACCTACATTTCTACTGTAGCCGGTATAACCCTACTATTTCTAAATGCGAAAGTTTGCGTAGATTTTTGTTACTCAGTCACTGTCATAGTTGAACGTAACTTTACTTGTGTTTGTAGAAACTAATATTTAACTTTGTCACGTAGGTGAATCGGAAGTAACTATGTAGAATATATTTATAGAGTTAAGTAATGGGGGTCTTGGAAAAAGGCGCGGTACATACAGTTGAATTTACACTTAAACGGAGAAGACTCCGGCAAGAAACTCAGCAAGGCTCTTTTATTTGTGGAAGATCTTTTCATATTACAGCTTCTTTCCAAATACTTTTTTTTTTTTTTTTTTTATACGACTATATCGGTAAACATGCATACGGCCCTCCTTATGAAGATCTTTTCATATTACAGCTTCTTTCCAAATACTTTTTATTTTTATTTTTTTATACGACTATGTCGGTAAACAAGCATACGGCCCGCCTGGTGGTAAGCGGTTACCGTAGAATTATGGACGCTTGCAACACACGAAGCATCGCTCACGCGTTACCGACCTTTCCCCCCTCCCAAAGAGCTCTGGCGACCTTATTCACGCGCAGGAACACAACTTTACAAAGCATAAAGTTATTTGGCTGCGGTATTCTGTAAGGTAGAGGTACTACCCCAGTCGAGCTGCTCTTTGAGCGAATAAACGCTATGCTTTACCTCTCTTATACAATATGTATATTATTATTATGCTTATTCATACAATTGTCACTTGCATCCCAAGTGCAGAGAGAAGCTACTACAACCATGTATTCTTGTCTTCCACGTAATGAGCCACCTTATATACCTTAATGAGCCGGCTTTGTCAATAAAAATGTTGAAAATGTTAATATAAATACATTGCCAGTACTCTGGTTTTACAAAAAGGTCTATAGGTGAACTCTTAACTAAAGGAGGCCAAATCTGCTATTGTTAATCAAAAATGTTATTCTGACACTATCTCATTACAACCCAAGCAGCACGCAAGCATATTCTACATCAATAAACCAGCCCATTTAGAACTTAGAGTTCTTTTAGAGACTTACAAGAGTGTAAAGAACAGTTTTAATACTTATAAGAGTGATTTATGAGATATTATACAGCTCTAGCTGTATAAAATTCTTAGTAAGGGATCCGCGTCAGCTTAGAGCTCTTAAACAGAATATCAAAACTCTACTATACAGCGTTAAGAATTTTATAACACTCCAAGCTGGTTTTATCGTTAAAGCTGTATATAGGCTGTATAAAGGGATCCGCGTCAGCTTAGGGTTCTGAAACAGATATTATAACTCTATAATACAGCGTTAAGTGTTTTCTGACACTTCAAACTGGTTTTATCGTTAAAGCTGTATACAGGCTGTATAAAGGGATCCGCGTCAGCTTAGGGTTCTGAAACAGATATTATTACTCTATAATACAGCGTTAAGTGTTTTCTGACACTTCAAACTGGTTTTATCGTTAAAGCTGTATACAGGCTGTATTAAGCATGTGTTCACTTACTTAATACAGCAATTAACGTTCATAACTTACTTAGTACAGCTACTAAGACTTATAATACACTCCAAATATCGTCTAGGCTGTATAGCAAATTGTCGACATTTTTACATTTACAATAACAACATTTAAATTACAATTAAAGGAATATTTGATAATAACTATAGCCGTATCATGGTTATCAGCTTGAATAATGATCTTGTACACTCATATCTATTATTTAAAAATATATTTTTATTCTAACCTTAAAAACAAACACTTATTTACTGTATTTAGTATAATTTCTTTGTTTTGGCTTGATTATTTTGTTGGCGCGTGAATATTTTGACGGAAAACATACACAGGTTCACAATAAATTAAAATTTGCACATTGAATTCATCAATAAACAGCATTAGATATCCATGTCCAAGATTATCCTTTCCATTTATTAAATATTATGTCGCCATTCAATATGGCATCGTGAATAGTTTTATTTATTTTATTCTCACATAATTCTCTTCGACAACCTATTTAGAACTCTTATTCTTACAAGATACTTATAAGAGGATATCCGTAGAGTATAGGCTGCTCTATACACCTAATAACAGCTCTAATACAGCTTTTATACTTGTCTTTTGTTTATACAGCCTCTATACAGCTCCAATAACGAAATAAGCTGTGTAATGTGGGCCCTTTTTACACTTATAAGGCCTGCATAAGCGCTTATACAGCCTTTTTACAGCCTGAATATTCAGCTTTTAGTATAAGAACGAACTTTAATACAGCCTTTAAACAGCTTGTTATGCTACTTGGGAACTCCACTGCAATTGAGCCAATGTGCATTGTATTCTATAAAATTCTAGTTAATTTTTGTGATCATAAATCTATGTCATATAGGTCTTTATCACACAATATGACCCCGGAAACATTTTTTGGAGCACGAGGATAGCCCGCGGTGATGTATCGGCGCCGCGACAGTTATTGCGCTCACAGCTTTATATGTCAAGATTGCCTCCATGGTTTATAGCGACGCAGTTCCCCTAGATTGTAATTTTTATGGTGTTGGTAGAAGAATAAAGATACAATAATAAATAACCTAATAATATTGGTCATTGTGGATCCTGCTTTACCAAAGAAGAATCTTACTCATATTATATGAATGTATATTGTGTGAATGTTTGTATGGATCATTTTTATTTCAGTCACTTTGATGTTTATTAAATTAAAAACTGAACGTGTAATGTTTAGTAAGATGGAATTTCATACAAAAATGTATATTGGTACACTGAAATAGTACACTTTCTGGGACATTAAAACCTATGCGAGCGGAAACCTATACTGGGTGGAGTTTCCAAGATGCTATATTTTCGAAACCTATGTTGAGTTAGTCATGCTGAACAACTTTTACTATGGGACCAACACTGCATTCTCAAAAAAATTACATTTCATGCATTATGATCGAGCAATGATGACCATAATGGATCAAAAGTAAAAATAAAACTCTGTTGGTCCCATAGTCAAAGTTGTTCAGCATCACTAAACCAACATAGGTTTCGAAAATGTGCCATCTCGAAATCTCCAACCAGTATTTAACAATACTAACGGAATTTTGTTTCATGTTTAATTACATTCCCTGGCACTTAAAACGTTTGTCTAATAGGATCTCAAAATGTATTGATATTTATTAGATAAGTAGTTTCCCCGTAATATAAATTATCCTATATGCTATTCCACGTTATAATCTACCTACGTACCAAATTTCATCAAAATCAAAATCAAAATTCATTTATTCATTTTTGGCCCTGATAAGGTTCTTGTGAACGTTAACAAATGACTCTACACCGGTTCCAAATACAACTTGAACTGAGAAGACTCTGGCAAGAAACTCAGCAAGTATACTTTTTTTTTTAAATGTGTACTTATAAATATTACAATTTACAAAATATATATATATAACAATAGCCTGCGAAGCGAACAATTCATTCAAATGCATTCTTGTCATCTACAAAATCAGAAACTTTATAGTACCCTTTCTTGCATAACTTCTGTTTTACTATCTTTTTGAATCTATGTATAGGTAGCTCTTGGATTTCTTTGGGTACTTTATTATAGAAACGTATACATTGCCCCTTGAAAGAGTTAAGGACTTTGCTGAGCCGAGTTAAAGGTACAGCAAGTTTGTGCTTATTTCTAGTGTTCAAACTATGAGTATCGCTATTCTTAGGTAAGTTATTTATGTTTTTCCTCCATCCAAATCCGTGTAGCTGTTACGGAGCTGGGTGGTATCAAACACAAACACAAAAGAAGTTGAATTCATGGTAGCGGTGCTTACTCGAATAACAGTTAAATATTTACCAAGTGAGACTTTCCGACACTAATAGAAATATTCACATATAAGCGCGACCACAGCCTAGTAATGGTACCATCACTCAGTCAAAGGCAACTCTCGTTAAAGTTATTTAGCATAATGGCGTCCAATCGAGCCTTGATCACCGAACTGCCCGAGCCGACACGTCATTCATTGCGAGGCCTATTCATTCCTATTAGCCAATAGCCTTCATTCTATGTCATCTCTCTCAGCGAGATATTAATCGAGATTCACGAGTGTTGTAATAAGGTAAGTATTTTATTTATGATCATTTTATTTTGAATTTCCTATATTTAAAAATTGTATTTTAAAGGAGGAACTTCTTTTAAAGAAAGGTAGTGTGTCACATAAGGATCTGTAGTAATTTTAATACAAACGTGAGTTTTAGGTCGCACAGTTAATTAACTATTTTAAGTACCTCCACCTTACAGAGAATACCGCAGCCAAATGACTTTATGTTGTGTAAAGTTGTGTTCCTGTGCGTGAGTAAGGTCGCCAGAGCTCATTGGGGAGGGGGGGAAGATCGGTAACGCGTGAGCGATGCTTCTTGTGTTGCAAGCGTCCATATGGCTACGGCAACCACTTACCAACAGGCGGGCCGTATGCTTGTTTACCGACTAAGTCGTATAAAAAAATATTATTCGTAAACTAGAAGATTTACCTACCAACATTTCCTGACATAAGGCATTATATGAGGCTACAAGCAAACCTAACTTTTAACATCAAGAGTAGTAATTTAATCAGCTTATATTCAAGTTGCGGCAACTTGGCGGCGCTAATTGCCAGCGGACACTTATGCTCGACTCCCGATGCGAACTCACACAAATGGGCAAACTTGCCACTTCAAGTATTCAACGCGTGGGCGCGGACGTTGTAGTGTTTCGTGTGTTATGTTCGTAACAAGTGGAAGGCCATTTCCCTTCTAGGTTTTGTGTATTTACCAACTTTGGCCCCATCATCACTGACCATGGTGAGATTGTGGTCAAACACAGGCCTCGTAGATATTATATTAATAAAAAAATCTAACCTAGATCAATTCACCACTATGAGGTAGAGGTAAGTAGGTAATTCGTTGTTTATTCTGTTATTTTATTAAATGTAATATGAATCGGTCATAAAACTTCAGTTTAATCTAAAGCTGTTCGTAAAAAGTCAGTCAAATGCATCTTGAAATAATTACAACCATGGTACCTATGTGCACAAAATGTATAATACATTTGTTTCCAGCAAGATTATTGCTCCTGTTGTTAAAGATATTCAATACCGCGAAACCAGTATAGGTTATGAAAAACTTGCATCTCCAAGTCCGTTCAAGTCCAAAGATAGATCGACTTAGGTAAGGATAATTTCCTCAACCTCACTAATATTGATATTATTACATAGTTTATCTTGAGCATCCGCCCTTATCTATACCAGGCTACCAAATACATTAAACATGAGCCTTAAATCATTCACCTAATTTCCATAATTACAAAGCCTAGATTTAGCTGGTATCAATCACTTGGCCGACATTAATGTCACGGCGCAATTTAACACGCCCCTTATTGATGTTAGGAGAACTTGCTAAGAGGGGCCTTCTAGTGGGATGTAGGATAAAGAATTCCTCAAAACGTTAGTGAGTCAGGTTGTGAGTCAGCTCTAAACAGGAGCCGGTCATATTGCGCAGTGTAAGCGAACGGCAAAGAGCTCCGCTCGGCAAATATTTGTATGGCCGCTGGCGTACCACCATAGGCTGTGGTGTAAGTATGAGCGATAAACGAATCATAATCATTGACTGGCTGCTCTGTTCTTCCGTGGCCTACTATCTATAATATGTATGCTTCGATCTTCTGCTTTGTGTTAATTTACTTTCACGATCACAATTTACGAAAGTTTAATAATTTTAGTATTAAATTTAAAAAAGGCGTAAATAGAGCTCTACAAGGTCGGCAAAACATTGGCAATCCCCATGGTATTGCAAATGTCCATAGGCGGCGGTGACCACTTACCACCAGGTGGCCCGTTTGCCTGCTAGTCAACCTATAGACATAAAAAAAAAATGAATAAGTATCTAGCTTCTGCTCGCGGCTTCGCCTACGTGAAACAAATGACATATTTTTCTACAACAATAAAACAAAACAACTTCGTCCCGCTTCGAAAGTGGAATTATAAAAAATGCTGAGACACATAAATTAGCAGCCTAAACACAAAATTTGAAGACCCTATCTTCGAAACTGACGGACTTTCATACATTCCCATTCCCTTAGGGGTGGAATTTCAAAGAACCCTTTCTTAGTGGATACCTACTCTTCACAAATAATATACCCTCTACATTTTGGGACTCTAGGACCAGCGGTTTAGGCTGTGCATTGATATATCAATCAGTCAGTCAATCAGTCGTCAGGACTTTGAATTTTATATAATTATATATAGATAAGGTCATTTGGAATCCAGCTTAGCGTTGATTAAGCGCAGGATGATAGTGCAACTTGATTAGATAGAGGAATAAAAGTATACTCAAAGAATAAATAGCTAACTAGATAGCCAATCTAGCTTATTAACCCAACTGATTGCATTTTCTGAAAAAAGACAGAATATATCGTCCGTTCCAGCTTATAAATTGGTCTACAATACAAACCAAAAGCAGGCGAGAGGTCGCCGGTGTAACGTGGTGTCCTCTTCAGAGTCATGCGAAGCTTTTTGTGTGCCACAGAGTACCCAGTGTCCATTACCTCGCCCTAAATTATAGCAATGGACCATTTAGGGACAAAATCTTTGGAAAAATGTAGGGTCTTCTATAAAGCCGTTTTACAATGTGGCGGTTTCCAATTACATGGTGCGAGGAGATTTTATGAGTGTGTGTGCGTGGGGAGAGGCGAATGTGCCGAGTTGGTGTTAGTCGTTACATGAGCGCTGTGAAATGAAAGTGTATTAAATTTTATCGCGATAAAAATAACGAAGAAATGATCAGACGCTTTAAATCTTAATACTATTTATATTGAGGCAGTGAATCAATTACCTTATTGCCATTATTTATATGCAAAGTGCAAGCTAGGATATCTTTATTGATCGTTGGTTTAAGTTCAATAAAAATGTCACCAACGCGGAGCATTCATAACTTGATACCATCTTAATACACTATTTTAAAGAAATTTATTAAATTTCGCTTCATTAATAATTTGAAATAAAATACTAATACAATATGAAAGAACCATTTGTTTTCAAACATAGTCTACATTATTTTTGTATATTTCTTAGTGCAAGCCTATTAGTTTCATAATATTGAAATCGTATAAATGATGTAAACTTTATACTATACTACTATATATAGGTAAATATATACTAATCACCACTGAAACTACAACAAACCGTGAAAGGAACAAAACCAACGCAGACGCTTTTATGTTGTGGGATTTCTTTATACGATAAAAAAGAAAGAAAACCTGAATGGTCAGATATGGGTCAGATGTATATCTGAGCAAAACGTGCCGCCTTTAATTGATCAGGAAATTTCAGGTAGACTGTAAACTATCTGTGATTGTTACTAAATAAGTCGTTATATAAAGTCCAACAGCGATGCTTTATCAGGCTGTACTAAGTGACATTTTAATTGTAGTAATTTAGCCGTGGGTCGACCCGTGGCTGAGCTGAGCTGAGCACACAATCTCTATAAACAATGGCAAGTTTCAGGTCACATTGTTTTTGTTCAGCGGCACGTGTTTTGCACTGAAGATAAACGTTTCAAGTTTTGTGGTCGCGGCGCAAGTGACACGTGTACGTACATTTAAAGTAGGGCTAGGATTTGTTACACTAGACTTTTGTTTTGTTGTAAGTTGTTTAAACACTAACACTCTTACTTACTTTATTTAGTTTTAGTTATTTAACTAATCAAATAAATACATACCCTACATTATTTCTCCAAGGTCAGTTAGGATATGATTCACTTGAATTAAGGAGAAAAGTCCACCTTGTGAGATTCTTCGTAGGCTTAATAAGGAATAGTGTAGATTGCATGGATCTGTTAGTTAAAACACTGATGTTATTTGTGCCGGACAAGTACGTGCGGGCTCGCAGACACCGGCTGCTGGCGGTGAGCGCGCCGCGCACGCTCCACCGCCGGCACTCGCCCGTGCAGAGTGCAATGCTTCTTATCAACTCTCTGCTCGAGGACGCACCTCGCTGTGACTTGTTTGTGACAGGAATGGTACGATTGATGAATGAATGGAAAAAAATGTTAGAACGATGAATGAAATATTTTAATGTTATTAGAATTTTGTTTTTGTAGCGTTTTGGCTGTTTATCGATGCTGTTAAGCTGCAAACTAATAAATAAATAAATAGATCAGTTTTATCTTTATAAAATAGTTAAATGTTCAATCAGTAAACCATACCTTGTGTATGGTCATAAGACAACTATCCGAACCGGTATTAGAGTCAGACTTTCCATAAGTGTCTGCGATGGTATTTGAATAAATGATTTTGAATTTGGATTTGATGAGAGTTGACTCCTCAAGAGGCTTTTAGTAGCTCGCTGTATAAAACCATATATTTTGAATTTAAGTGAATCACACACTAAAAATCACATTAAAATTAAGAAATGTGGATTTTGTGTAATTGATTCGTTAAGTGTAACAGTATATAACTTGCGTTTGTTTCAAAGCAATAAGGATGTGTTGGAACAGAGTAAGTTTCAGTTTACTCGGAAGCCGGCGGCCCGTGTTATTTATTCAAGCAACCACTGAACAGCCAAACAGAGCCGTTTACCTGCCGCTGTAACTTCACTATGATTATAGGTCTTACTCAATGGCATGCTTTTCGCTTGAAATTTGATGTTTTCTACCGTGTATCATTTGTAGGGGCTTCCAATTGTACACTTCTGGATTAGATATCAGCAGTAAGCAGTAATCAAACGGCACCGCTCGTGGTGTAGCATTATTAGCCGTTCATAATCGATCGGCAAAGTTAAGCTACGTCTGTCTTGGTTGGTACCTGGATGGGTGACCGCCTAGTGGTATTTCAAATCGAGCGTTTCCGTGCTTCGGAAGGCACGTAAAGCCTAACACTTAATTGTGATAGTCGTTAAGCTAGTTGAATGCCTCCTAGGCGGCTTGAAAAATTCCAACAGTAGGTTGGCCACTAGCCTACCTCCACCGATCCGCAGTGGGCACGCGTGGTGGAGTATCTGCCCATTCCCTTACACCCTGATTTGTGAAAGGAGGCCTGTGGGACATTATAGGCTGATGATGATGATGATGAGTAATTAAACAATTTACCCAAAGCAGCACAATGACGTTCATTTTGCTTGAAATCTATTCCGGCAATTTCCCATCACCGACTATCGCTTTGATTGGCAAAGTCAAGAACACACAATCAGGGCAAAAGCACTGACTAATTGTTGAATTGGATTGCTCGGTATTACTGCTCTAAAGGGATTTTTCCTCGTTGTGGGAAGTGCATGTTGATAGACATGTAGATAGAAGGCTCACCGTGGAAGGCTCACATGTAATGGTATGGCTGAAGGCAAACAAAGGGAACTGGTTTTCATGAGCAGCTGCTAAATTCACCAATTCAGTTCCAACTACCAAACTCATTTTGGTGGACATTGACAGAGAGGATATCTAGAAAACCTGAAGAGAAACCTGTAGGATAGGTAATCTATACATATAAAATGCTTTGTCCTGAATGACTGACTGACAATCAACGCACAGCCTAAATCGCTGATCGTAGAGACCTGAAACTTAGAGGGTGTGTTCTTTGTATGACGTAGGCATCAGATAAGAAAGGATTTTCCGAAATTCTACCCCTAAGGGGGTGAAAAACGGGGGCAAAGTTTGTATGGGACAATGTGATTCATTGGTCCGATCTACTTCAAATTTTGCATAAACATTCCTTAACAGTATTGATGGAAGACATGTTGCGTATTTTAATGAAAATCATCGCCTAACTGGGTCAAAAAGGGGTAGAAAGTTATTTTAGGGGTGATTTGCATCGAAGTTGATATCAATACTCCTTAGTACTTTTGATTTAAATAACATTTTTTATTTTGACACAATGACATGTTTGAAATCTCAATCCGATTTTCACAGATTACAGAATAAGGCAGATGGAGCGAACGGAATACAGGAGTGAGGCCAAAAAAGAAAATACAGATTGAAAAACACATACCAGGGGGACGATTACGTAACTAAATTTCAATCAGTTTTCGAATTGAAATCGGTTCAATATAGCGGTTTTCTGATATCTTTTTTACGTTCTGATAACGCCAAATACAAACAGTGGTTCATTAGAAATGGAACCATTTCCGATTTCGTTATATTTCTACCGATTCAGAGGTTTTTTCTTTCGGATTTTCTTTGCAATAAAGTTACGGTTAATTAAATCCACGTACTGGTATTCGCCTTTGAATTTGTATTTGCTTTGTTTAAAAATCTTTATTTAACGAAAACACTTTCTTTTTAATAAATTAGCACACAGCAGCTTTTAAACATAGCAAATACAAATTCAGTAGTGAATACCAGGTATATGTTTTTCAATTTGTACCTAATTGTTTTTTTTGGCCTCACTTCCATGTTTCACGCGCTCTATCTGCCTTTTGTTCTGGAAACTGAAATGCTCTTTAAAATTGGAATGTCAAATATTAAAGAATATTTAAACGGATTAGGATTCGAAATTTGTTTGGAAGTTCCACAGACGTATGAGTAGTACGTAGTACAAAGTTCATTTTCTCGGACTTTTTGGCGAGAACTTGCAGAGTGACGTTGCCTTTTCATAAATTCGTGTATTTTGAGTTTTGGACGGTGACTGACTGCATGAGGACTATGTGAAAGTGATTTATTGTGACTAGAACTTATATAATATAACTGGAAATTGGCAAAATACACACCCCGTGTGACGCCAATGAAAAAAAATATTTCATTTTCTTATTTCATTAGAATATTTTGATTGTAGTTAAATTAATTTCTTTCTCATTTGATGTTATAATAATTAAATAAGATTCTTTGAGTTCGATTTTTTTGTGTACGTATAATATAGGTTTTTAGTTTTAATTGTAAAAATATCTGTGGCGTGCATTGGTTTTCGAAGGAGAAAATTCAAACCGTACGCGGGTGAAACCGCGGGGGTCTGCTAGTCTATACATATAAAATGCTTTGTCCTGAATGACTGACTGACAATCAACGCACAGCCTAAACCGCTGATCTTAGAGACCTGAAACTTGGAGGGTGTGTTCTTTGTATGACGTAGGCATCAGATAAGAAAGGATTTTCCGAAATTCTACCCCTAAGGGGGTGAAAAACGGGGGCAAAGTTTGTATGGGACAACGTGATTCCTTGGTCCGATCTACTTAAAATTTTACATAAACATTCTTTAACAGAATTGATGGAAGACGTGTTTCATATTTTATTGAAACTCATCGCCAAACGGGGCTAAAAAGGGATAGAAAGTTATTTTAGGGGTGATTTGCCATTAAGTTGATATCAATACTCCTTAGTACTTTTGATTTAAATAACATTTTTTATTTTGACACATGTTTGAAATCTCAATCCGATTTTCACTGATTACAGAATAAGGCAGATGGAGCGAACGGAACACGGGAGTGAGGCCAAAAAAGCAATACAAATTGAAAAACACATACCTGGGGGGCGATTACGTAACTAAATTTTAATCATTTTCGAATTGAAATCGGTTCAATATAGCGGTTTTCTGATATATCTTTTTTACGTTCTGATAACGGCAAATACAAACAGTGGTTCATTAGAAATGGAACCATTTCTGATTTCGTTATATTTCTACCGATTTAGAGGTTATTTCAATCGGAATTTCATTGCAATAAAGTTACGGTTAATTAAATCCACGTACTGGTATTCGCCTTTGAATTTGTATTTGCTTTGTTTAAAAATCTTTATTTAACGAAAACACTTTCTTTTTAATAAATTAGCACACAGCAGCTTTTAAACATAGCAAAAACAAATTCAATAGCGAATACCAGGTATATGTTTTTCAATTTGTACCTAATTGTTTTTTTTGGCCTCATCCCCGTGTTTCGCGCGCTCTATCTGCCTTTTGTTCTGGAAACTGAATTACTCTTTAAAATTGGAATGTCAAATATTAAAGAATATTTAAACGGATTAGGATTCGAAATATGTTTGGAAGTTCATTTTCTCGGACTTTTTGGCGAGAACTTGCAGAGTGACGTTGCGTTTTCATTTTTATTTTTATAAATTCGTGTATTTTGAGTTTTGGACGGTGACTGACTGCATGAGGACTATGTGAAAGTGATTTATTGTGACTAGAACTTATATAATATAACTGGAAATTGACAAAATATACAACCCGTGTGACGCCAATGAAAAAAAAATAGTTCATTTTCTCTATTTCATTAGAATATTTTGATTGTAGTTAAATTAATTTCTTTCTCATTTGATGTTATAATAATTAAATAAGATTCTTTGAAAGTTCGATTTTTTTGTGTACTTATAATATAGGTTTTTGGTTTTAATTATAAAAATATCTATGGCGTGCATTGGTTTTCGAAGGAGAAAATTCAAACCGTACGCGGGTGAAACCGCGGGGGCTGCTAGTAATACCATATACGTCTCCATAAATTAGGGTAAGGTAACAAAATCGTTTTCAAAGTAAAAGAAAAGTAAATAAAATGGTTTCATACTGAATTTGTAAGTTGTTTCTGAGTAAGAAATGAGGCACACTTCGTAAATCAATGTCACGTAATAAACGTCACGATAAATGTATATTTGTCGCGTGTCAAACGGTGGAAATCACGAGAGCGCGTGAAAAATCCATAATGACGCATAAAATGTACTGGTACGTACAACCTGAAGGAACTTCTATGTCAAACAGATAAAGTGTAGATTGGTTTACTGTTGTCCAGCTAGAGACGTTAGTGAACTCGAAATAAGGTTGGATCGGTGATTGATATCAGCTTTGGTCACATAATAATGCGACTGCGAAACAGAGGATAACTTTGTTTTTGTATGATTGTGGTGGGGGTTATGGTTTTGTATGGAATTTTTGTTCGATTGTTCTTCTATCCTATTTTTCTATCCAATTAAATTCTATTAAATCCTATTAAATTCTATCCAATTTTGATGTCACACAACACTACTATGTTTCTTATGCTTTGTAAAATGTTTTATTTTATAAGTATTATGTGGTGTTGTGTGTATTCTCAAAATAAACTAATTTTCTTTTCTTTTTTCTTTCTTTTCTATCCTACTTTTAATTTATCCTACTAATATTATTAATGTGAATGTGTTCATAACCATTTACCTCTCTAGCGGTCTTACGGTTTTTCTAGTAATTTTGTACTTTGGGTCTTTAAATTCAAAGCCATTTATTCAATTTAGGCCCTAGAAGGGCACATATGAAGGTGAAATTTACTGAAGCTACCAGCAGTTCGGAATTGGACCTTCAACTGGAAGAAACGGGAAGAAAATTTGTATTTTTTTTCCGAATTATTAACAAGAACTAAGAATAGGATTTGACATACGGGACAGAGACGTGGTCTTTCACTGCTGGCCGCATGAATAAGCTCAGAGTCACACAGCGAGCTATGGAACGAGCTATGCTCGGAATTTCTCTACGAGACAGGGTCCGAAATGAAATGGGTTCGTAGGAGAACAAAAACGACGGACATAGCTCGTAGAGTTAGTACAAGCTGAAATGGCAACGGGCAGGCCACATCACTCGAAGAGCCGATAACCGATGGGGAAGAAAGTTTCTCGAGTGGCGACCACGTACTGGTGTGCGCCGAGCGGGACGACCTCCCACTGCGGTGCACCGACGATCTGGTCAGAGTCGCTGGGTCAATGGGGAGGCCTATGTTCAGCAGTGGACATCCATGGGCTGATATGATGATGATGATGATGATGAAGAATATATCTATGATGAAGGATTTAATATAAGAGATACAGTAAGTAGGTATATTTTGTCCAGGGAACAAAATTCAAAATCATTTATTCAAATAGACCGTCGCAGGCACTTATGACAAGTCTGACTCTAATACTCTAATACCGGTTCGGAAGGTTGCAGGTTGAAGGTTGCCGAAAGTGGGTGAAACCGCGGGGAGAGATAGTAATACCTATCATATTATTATATATATTTAAACTCTCTGGATGTTTATTACTCAATCGCCCTTGACACGTATGTATATAGAACATACCCTGGAATACCAATAAGGCACATTTAAGCACGAAAAATGAGAAACTAAAAAATTATTTTGCATTTAAAAACTTGACTGAACCAAGAAATTAATTGTTTTTATAATTAAAAATAACAAATTGACACTACAGTATAAATCACTGTAGTATATTTTCAACATTATTGTAAACGTTTATGTCAAGAACCAGACTTGTAACATTATAGATACTTAAGAAAAACTACAAGCTCGACGTTTCACCGTACTCCGGGATAAGAAATCAATCCTGCAGATGCATCCAACGCTATTTGCTCACTGCGACAACCATCGAACGTTTCCCAACTGACTTGTTTATACTGTGACCAGACTTCAATATGAACCTTATCCCTTCGGCATTAAGGCTTCAAGTGTCCGCAGAGACGTTGTAATATAGTAATGTGAACGTAATTGTGTGTCAGCTGCACACAAATCTATTACAGATCAACGATATACAGAGATTAGTTTGTAGATTGAGATATTGATGGAAAAAACTACCTTATAGTACGAGTATTTATACTAAAATATATGATAATTTTGTCTGGTGGTGTATCCTTGATATCACTAAGTATTTCCAAAGGCGGCGTTGAAGTGAACCCTATACCAGTTTGTCAATTTTATGACGAAAAAAGATCAAAATCATCATCAGCCTATAATGTCCCACTGCTGAGTACAGGCGTCCTTTCACATATCAGGTTGAAAGGGAATGGGCAGATACTCCACCACGTGTGCCCACTGCGGATCGGTGGAGGTAGGCCAGTGGTCAACCTACTGTTGCAGATTTCAAGCCACCTAGAAGACCTCCAACTAGCTTAACGATTATCACAATTAAGTGATAACCGGGACCAACAGGCTTTACGTGCCTTTCAAAGTACGGAAACGCTCGATTTGGAATACCACTATAGGTGGTCACCCATCCAGGTACCGACCACGATGGTGGTACCTTAACTTTACCGATCGATTACGAACGGCTAATCATGCTACACCACGAGCGCTTCGACGAAAAAAGATACTTAGTTGCAACTCTATCTATCTAGTATATAGGAAAATTACTAATATCTTTTTATAACCCATAGATTTATAATAGTAGTATTATAGAACGAATTTCTTGTTATTTATAAGACTATCGGCACCCAAAAACTAATCAACCTGTTATGAAAAAGATACAGAAGCCCCTAAAAGCAGCTAGAACTTAGTAAACAATATAAATAAATCGAAACTCACTAAAAACCCTCGAAACCTTTTATAGCTCTAGGCTGCGCTGTTGCGGACAACCGGAAAAAATTGCGCTTCTTCAAGAACAGAAAGTATTTTTTATTGCTTAAGTTAATAAAACATTAGTATAAAGGGGGGATTCGACGAGTAACAATAGCTGAAGCCCATTGGTCTGTCACGGGCAGACAACAAAGAGGTTGTTAATGTCATACTAGGGTTGTCTCGTTTGTTTTTCCACGCGATAAACTCTTTAAAAGATTTTTATTGCGTGCCTTGAAAGTCGTAGATGGGCATGAATTAGAAACTCTACGATCACACCTTCTTATCCTTTGATCATGGACTTAGTACTTACAAACTAACTGAATTATCTTTTACGACTTTTCAACGCTACAGTTCTTAGATAATGATTCAAAATTCAAAAATCATTTATTCAAATAGACCTTCGCAGGCACTTATGAAAAGTCTGACTCTAATACTCTAATACCGGTTCGGAAGGTTGCATTTGCTGAGAAGAGCCGGCAATAAACTCAGCAATTACTCTTTTCAAAACAAGCTTAGATTCATTACATAATATTTACATTCTAATCGCACTGAAAACAATTGCGTGCCCCGGCGCGGCGGCAAAATTACAAAGAAGACTGAATAAATATTTAATAAGTAAATAAATAGCAAACATAAGCAGACCAGCCCCCACAAGCAGCACCTGTTCACAAGTATGACGCGTGTGGCAGCCATCGCCCTCTTCGCCATATTGGAGGGAAATGAGCGACCCGTCACACAACGCCGCCGCAAGCAAAGGCCTCAAAGTGAGCATGACTTACTTAAGTCTGCCTTAGAAATAAAAAAAATATTTATAGTAATAGACAATGTGCGTGTGGCAGCCATCGCCCTCCTGATGGTTCTTAAATCCCTTCATTTAATTCTTATGACGATTACCATCGACGGTAATACCTTTATTGCACTTCCCAGCCCTTTATAACCAATCACAGTTCTTTCACTATACATGTTATTGAAACGTCCGCATCGGGAGCGCTGCGCTGCGGCTCAGTGGGTGGCGCGGCATTATTTCCGCGAGAGTGATTTATCGGCAAATGACGTCTTTACCGCTAACACTGCTACTGTCCTCGCCTCCCTTGAATTTACCATAGCTTTATGGGAATCATCATCATTAATCTCCCGACTTTTTACACAAATGATGGTATACCATAGTGTGTGATCCACAGTTCTACAAGCTTTCTAGAAGCTTCTAATCTTTGATTAAGGATACATCCAGATAGAGTGTTGCAGCTGTGCACGCGTCGATAAAAATAGCTCCTAACTGTTAGAGGCTAAATCAAATAAAAATGCAAAATAATGTTCAATATTTAACTTTCTCCGGATTTTAATTGGAATATTTCAACAACTATTATCATTATGAACGTCACTATGACAAGCAGAATGACGCAGAGGGAGCGTAAAACGTAGCTGTTACGCGCAGCAGCCTATAAAAGTTGGCCTGTTTTATATATTCTGTCTAGGTATATTTATTTCTATGCTTCTAATATTTCCCCGGCATAAAAAGTATTATTAATTTAATATCTATGGTATAATCTTCATCTAATGTTCATCTTAATCGGTTTTAGCCGTTACGATGTGATTGAATAATTAATAATACCCGGTTTCTATAAACAAAACCGAATCGTTTTTCTTACCAATGGTAGGTTTTTTCATTGCCAAACTGGGCATTTAGATCATTTTGTAGGCTAATTTTAGGGGGGGGGTGGGAGTCTGCTATAATAATAATAATAATAATATATTTATTTCAAGCTCAATGACTCATATTTTGTTAGTTACAAAAGACTTAAGGACTAGGTTAGTATAATTACATTTTTTTAAACATACGTATTTTATTGAACTGATTTATTGAATCACTGCTTCAAGGATACCGCTCCACCTGAAACCATGCAGCAGTGATTCACAAAAGAGCAGTCTAGCCTGCTAGCAATCATGCTCAAGATGCTGTTGGCGCTGGCCCGGACCCTGCGCACCAGGGATGCGCATTTCTTACGCATTATAGCATAAAAGCAATCAACGCGGGCTTCAGTAAACATCCCTGACGCGCTACAGAAACGAGGCAGCCCCATCAGCACCCTGAAAGCATTATTATACTGCACGCGAAGAGCACTGTAAGATTTTTGCGTAAAATGAGCCCACAAGCTGCTTGTATAAAAAGAAGTGCAGTATGCTCTAAATAATGACTTTTTGACATCCCTCGAGGCACGTGCAAACCTGCGGGCAATCATATTCGCTCTCACTGACAGCGCCCTTCGCTCCCTTTCAATGTCCTCATCGTCCCTGAGGTCTGGAGTCAATAGGTGTCCAAGGTACTTAAATTGGTGCACCCTATCTAAAGGCACACCTTTCAGCCTAACTGGTGGCACTAATTCCGGATATTTCTTTCCAGCCCCAAAAACCATGAGAACACTCTTTTTAATATTATATTCTAAACCATGAGTACCTGCATAGTCCTCACAAATAGCCAGAAGTTTCCTTAGGCCACAAACCGACGCACTGAGCAGCACCATGTCATCTGCGTAGCTAATATTGTTGACACATACGCCATCAACATAGCAACCGACTCGGACGCTACTCAGCGCACTGATCAGCTGATCCATATACAGGCTAAAAAGCGTAGGAGAGCTTAAACCCCCCTGCCTTACCCCGCACTCCAACCCGTACGGACCAGAATAGGCCCCATCCCAACGAACACTGTTAACCTGATTTCCATACCAATATTTGAGGATATTGATAAGTTCAGAAGGCACTTGAACGTCCTCTAGTTTTTTCCATAAGGAGTCGTAGGAAACCAGGTCAAAAGCCCTCGAGAGGTCGAGAAAGCAAGCGTATATAGGCGTGCTACGAGTCGTGTAGTATTTGACAGCATGCTTAACACACAATATTACACTATCTGTCGACAGTCCCGGCCGAAAACCGAACTGGTTATCGTGCGGACGTATGTGTTTATTAAGTTGTGTATTAAGCAAGCTATCAAACACTTTAGATATTATAGTAGCCAAGGAAATAGGCCTATAATTATTCTTATCTGTGAGATCACCGGTTTTATTTTTAACTATAGGCACTACCACCGTCTTTAACATTTCGCTTGGTAAATATGCATGACTCATACAAAAACTATAAAACATAGCCAGCACTCTTGGTAAGTGGGTCCCGGCATGCCTCAGATGCTCAATGCTGAGACCATCGTGACCGGAGGATTTACCTCTTGACATGGATTGTATAACCTTAGCTATATCTTTGGCAGTAATTTTAAATCCCAGTTCTTCACCAGACTCAACATTAATCATCGACTGCGAGGGACCCAAGGGGGACTTAACAACAAAGTGATCCTTGAAAAGATCTGCAATCTCCCGCGCATCGCCCGCACCATCGACGCACACAGGAAGGCCTGGCTTGTGGTTAAACTTGTTTGCATTTTTCCAAAAGCTACGAAAGTCCTTCTCCTTATTATTGCAAGCTAGCATATCCATTTTAATCTGAGATTCATGATCCTGACACCATTTTAATCGTGATTTGAAGATTCGCTTTGATTCATACATTTCATCATAAACTTTACCGGATGCAGGTTTATCGTACCAAGACCACAGAATAAACTTTTCTCTAGCCATCCTATGTGCCTCGCTAACATGCCTATTCCAACCTGTAACTACTTTCTTTCTACTACGTTTACAGCCTTCTCGACCCACAACTGCCGACTCACACAGTGCTGCCACAATCTCCTTATACATTGTATCAATAACATGTTTATGGTTCAAGTCTGTACAAACATGGTTACAACAATAATGAAAGTCCTGCGGGAAGTCTATGAGTCTCAAGCGTTTATGACATTCAATATTATACATTTCAACTTGCACGGAACTTCTCTCGCCCCATATAGCCTTATTCACACGTAAATATGAAGAACATCTTGTGGGTATAACAACATCTAAGTTACATTCTATTACTAACGGAAAGTGATCAGACCACATCACATCATATTGTACAAATACCCTATTAATAGATTGCTATGCAAAGCCTGTGTAAAAAAAATTGAGGTCTGTGCTTCATAATTCGTAAAGATATAAGAGTCTTAATTTTAACCGACAACGGTCCATAAATTATAGGAATCGGCCATAAATCAACCTCAAATTTCGCCTTTATAATATTACTAGCTGTCCCCCGAACAAACGAACCGACTTAAAAGAACCTTAATTTTTGAAGTTGCTTAAAAAGTATCGTAATAAAACCTCAAATCTTAGGAAATTGGTTGAGTACCTTAGCTTATTTATTATTACTTCATGTCGGTAATAAGATTTCAGTAAGAGCTCAATAAAGTAAGGTAAATGGCCCAATCCATTTCTTTGGGCTGTGTGATATGTGAGGCGTAGCTTGTTACCTTTATTACGTTGCCCTTTAATGGAATCCACCTTGAGGTGAGTTTATGAAGACGAAACGAATGATTTAATATTCATTTAGTTTTAATAAATTTCCATTTTGATATTACTTTCATTTTATATGCATTACTGAAGATTGACTCATCTGGTAATTCATGTTTGGAATCAAACCCACGCTTGAAATCATTGTCATGCTGTTTTTAGGGTACCGTAGCCAAATGGCAAAAAACGGAACCCTTATAGATTCGTCATGTCTGTCTGTATGTCTGTCTGTCTGTCTGTCTGTCTGTCTGTCTGTCTGTCTGTCTGTCTGTCTGTCTGTCCGTCCGTATGTCACAGCAACTTTTTTTCGAAACTATAATGTTGAAACTTGGTAAGTAGATGTATTCTGTGAATTTCACTCAGAAATAATTTTGGGGGTTCCCCATACTTCGAAATGAAACTATATTTTTTTTGTTATAAAACCCATAGTTACGTGTGGTAGTGGATAGGTCTTCAAAAATATTACCTGTAACTCTAAAATAAGAGAATGATAAATCTATAAAAAATATATGATGTCCATTACCCTGCAAACTTCCACCGAAAATTGGTTTGAACGAGATCTAGTAAGTAGTCATAAATTGAAATTCATATCAAATACTCAGGTCTATACTACCATTTACTTATATACCTACAGGTTTGTACGGAAACCTCGGTGCGCGAGTCTGACTGTTTTTTTTGATGTATTAATTAATGTACTTTAGAGAGAATTTCAAAGACTCCATCTTAAGATTGATTACTTGATCCTTTTAACACAAAAATAAAAAAAGCAGCCGACTGAATAAGCATCTAAAATATACCTACGATACTTTCTTGTCTTTTCAGTAGATGGAAGTTTCCAATGAGAAACATCTGAGGACATAAATTAAAGCCTTAAGCAAAGAGTAGGCAAGTTAAATCGAAGTCTATAGATAGGTACATTATTACAGCAAGTGCTAAACAGTATTAAATATTCAAAGTGCACTATCTACTACGCCGTGCACACAGTGTAGCACAAGACACAAATCCAGCGGTTATTGAGGTCATTCTAACATCACCCGCAGACGCGAGCGTGTAAACATCGCAGACCGAAGACCATGCTTTGAATACCATCACCAAAGATCACAAAACGACACAACTTCTTAAACTTACAAACGACAATGAATCTCAAACTGTTAAAGCTAAAGATCACATTCTTCTAAAGGAGGTTGCAGTTATGGTATATGAGTGGGAATGGCAGGGAGTGCACCTTTGTGTAGATCACCCGAGGCGTCGCAAAGTTACAGCGCTTGTCATATTCATTGTTATGAATAAGTAACATTGCGCTGTTTTAGAAAGTCGCTCTGGAAACTGGTTTTGTTTATAATTACATTGCTAATTTTACACTATAAACTTTTCAGAAATTTTGAGATGACATTTTGTATGTGATATCAGAGAGAATAGACAGAAAGCAAATTTTAAACTCCACGAATAAAGTAATCGTTTTCTTTTTAATTTTTAACTGAATTGATAGAATTGTACAAATGTATGCCAGCGTTATGGAAAATTAAAAACACTATGAAGTTTTTACAGCCCAGTTTGCAAACTTGTGTACCGTCTTTTTAACCGACTTCAAAAAAGGAGGAGGTTCGGTTGTATATATATTTTTTTTTATTTTTTTTTTATGTTTGTTACCTCATAACTCCGTCATTTATCAACCGATTTGGAAAATTCTTTTTTTGTCTGGATGGGTACACTTTTCTTTTGGTCCCATTGTCATCAGATCAGGATTTGATTACTTTTTTGTGTACTTTGAAGTCGGTTTAAGTTTTTTTGTAAAACAGTCCAATTATTGTATAGTAATGTGTACAGTTTTGGGGCAGCGCAGGCAAAACAGAGTAGGATGGAAAAATAATATCTAAATACCTAAATACTATATTATAGTACCTAAACATTGTTAAATATGTGTCTACAAAAACCCATACCAACCACATTCCAAATTACTAAATCATTAATCAATAGTATTGATGTACAGCTAAATGATCTGTTCAGCTATTTATGTTGTTCACCGTACTAACGTTTAGCTTACATACGGCCCTTAACTTACTTTTATCGGTTCCATTTTCAAGTAAAGGGACCCACTTCATAGTGGAGTATTTAGCTGGAAATGTCTAACGTAATAGCATCTCTGACAACTGAGCCATTTCCTCAGCCGGATTCAGACTCTTCTTTATTGAAACGAAATTATCGATCCTTGTACTTCGAGAGTACTTTTATTAAGTGGAATTGACGGGCCGTATCATGATTAACGTTTAGTTGAGGCTATGAGATATTTTAAGGTTTATTCCATTTTATTAAGGTTCATATTAGGTGATGTCAAAAGTATCGGTTTTGTATGTTCGGTCACGAATTATATAGATGATCGTATATCAATTTTGAAGCGCGATATTAGGAAGCGCTCGTGGTGTAGCATGATTAGCCGTTCTTAATCGATCGGCGAAGTTAAGCTACGTCTGTCGTGGTCGGTACCTGGATGGGTGACCGCCTAGTGGTATTTCAAATCGAGCGTTTCCGTGCTTCGGAAGGCATGTAAAGCCGTTGGTCCCGGTTATCACTTAATTGTGATAGTCGTCAAGCTAGTTGGATGCCTCCTAGGCGGCTTGAAAAATTCCAACAGTAGGTTGACCACTAGCCTACCTCCACCAATCCGCAGTGGGCATGCGTGGTGGAGTATCGCCCAGTCCCTTTCACCCTCATTTGTGAAAGGAGGCCTGTGCTCAGCAGTGGGACATTATAGGCTGATGATGAATATCAATTTTATTACCTACATATTAATTTGTAATCTTGAAACGTATCTATGTTAATCCCCATGACTATTACATCTATAGGTACATACAAGAACAAGGTCCCGACTAATTGATAATAATAAGGGATCAACGCAGGGTTTGAATCACTGGTCATAGAACCAAGAAATTATACGGAGTAACTTTATCTAATAGCGTAGGAGTAAAGAGGATTTTTCGAATTCCACTAGTAAAGGAATGAAACCGCAAGGCAAAAACCTAGATAAAAATATAATAAATAAGTCTAATAATTGTAAGCAGAATAGAAAATACTTTTGGTTAACACCAAACAGCCAAAAAAAACAGATAACAAACAACAAGTTTGAGTGTGAGTTGGTTTTTCAATCGCAAGTTACGTCTCAGTACGTAAGTTATAACTCTCCTTTGAAAAACACAAGATCCCTAGAGCCAAGGATGACTGGATAAGTAAAATCAGCTAAACCTCCTTTCAGTATGCATTGGTTCTATAAGACTCCTCCAACACATGGGCAGTTCCACCTTTCAGCATTCATATGTCACAGGTGACATTTGTAAGCTTTACAGCAAGGTAGGGTCAACGTGCACTTATTCACACGGCTTAGCGTTTATCATAAGGCCTCAAAGACGAGACGTACACGAGAAACATAGTTTTAATCCTTACATCTACACTAATACTAATATACTAATAATACTAATACTAATAATAATAACTACTAACATATTATCTCTGGTTGTTCTCGTCTGGCTAACGGCGAATACTTGCACAGGCATAACCAAGTAGCCAGGATTATTCACCAGCAACTTGCTTTGAAATATAAACTTGTAGATGCTGAGGTACCGTATTACAAGTATGTGCCCGACCCAGTTCTCGAAAATGACCATGTCACGATGTACTGGGATCGGTCTATCATTACTGTTGACTATTGTTGCCAATAAGCCTGACATAGTGGTGATAGACCGATTAGCGCGCCACGCAATGATAGTCGATGTTACCATTCCACATGACGGGAACCTCGTGAAAGCTGAGAAAGAGAAACAAATAAAGTATCTCGACTTAGCTCACGAGGTTGTCGACATGTGGAATGTGAGCTCTGCTATCATTGTGCCGATTGTCGTTACGGCAAATGGCCTGATGGCCGAAAGCCTCGACCAACATCTCTCGAGGCTCTCGTTAGGCGGTTGGATCAAGAGCCTGATTCAGAAGGCAGTACTCCTCGATACGGCTCGCATTGTGAGGAGGTTCCTGTCTCTGCAGCCCTAACCACCGGTAGCTTGGACCCTGCTCCCGACACCGGCGGAACACTATTTTTTATATTTTTAAATGTTCTTTTTTGTAAGCCATGGTTTTATAAAAATACTAGCTGCCCGGCGCGACTTCGTTCGCGTGGTGCTACCCTACCCTCCCCTCCCCTCTCCTACCCTACCCTACCTAACCCTAGCCTAGCCTACCCTACCCTACCCTGCGGGTATGAAAAATAGTTTACGTCCTATTCTCAGACCTATACACACAAAATTTCATAACAATCGGTCAAGCCATTTTTTACAAACACTGAGCCACACGCAAAGAGATTGGCTCCCTCCCGAACGGCCCGTACCCCAGTGACGTGATTCTGCTAATACTTATATTTTTAAACTCGTGATATCTTTTGAATGGAATGTCCGAATTGAATAATTCAAAAAGTTATATAAAGGTATTGAAGCAGTCTTGAATATGAAGTAATTTATTTTGATAAGGATTAATACCAAGATACAAATAGAGAGCCATTTCCAGCGGCGACATTTCAATTAAATTTTTAAAATAGAAATACACTTATTGTGGCATAACTATAATAGTTAGACATATGGTATCGCGACACTTTTTGTAAATAATAATGTGTTCTGCAAAGTCGTAGTACATTATTTTATTCTATCATCAATAGATTTCGCAGCGCACGCGATGTAATGAATATTTTAGGTAATTTTTTTACACCTTGGGTTACATTATTAGAGTTTTAGTAAGGATCCCTATTTTTTTTGAAAATATAATATAGCCTATGTCAACCGGGGATAGTGTAGCTTCCCAACAGTGAAAGAATTTTTCAAATCGGTTCAGTACTTTCGGAGCCTATTCAATGCAAACAAACAAACAAACAAACAAACAATCAAATCTTTCCTCTTTATAATATTAGTATAGATTTAAAAATATATTTAATATGTATATAATATGAATAAACGAAATAACTACTAATAATAACTTCCCAAATTTTGATGCGGTTTTCTCAGGGGTTTCATAGAGGAAAATTTGCACAACGCATTGTTATTTGTTTATTCCTTTTATAGTGTAAAAAGTCAGAGACAAACGTGTGGATGGAGTCGCGGACATAGCCTAGTAGTAAATGATTCACTAAAAAGTAAAATAAGGGTAATAATATATGGTATAATCATTGTGTGTCTGGTTACTTCTTACCATGCGCGAGTAAGCGAAGCGAGTGTTGACACTGTTAATATAAGGTTTAAAAATCATTTCAACTATATAGAACGATGCATACATAGAGAAATAAAACCGGGCCATATAGGCTTTCCTATCCATTAATTTTGTAGTTTAAGTAAATCGTCAATGTAAAAAATATATATCACGGTTGGTGTGCGTCAGCCCTAGTCCCGTACCCTGGATCGGAGCCAAAGCGCCATATTTAGTGGCGCTCAGCGTTATCTACTCAGTTATAATATCACTGGGTTATTTATCGCTTGAGTGAGGTGAATATGTTTCAAAATGTATGAATTGAAAGAGCTGAGAAAGTTACCGTCATAGTGATTTATTTACTGTTTAAAAAATATTTTATTTATGTTATTTAAATTAGCTAAAAGGAGTTTTCTTCCGCGGACGCTCGGACTGTGGAATGAGCTCCCCGCCGCGCCGTGGTTTTCCCAATGGAGTACAGCATGGGGTTCTTCAAAAAGGGCGTGAAGAGATTTCTTCAGGGTCGGCAACGCGCGAGTGATACCCCTGGTGTTGCAAGCGACCATAGGCTACGGTAACTGCTTACCATCAGGCGGGCCGTATGCTTGTTTGCCACCTTAGTGGTATAATAATTGGACTGTTTTACAAAAAACTTAAACCGACTTCAAAGTACACTAAGAAGTTATCAAATCCTGATCTGATGACAATGGGACCAAAAGGGAAGTATACCCTTCCAGACAAAAAAAGAATTTTCCAAATCGATTAATAAATGACGGAGTTATGAGGTAACAAACATAAAAAAAAAAAACATACAACCGAATTGAGAACCTCCTCCTTTTTTTGAAGTCGGTTAAAAAAAAAGCTGCTTCAGCGATGATTGTAGAGAATCAAGAGCTGAAGAAATGTTTACCTACATGTGAAATTATTAATGGTATTTTAAATATTTTTTATATTTTGTTTTGAGTCAAATTTTGGTTTAACATAAGTGAACACAATTTGACCGAGGTAACTAATGGTTGTAAATTGTAATAAGCCGAGGCTGGTAGAAACACACACAATTCATAACGGAGAGCAGCTGCATTCAAAGAGCATAGCGACAGATCCTTGCAAGAGAATCTTACTACTATGATAAATGAAAATGTGAGTTTGTACCTCTTGACTCCTCAATGAAAACCTGAAATATCAGAAAGGGTGAAACTGCGGGCGAAAACTGGTGACAAATATGGAAGTAGAGACAGATCTTATTGCTTATTTACCGAAATGTTTTATATGCAAGTGCATTTTCTTATCCTTACCTTTTGCACCTTTTTTTTCGTACCTTTTGCGGGTACAGATTTGTGGCATTTGCTACCGCGGTAAACAGTCTTTTAAAAAAAAATGTATCACCTAGTTCTCGTGGTAAGTTCAGTAAACTGTTAATATTATGGCATGTCCTAAGGTTGTACTTATTTTATATAGTGACTGCGTCACGGTTGGTCTCACGTTCGCTCCAGTGAACTTATACTTTACCTTTTATATAAAAGGATTTTCGGGAATTTAGTAATACCACAAGAAATGAAGTTTAATAGCTTGAAAACTTATGTTGCCTGTAACTTTTTAAAGCCTATATATTTTTATTAATAAGCACACACCATGTTTAAATTTACGTCCGCCTAGAATCTCGCACGTAAGTAACAAGCGCGCTCATCTCGCTTATCAATAATTCAGACCTTTTCATTTACCTATATTATAATACAATGATAATAAAGCTGCAGGCACAAAAGATTATTCTTATTTACAGCCTGTAACCATACCCACCTGAAAACACCGTCCGTAAGGTTTCGTCGACAGATTTTGAATAATGCTCAAGTTAAGTTTTCAGTTGACAGTTAGGCAATGGAATTCGGAACCTGCACCGATTATACTACGGTTTATTTTCGATTAACACGATCTATTCTTGAGACTAGTTTTGATCTCATTCCGGCCTTAGTCGTAATATTCGGCGTCAGTTCCACCGAAGTAATAATAATAAATAATAAATATCCTGGGACATTCCTCTCACACGGTCATCTGATCCCAAACTAAGCAGAGCTTGTACTATGGTAACCAGATAACTGATATAATACATATACTACTTTTTATGTTTGTAAATACATACTAATTACACCCAGACTCAGGACATACAGAACAGACATGTTCATGCACACAAATGCATGTCTTGTGTGGGAATCGAACCCACGACCTGCGGCGTGATAGGTGGAATCTTAACCAGAGTCTTAACCAACCACGCCAGCTGGCCCGTCGGAAGTATCATTACTATTCTGCATAAACTATTATAGACTAAGTAACGTAACGATAACTTTAGTTTCATCGCTTTATTTATAAAGCGTAATAAAATGTTATCCAGTAAAAGACACGAAGCGCGGAAGTGTAAGTAGCGATTATGAAGCAAGACATCGGCGAAGGGTGGAAGGGCGTAACAAGAGATTACATGCGACATTAAGTTCCTCATAGCGTGAGACCGCCGCAGACTGTTACCGGATAGTAAAACATTTTAAAAGTTATCTCAGCTTTTTAACGAATCGTTGACAAATTTTCAGGGGTGTTGCCTTTTGGTACGACTTTTTCACTCGTAACTTTTTTAATTGTTTGTTGTTTTTATGATATTTGATTGTATACTTTTCTGTAATTTATTGGTCTTATTAAGGAAAATTTAAGCTTCATTTCACGAATATTCTTTCGACTAAAATATCGCATCGCAGCCTGATATGTGAATATGTGTAAACCTTCCGGCGCACCTCAGCCGCGCCGCAATGCGCTACTTGATACTTCTGTTGAGGGCATTACCTCACCGGCAAGATTTATGGCCCCTTTAGCCCCTCTGATTAATTTGCCGGCTTTATCCGTGACGTCACGTGCTTAATGCTTAGTTTCATTAGCATTAGCTAATTACATGCACATCGTTGGGAATTTGTTGTAAACTAATTACTACTATTATTTTTATTGCCGTCTAGACTTTGTATGGGTCGGCAACAAAGTCAAAGTCAAAGGCATTTATTTAATTTAGGCCCTAGTAGGGCACTTATGAAGGTCAAAGCTACTGAAGCTACCACCAGTTCGTAAGTCGGCCTTCAACTGAGAAGAACAGGCAAGAACCTCGGCAAGGCTACATTTAAAATATATTTTTTTTGGACAATCTGATTATATTGGCAATTTTTTGGCAACATATTGAGAATCATCCTGTAATTGCTCATGTCCATAGGTATCGGTTTTTTTTAGTTCCAGGTCGGTAAACGGCCCGCCTGATGGTAAGATGTTACGGTAGCCATATGGACGCTTGCAACACATGAGGCATCACTCACGCATTAACGACCCTTGCTCCCTCCCCGCTGAGTTCTGGCATCTTTACGCGCAGGAACACAGCATAAAGTTCTTGTGCTACGGTATTCTGTAAGGTACTTCCCTAGTTGAGCTCCTCTTTGAGCGAATTAGAGCTATGCTCTACTTCTCTTAAAACTAGGTAGGTATCACTTTTATAAACCAGGCATAATTAAAGTGTTTCATAACGAAAATAGTAGTTTTGTTCTCTTTTCGACGGTCGTATAATATTTACATATTATTACATTTTTAATTATATATTCTGGGATTCAAAAAATTATTGAAATGCCTCACGTTGTTTCCTTGGGCACCAACGTTTTTTTTCAGTTCACTAAGAATAAAATGAGAGGAAATCAAATTACTTGAACTTAGTAATAAATCTTGAACCTATAATGATAAATAAAAAAAACAGATAATTATATAGATAGTAATAAAAACGTAAGAGTCACATAGGTATTTGGGCAGGTACGAATTTGTGCGTACACGTTTAATTTTGAATATTTAGTTGATACGATTATTTTTTTGTTGTTACGATTATTTGTGCGTACACGCTTGATTTACGATTATTTGTGCGTACACGTTTAATTTTGAATATTTAGTTGATACGATTATTTTTTTGTTGTTACGATTATTTGTGCGTACACGCTTGATTTTCGATTATTTGTGCGTACACGTTTAATTTTGAATAAGTATTTAGTTGTTAGGATTTAATTAAATTGAATTAAAATTCAAATTCTTAAGCTTTATCAAGACTTTAGTTAAGTATCAGAAAATTACTGATGTAGTAAGTAACTTGTAATGCAGGTTTCAAATTCAATTGTCTCATCAACTTTATACTACCCTTACCCTTACCCTTTATCTACTTTATACTTTATTTTTTATGCGAGTGATACCCCTGGTATTGCAAGCGTCCATAGGCTACGGTAAACACTTACCATCAGGCGGGCCGTATGCTTGTTTGCCACCTTAGTGGTATAAAAAAAAATATCAAACTTACGAAATCCTATAATATAGACCAAGTGGCCCACAATACAATTTAACCTCCCATAAAATATGACGTCACTGCGTTAAATTAAAATACTTAGCAATTGCAGCGTGTGTTAATTTTCTCAAACATTCTTAGCACTTCCGCTTTATAGCGCTATACTCATTAACATAACAACCAGAAACGTTTGAGACGTGTGTCCATGTACGTACAGCTTTAGAAAGAGCCATGAAACCAACGTAGAATAAGCATTATAATTTTAAAGTTAGAGTATATACTAACTTTAAAATTATATGCTTATTCTACGTTGGTTTCATGGAGTCGTACTCACGCACGGAGGGTTCCGCACAATAATAATATAACTAAGTCTATTTAGTGGTTTTATAGCGCAGACAATTTTGACGTGAGTCCTTTGGTGTTATTTCACATTTTAAATAAAATAATTACGATCATGCAAATAAAACCAGAAATATGTAGCTATAGACATTGTGACTTGTTCCCTGAGCAATAATGACGCGCATGGAAAAAAATATCCCACAAAATTATTCATTTCACAGATATTACGTATTTTTCATTTTTTTTTTTTTTTTTTTTTTTTTTTTTTTAAACTACTAAGTCGGTAAACAATCATACGGTCCGCCTGATGGTAAGCGGTTACCGTAGCCATATGGACGCTTGCAACACACGAAGCATCGCTCACGCGTTACCGACCTTTCCCCCCTCCCCTATGAGCTCTGGCGACCTTAATCACGCGCAGGAACACAACTTTACACAATATAAAGTTATTTGGCTGCGGTATTCTGTAAGGTGGAGGTACTTCCCCAGTCGAGCTGCTCTTTGAGCGAATAAGCGCTATGCTCTACTTCTCTCAAATTCATTCTCTCTCATTGGAATGTTTTCAATCAAATTCAGATTCTATCAAATATATCATTGATCGGCTCCAAACTCAGTTGTTACACAGATTTTCATTTTTATCTATACCTAAAAATATAACACAACACTAGTTTTTATTTTTTCCATACAAATCCCTAATATAAATTTTTGTCGCGTTTCAATCTGTCTCTGCATATCTTGGACTTACAAGATCTTTACGCTTATGTATAAGTTTTTTTAGAATATATACCTCTCGTAAGGCTGGATGGTAATAACTTGTTATTTTTATTATTTGTTATCATAGAAAAGTAATACGTATGTTGTGTACGGAACTCTAAAAAACATGCATTTTAGCCTGAATAGACTGCGCTACAAATGTCACGGTTTTGTGTTAAGCGGGCCTTTTGTTCTGATATTCTGTGGAAATTACGTAAAATAAGCTGGTTCTTTATTTTTGTTTAAGTTAATAGTATTTTGCTTACATTGTGAATAGATAATCACTTCCTTAACGTTGTGAAACCCTTGTTTTAAACCAATTGGATGATACAACATACGTATTTAATAGTGACGTCATAAACCGCAGTGAAGAAAATTGCCCGCCTGGCTGACTTCCACCCTGATAATGAAGATCTATCGACAAGCACCTCCCAGCTTGTTTCAGGAGCTGCAGCTGGCAACCAGATTCCATTGAGGCTCGCGATGTTCGTGACGTCATCCATCGAGTAATTCCATAATATCATCAAATAACATAGACTGTAATAAAATCTCCACGGAAACACTTTGGGTAATTTAATTTAAATTTCCGAGAATATACAAACGCGTTAAAAAATACGTTCTATTTTGTAAGTCATTTTAAATAAAATAAACTTCAATTAACACTTGAGTTCCCTTCACCAGTAAATAACCCTTGACTGAAAGCACCATTATATAGCACTCGTAGCAGGTAGAGCAGGTAGGTGTTTGTAAAACCAATCAAACAATACGTTGAACATAGGTATTGAATCGGGCCTATTATACGGGGCGTTCATTAACACCCTCAGTGCTCAATGGGTCGCGCCGGCCGTCACGGCTCGTTAGCGACAACCTTTCGTCTGATTAACTGCGCTTTTAAATACACACTGTGTAATCTTTTTATTGGAGGTATCGGTGTTTTATTGATCGATCGCATTATTAATAGAAACAGTTGTATCGGTGTTATCTGTGCATGACTTTGTTTTTTTACCTTGTATCACAGTAACATTTTCTTTAAAATCTGTTTATCCATAACAAAATAATTCAGTAAATTCAAATCCAAACAAACATACATGAAAATATACAATGGATAACTACTAGGAAAAATGGGATAGGATATGGTAGTAAGATATAGGTAGGTTTTTTCGTTTTCTGTTTTTCATTCTCAGTTGGGACATTCGGAATAACCAGACTATCGTCTTATCCTACAGTGTCTTATGAAAATTTTTCAATTCTACCTTTGTGTCTAATTTGGTTTAATTGTTGATAAAGAGGCTTATTAACTCTGCATAAAATACCATAATATATAATTATTATCAATATTAGAAAATATTTTATCCCATGATCAATATATTTTGCTAATTTATCAGTAACACAGTATTAATGTTATTTTGATTGCTCAACGATAGTAATTTTCTAGGAAATAATAATTTGATTTTATAAGGCGCTAGGAATAACAAAAAGCTGGGCACTACCTACATACCTATCTTTTCTCGAAGCATTTTGTCGTTTTCCAACCTGTCTGCTTCGGTCTGGATAATACTAGAGTATCCAAATACTCAAGTCATAATTTTTGACCAAAATGTACGGCTCCTAGATGTAGGCTCTTCATGAGATCTGGTTTGGCTAAAATACAATGTCTTTTTGTTTTTAAACTTCAATAGCAAAAGTGTACTAAACCATAAGCTCAATAAACTGCTTTGAATTTGATGATTCTTGATAAACAAAATATTTATTATATTACGTTTAACAAGGTCAGTGCAAGTGCCGAAGAACAAAGCCGCGATTTGATCCCTTTAAGCTGCTATCACGTACTACATCATCAACTTTATAAAACCTTAACAACCAACCTTAACAACCAACCTTAACTGTACAAATATGAACACTATCACAATTGCTTTAAGTATATTTTTGGTTCTCAGGGTGGTATTATTAAAGTTTTTGCGTCAGTTCGCGATGGCTCACGTATTCTATGCACATAGTTACAGAAATGTTTCCTCGCTTATTTGTCTAATATCTGGTAGTAATGGGCATTTGGGTTGTTCATTCATCTAATTACTTAGTGAATGTAAGTGATGAGTGATTCGGATTCACTCCACATTGATTTGCAAAATTGTTATCATATCAGCGTTCACTTCACATCAAGTATGGTTAAAATCTAAGTCATATTTTATAAGTTCAAGTCAATGTTCTTCATTTATTTATTTTGATATAAATGCATCGATATATTATGTCTGTCTAATTGTTATATTTTTTTATTTTGTGATATTTAGTCTAAACTTGTCAATAGTCACAGTGATAACAATTTGTGTGTTTAGTGTTTCCCTTTAGTTATTTTATATTTCTAAGACAGACTGATAAGAGAAAATCAGTTTCTACATTATTTTTTTTATACCAATTAGGTGGCAAACAAGCATACGGCCCGCCTAATGGTAAGCGGTTACCGTAGCCTATGGACGCTTGCAACACCAGGGGTATCACGCGCGCGTTGCCAACCCTGCAGAAATCTCTTCACACCCCTTTTGAAGAACCCCATGCTGTACTCCATTGGGAAAACCACGGTACATTGATAATAATACTTATTTATTTTCTTATCATCAATAATCATGGCAGTACGTAATAATTACATGTTACAAATAAACTGGTGTCTGATTTAGGTAAAACCTGTATTGCAGATCTCCAGGCATTTTCCCTGCGTGAGACTACAACCACAGTATGCTTCCCGAGCCACTAACATCGTTTTGTTCGCAGGTCGGGTCACGCACGTCTCGCCCCTCACACCCCGCACGTTTACCCTATCTAGACGGCTTCGTCGAACCACTGTATGGTTTTATAAACTGTGCTACAACTATGTTATTTGAGGAATGGAAGGAAAAACATTGACTTCATGACATTGTTAATGATGGATGGATTGTTTGCTATAATTAAAGTTTTTAAAATTTACTAAATACAAATTTGAGTTCTGAATAAAAACAGTTTCAGTGTATTAATTAAGATATTAACATAGAAAACGTAAACTTGCTTTTAGAGCATACAACAATACGCCATAAAACCGTACCTCTTCTTATGAAAATAGTAACAGGTGCGGTTAAAATAATAATATGCAAATTGCCACAACTTGGAAATAAAAGCATTATACAATGCAATATTGCCCTATAAAATAATATGACTGTACTATTAAGAGGTTTATTGTAAAAAATTAGGTTAAAGATTCACTTTAAAGATAAAACGGTCACATAATTAAATGATTATAAAGTAATTGAATAAAGTTGATTGAAGCGCTCGTGGTGTAGCATTATAAGCCGTTCTTAATCGATCGGCAAGTTAAGCTACCACCGTCGTGGTCGTTACCTTGATGGGTGATTGCTTCCGAAGGCACGTAAAGCCGTTGGTCCCGGTTATCACTTAACCTATAGACTCGCGAATTTGTCTTTTTGACAGCTGCCCTTGACCTGCGAGATTTCGCGGAATTTGCAAATTTGCAAAATGGCGGACGGCACCCAAGGTCAATAAAACATAAACATTGGGTATTTACAGTATTAATCAAGGAACAGTAACTTACAGCGTCATCCTGAATAAATTTTCTTATTGGAATCTTATTGGAATTGGAATGAAGTATTACAAGATTCCAATAAGAAACCTGGAAAAAATGCCAACTATGCAAAAACGACACTTCATAAACATTTCGAGTTTGCACTTCAAGACGAATAACTCTTTCCACATATTACACACCTTTATATCAACACGAATAAACGTTTAATCTAATAAATACATTTGTTTTACTAGTCTCAAGTAAGCAAAAAGAGAAATTCGATGCTCATAATAAATATCGAGAACACAATAATAAACAAACTAACTTTTTTTTTTTGTGTGTCCATAGATGCTCTTATTCTATGATTTAGGGTTGCTGTTACCAACTATTTGATCGATAATCGTCTAAACTCGGCGAATGATACAAATTTTGTGCACTACACTATTGTAAAATAAAGAAATATAGGTAGATTCGTGTAGCGATGGCTAGAAATAGACCTCCCACTTTCGTCATGTTACACACACATCGTAAATGAGTTTCGAACCATTATTGATTGTATTAGGTTATAAGAGTCCTTAATTCTTATCTCATAATATTAAACGCATATGTTTGAAAAAACTATTTGTAAATAATAGGCGCTGCATTACGTGAAATTGACTCTTGTACCGAGACTTAAAACAAAATGGAGTGTGAATAGTGATATTTAATGGATTGCCTGTAAAAGGTAAGCGATTTGTATTGAATATTAGTTTATCTAACCGTTTTAATAATGATTTATATAATTCCTGATGTGTGAAATAAGATTTTCTTGATTATAAACACGGGAGTACTTTGAGTCACAAGTATGTGTTTAGATTCAAGGAATTCTAATTACATACATCAAAAATTATAAATATTATTACTAAAACGGTTAGATAAACTAATATTCTATACAAATCACTCACCTTTTACAGGAAATACGTTAGTTAATTACAATTATACATTCATTTTCGGAGAGCCTTGGAGAAAGAAAACTCATTCAGGTCATTGACCACAAACAATGGATCATATTTCATTTTTTTTTTACTGGTAGTAACATAATGCGTATTATAAACGGATGTGGAATTTAATGCTCTCTATTCACATACCGAATGTTGAGTACTTTATTACGATAATGTGTAACATAACCATGAAATTCGAGCCGTAGTTGCTTTGTAATTTGATCTGGCCCGATCGGGCCTAAACCGACACGGCCGAATAGCTTGACGCGTGGCCCGGTCGGGCCTAAACCATCACAACAGGTTAATTGTGATAGTCGTTAAGCTAGTTGGAGGCCTTCTAGGCGGCTTGAAAACTCCAACAGTAGGTTGACCACTAGCCTACCTCCACCGTTCCGCAGTGGGCACGGCGTGGAGTATTTGCCCAGTCCCTTTCACCCTGATTTTTTAAAGGAGGCCAGTGCTCAGCAGTGGGTCATTATAGGCTGATGATGATGAAAGTAATTGAAAGTAATACAGTTCATAGCTTTTTTTCAGGATGACAAGCAGACGTGATAACTGTCGCTAAATGTGCTACTGACCGTTACAAAGCGTAGAAGGCTATATCTAGGTAGATTTTTATACACAAGCTAAATATTGATTGATATTTTATTATTTTGCCCTGCATTGATAAATACACTGGTTGACGTTGAATGCAAGCAATTAGTTGAAATATTGCCCAATTAATTGTGCATTTTGTTTTTCCAAGGTTTCAAGCAAAGCTAGGTACTTAAAGATAATAGCATAGCATAGTATAGCATAATAATTCATAGTAAGAGTATAGCATAACAACTCAATGAATAGTATTTCTATACTAAAGTGACCGGTACCAAATTTATGATAGTTAACTTACACTATGATCGCTTTAGATCCTCATTTTCAATTAATTTACAAAATATAATACAGAAAGAAGCTATGCGCAGCACAAACTCTTTTATAGCAAAAAGGGTACGTCAATTAGGTCCAGCGATATTGCTATGAATATAAAATGGGAACAAAAATTGAATGGGTCACGTAGGAGCTTACCTTATGAAATCGACTTCGTGTTTCCGTGTCAAATGTTTTGTGAATGAATGGTTATTTTATTATCGCTCCGTTTTTATAGTAAAGTAGACGGTTGGATTTTTATAAAAAGATTTGATTATATCTGTGGATGATGATGACATATTTGTTGAAATTTAAATTAAGGCTTTGACGGGCCAGTTGGCGCAGTTGGTTAAGACGTGGATTCTTAACCTATAGCGCCGCAGGTCGTGGTTTCGATTCCCACACAGGACATGCATTTGTGTGCATGAACATGTCTGTATGTCCTGAGTCTGGGTGTAATTATGTATATTAAGTATATATTTACAAACAAAAAGTAGTATATGTACAAGCTCTGCTTAGTTTGGGATCAGATGACCGTGTGTGAGGAATGTCCCAGGATATTATTCTACATAAAATTCTGCTTAGATAACGATGAGCCCAAAGATGTAATTCGCTTGCCTTCTTTGTACTTTCTTCCTTCTACTCTCCTTTGCCAATGGTATGTACATACAGTATTTTCTCAATTATTTACCCTATTTCCTTATCTATTAATTCTATAATTGAAAGTTAATCACAAAGGACCAAAATCAAAATTACAATAATAAGTGTAAGTCACGAGGCTGGCTTATCGCCGGGTTTGCTATCAGCCATTGTTTTAGTTCTTTTATCACGCCATCCACCAATCAGTCAGCCGATTGTTGCCGATCGTATCGCTCTGATTGGTTCCGTGTACAATCTGGAATGGTCTTTCAATCGAACACCGGCCGTTTATGTTATTTATATAAAATTTACTTCCGTTCATGTATTAATAGTGTCGCATTGGAGTTGTATATACTCGAAAATGATTTCGAGTCCAACCCAGCGGGAACCAATGACCTAATTACACTATAAATTATACATTATTTATTTTGCTTTTTACATAATATAATGTTACAAAGGTATAAATAACATTATATACTAAGGACCCTGTTGGGCACTAAGCAATCTAGGAGAATGAAGGAAAAAATATATAAAATTGAATCATTAACTTAACTTACTATTACATCAATTTAGTAACAGTTCAGTGGTAGTGGTGGTCAGGATTCGATGGGCGTAGTGAAGGCAATAAAACAAAACTTTAATATTACGATGGAAAAGTCCCATATGAGGAGAAGAAGCGATTCAAGAAACTCCTCACGGGCCGATAGATTTCTTGTTGTAATTTTCACAATTAAATTATCACTTCACTAATACGTACCGTACAGTCTTAATAATTTATAAGCTTCAGGGATGGGTGAAATAGCAACTGCATCCGAGTTGGACAAATAATCAGATTCTTCGACATACTGATATAAATACTATATACCTATGTTACACTATCACACGACACGTCTTAGACCTTGGAAGAAAGGGTATGTATAGATATTAACGATACTCCTTCAAAGATTACTATGTTTATGTTAAAGTTTGGATTTTATCAAAATTAATATGATTAATATTAATTGAATGCCTCACAGTCCGTTCTCGAAAATCTCATAATAAACATAAAATATGATAAAAACAGCACAGTAGTACAGTAAAAACGAGAAATGTTACGTATAATATATTTTCTGGTTGTATTATGTAAATCAGTGACGGAAAAAGGTCCTCATTCAGATGAGATGAATAGGTCCCGAGGTCTTCGCAAATTGAATTCAAATTCAGGTGATTTTTTTAAAATCTTTATCGCAAATTTCAATGGAGGAGCTCTATTGAAAGTTGCACGGATGAGGGCCCCTACGTTGAGTAGGTAGGTACCTCAAGATTTTATCATAAAAAAATCATAAAACGTGTTAATTGCTTTAGGTTATTAGTGAAAGAAATAGGTAATTTTTCCAGTAATAAAATTATAAGACAGCCTGTATAAATACTTTTTTATGATGTGACCATGAAGGTGTCCGGCCTTCTGTCGCCTGAAAAATTTGAGATATTGTAACCTCACATCAATAAATCATACATGACACTGAAGTTGATGTGTGCCTCTAAGTTGGTGTAGATGCGACTTTTTACGTAAAGCAGACCAGCATGTAAAATAATATTTTATTACTTTGTACTTTGTACCTACTTACATAGTGTAGGTTCCTTTTTTATTATCGTATATAAATTGTTTCAATATCCGCTGCTGCGCCTCACTTTAAAAAGCTATAAGATGTTATGGCTATGGAAATATGCAAAATAAACTAATTTGATCGTCTCAACATTCGTCATTTTGTTTGATTTTTCTAACAGAAAATGCATTTACCAGCTAAACTGAGAACCTTATTGCAATTTTCTTATGCAATTTTATAACCAAAAATACATTTACTTATTCTTAACCGATACTAGGTATCTATTAATATCTGTCTGTCTATTTGCACTAAATTTGGAAGGGAGAACCAAGATTTAGTTCATAAAAACTCATAATCATTTATTCAAATAGACCTTCGCAGGCACCTATGAAAAGTCTGACTCTAATACTCTAATACCGGTTCGGGAGGTTGCATTCGCTGCGAAGAGCCGGCAATAAACTCAACAATTACTATTTTCATAACAATCTTGGATTAATTACATAATATTTACATTCTAATCGCACTGACAACAATTGCGTGCCCCGGCGCGGCGGCAAAACTACAAAGTAGACTGAATTGATATTTAATCCTAATTTTAACTAATATTATAAATGCGAAAGTGAGTTTGTTTGTTACGCCTTCACGCCTCAACTACTCAACGGATCTTGAAATTTGGCTACTAGTAGCCTATGGCATGGAGAAGGACATAGGCTACTTTTTATCCCGTGAACGCGGGTGAAAGCGTGGGGGACAGCTAGTAAGTATATACATAGCAAATTTAAGCAGACAAAACCCTACAAATAGCACCTATTCAATAAACAATAATTTAGAGACTATTGAGATGGTATAATTTACTTTATTAAGTTCTTTGTCTTTTCTATCTAGGTACTTTGAAAATTTATAAAGAAGACTTGAACTAAATAAGACAATATCTGAAAGACCATTTACAACAGATGGTAAATCATTAATATACACTAGAATAGAATATAATTACCCCAATCTCAGCTTTCTTCGATGTTGTACCACAAACTATTATATTCTAGTATAAGGAGCAGAGTACGGTGGTCAAGTAATAGTTTTAATATTCAGGAGATCACGTCAATGGACATGATTTAAAGCTTCAAGGTACAGCGTCATAATATATTTAATGGCACAATTTCCGACATAAAACTGTGGAAAATAAATGATAGGTGCTCTGTGGGTGCCACAGTATCCATCATGACGTCACCATGACGTCACCTCTCAGTTATTTACACAAAAAAATGAAAAAAACGGTGGGAAACACGTAACAAACAACAATTCGTACTAATTGTGTTATGGGACCGCCCAGTTCCGCGTCCAGCCATTTTGATGACTTTTTGTTTAAATTGGACTTTTCTGTCTTTGAAAAATTGACACAAATTAATGAAAAAGGTACTTCATACATCTTTTAGAAATAATGACTTTCAATAATAGCTTTGAGGCAATTAACAATTCTGCCAAATGAATTATTTTTAATCCAACTTCCGATCTCAAGCTTTATTTGAGAGACTAACTAAGATTTGTCTAATTTGCAATTTTCAACTCGAAACTTCTTAACCTGGTTTTATCTTGAGTGAAAATAAATGGGGCCTCAAAATACTTTCGGAAAGTTTTATGATCTAACTTTCCAATTTTCGGTAGTAGGTACTGTTGTTGTAACATTATTTGTGGGATGTTTTCGTTTCTTAATTTCATCTACATTTACAATAAATGAATAAATTCAGCATTAGAATTTCAAATATAATTTTGTAAATTATTTTACAAGACCTAAAAATTTACCGGAATAATTCGTGATGAGATAACGAGACAAAAAAGCCTCAATTTAATATCACAACTTTCTACTGAAGTCATATGAAAAATAGCAAACGGAGAATATTGCTTGCATAAACGATTTCCTGATAGGAATATAATAAATGAATATTTGATTTTCTTACATTCGAAGATGAATAGAGGCTTATACCGTCTCAAACAGAAAGCATCGATAGATATCAGGATATTTTACTCGTTGTAATAGTACCTACAAATGAACGAAATCCTTAACAATACCAGGAAATATTCGAAACTGATTATACGGGATTGAAGATAATAATCTACCAATAAATATTGTTACATAATATTTCAATAAGAACTATATATTTATATAAAAAAATCAAAGACGATTGATAAGTGATTTATAATGAGAGATCAACGCACCTGTACCCGTGGTCATAGAACCATTTTTGGAGGATATCCTCTTATTATATTGTAATTAAAGAGATAAACCGTGGGTCATAAAGCTAGTACTATTATAATGAACAAGGTATATACTTGAATTAAAGTCATAGAGTCATAGAAACAATGAATTGTTGTAATAACATCAAGTCCGTGAAACAAAATTATTCACCAAATAATGTAGGCCTAATGTTGCCAAAACAAAAGCCTCTCTAAAATGTCCTGTACTACAGCCATTACCATAATAACTCCCCGTTTGATAAAGTATTATGATTCCTATTGTGATAGTGGTAGAGTTGTAGCTAACCGCACATTATTACGGTTCCGGGGTAGTGGTATTGCCTGGGTATGCATCATGCTGATATATGACATAATGAGGATGGTTTTGTGACAAAAGAGCCTGCTGGGATTTTATTGCAGACTAGTTTTACATAGCATCTACTCCCTCGATTTATGACGTAGGTAATTACTTCAGTAATTTAATTTAGTAGGTATACTAATTTAGTATTTATAAAAATGTATTGACTCTTTGTTGTTCAAAGTATGGATTAATTTACTTCTTTTTGTTTCTAGCTTATGAATCCGCTGTTTCAAATACGTGCAAGATGGAAATAAAAAAACACTAGCTAAAAGAGACCTTATTATGTTATCTCTCATCTTATCTTGTGCAGGGGCCGAGAAATAACTCGGATACTTCGACCCATTGGGATCTATTGTGGTCCCCTAGATAACTTACTCCTCACCAGTCAAGTTGAAAACTCTTTTCATGAGTTTTACAACGAGGCTAGGAGATATGAGCCTGTAGTCTTCTGGTTTTGGATATCCGATCCCTAAGAGACTCATTCGCTTAACAGCCAGTGCATCGCATGTGCACAGAAGGCATATGTTTCTGCTTGGAATACAGTTGCCATCTTCCATAAGCTTTTGGTACATTTGTAACCTTTTGCGTATATTCCCGCTCCTGTACCTGATTCCATTTTGGATCTATCAGTGTACCAAGCCAGACTTTCTTGTTCTGGTGGATCGAGTCCCTTCCTCCAGTCCTCTCTTGTAGGGATTTGGACCTTGAAATACCGTATCTACAGTTACTTTTTTCTCATAAATCCTGGGTCTGAGAAACTTCCCTCACAGCCATCAGATCCCAATCCAAGCAGAGATACGACCAAATAATTGTCATGCTACAAAAACTACTTATAAATATGTATATAGATATTTACACTCATTCGCAGAACAAACATACAAATGCTTGTACTGAATGGGAATACTTTTTCACGACCTATGGCTCGGTAGTCAAGAGATCTAATCTGTATTGTATTGTAATTATCAATAAAGAGTTGAATAGTATTGTAAGGTAGTATAAGATAGACGATTAAGATACTTATAGAATGGTATACAAACTTTTTTGAGAGAGCAGCGTAGCGTTTATTCGCTAAAAGAGCAGCTCGACTGGGGAAGTATCTCCACCTTACAGAATACCGCAGCCAAATAACTTTATGTTGTGTAAAGTTGTGTTCCTGCGCGTGGGTAAGGTCGCCAGTGCTCATAGGGGAGGGGGAAAGGTCGGTAACGCGTGAGCGATACTTCGTGTGCTGTAAGCGGCTAAGGCAACTGCTTACCATTAGGCGGGCAGTAAGCTTGTTTATCGACTTAGTCGAATAAAAAAACAAAAAAAAAAACTACATAAATCACAATTTGCTCATAAGCGGTTGCTTGTTGTTCAATTCTTGAATTGAAAAGCAGACTCAAACCGATTGAAATTGTTTCCTCACACTATGTAATTCTTATGTAAATATTAACCTGGGGTTTTCTACCACGTGTGTTCTCAGCGTGAGTAGTGACGGTTATCTAAATAAATACTATTGTGTCTGGTGCAATACAGGTGGAGTATTACATGTTCTATATATAATTTATTTGACATTAGAACATAACAAATCTTTAACTCAATGACGTCACCAATGATAGTGCTAGGAACATACTTTAGAAAATATGTATTATTTTTCTTTCCATTTGCTATACGATATAAGTACATTAGCGGAGTCGATTTTTGCATCCAGCATTTTGAGACCATTGACAAACTTTGTTCTTCGACTGTTAAATATATTAACACTAGATCAAGGATAGTTGCTAGTGTTATGACCGACACTTCTTAAGTAGTCTTTTTTAGAGAGGTAGAGTACAGCGTTTATTCGTTTAAAGAACAGCTCGATTGGGGAAGTACCTCCACTTTACAGAATACCGCGGCCAAATAACTTTATGTTGTGTTCCTACGCGTGAGGGTCACCAGAGCACATTGGGAGAGGGGAAGGGTTGATAAAGTGATGCCTAGTGTGTTGCAAGCGTCCATATATCTACGATAACCTCTTTTTATCAGGCGGGCCGTATGCTTGTTTACCGGATTCGTAGTATTAAATAAAAAACCGGCCAAGTGCGAGTCAGACTCGCGCACCGAGGGTTCCGTACAAACCTGTAGGTATATAAGTAAATGGTAGTATAGACTGAGTATTTGATATGAATTTCAATTTATGACGTATTAAAAAAAACTACTTATCGTACTATGATCTCGTTCGAACCAATTTTCGTTGGAAGTTTGCATCGTAATGTACATCTTATATTTACATCTACTTACCAAGTTTCAACAGTATAGTTCTTATAGTTTCGGAAAAAAATTGCTGTGACATACGGATGGACAGACAGACAGACATGACGAATCTATAAGGGTTCCGTTTTTTGCCATTTGGCTACGGAACCCTAAAAACAAAGTTATATACCTGGAACGATCCAGATCCAGTAGAAGTTAGAAATCTTGCCTATGAGCTCTAGACGCGAAAATTGCGTAACAAATATCTACATTTTCAAATGTACTACTAACTGAGTTAAAATACTCATATGTAACCTAAGCTTAATAATATCAAGTTTTTTTTAAGGAATACTGTAGGTACCTTCCGTAAAAGAGATAATGGTTACAAATAATTGTATAGTTCCATTATCAAATAATGTGATAATAGATGTAGATGTTTACATAATGTTTTATCTAAAAATAAACATGTTTTTAGAAATAAAATATTTCCAATAGAATATGTATCATTCTATTTTTTCTCAAGGATGGCAAACAAATATGTTATATATAACTTATTGCAAAACTATGATAATCAATCAGCTGATTTTTGAAAGTATCTTGCATTTTGTATGAGACCATAAATAACATTATAAGAAATTGCTGCAGGAGTTAATATTGTAGTTATCTATTTCTAGAATTCTAGGTAAATGGAAATGTACTGTTTTATTGATTCTAAGAACCACTGGGTGAAAACATGATTGTCGAATCCTTGAAATAGCATTTTTTATGAGATATAAATTTAGGGGCCACTTAACCGAAGAGTTCATGAGGTCATGTTAGCAAATAGTTTTGATTCAATGTAGATCCAGAATCTTTGAGTGAATAATTCATTTGTTACAAAAAATGTGATAAATAAAGAACCGCTCGACCGATTTTGTGCAAACTTCACATAAACCATCTACTAAATAGTCCGAACAAAGCTTAAACATTTGGTTTGGATAGGTGAGCCCGTTCGAGATATAAAATTACAACGAAAAGTGGCATTGATTTTTATATATATAGATACTTCTCTTACGGGGACGACATTGTCAAATTGACAAAGTTCCTTGAAATAAAGATAAAAATAAAAATTTTTGCTCTCCTGTTATAACATCAGAAGGAAAATATTAATATTATACTAAAATAAAATAATGCCCAAGTGGCAGCCCTGAATGAAGATGATAAAATATATAAACAATATTCATGAGAGAAATTCATTTTATCTCCGCGAAAATGGGGAGCACCACGCGGCGAAACATATAACGTTATATTTAAAATAGGTACTTGTAATTCGAAGCAGTATTTTACAGCAAATTAAAAGTACCTAATCAAAAAATGTACACTAAAAAAGATAGTGAAACCAAAAAGGGGCACACATACGTGCAATGGCTGTTTGCAATTTTAAGTAAGTGCTTTATAAAAGTGTAGTTTAAGAGGAAAGGATGGCTGCAAGAAATTTGGAAAATAGGTTTTCAACATATCTATTGCTGTCGCGCTGTGCCCGAGCTATCCCGCCCAAGGGCGATAGAGACAACTACAGCTTGGACCGATTATACCTATTTAAATTAGACGAAATCGCTATTTCGTAATCCCTGGTTTTCTCCTCCAAAACTGGATCGATAAAAAAAAACAAGAATCATAATAAGAAGGGCTTTGGCTATGTCTGTCGGTTTTCCTTTGTTACTTTATATTCGTCAAATTTATTCGCTGGACGTCTGATAAAGGCGTTAAAAATGGTAAGTATGGTGATTTTAGAAGGCTTCTAATTCTTATAATAAAGAAAAACACAACCGAGGGACATACAATGCCTACAGATTGCATGTTAGAATAATCATTGCTCTAGTGTCATTATCCAGAGAGAAAACTGAGGATTACGTTTGTATGGAACAAACGCCACCAGCATTTCCTCTTAAGTTTGTGGAACGTATTAACAATCAGTGTTTTTACAGCTAATACGACCACGGAAAAGAGAATACACTGGAAGGGCGATGCGTTAGAATTTGTATCGGAACCAGCGTCGCCAAACTCACACAAATAAATGTTAAATCATATATTGTACTACAAATAAACAATCCTTTTGATTGGTCGTTTCTATTTTACTCAAAAATAGCTTTAATCACACAGGTCATACATATGAAAATATACCTCTTTACGTTAATATAAAATTTATTTTTCAATAGCGTACAATGTATTTACGTCGTTTTGTAATCTACAAACTAACTAGATTCAATCGACGAAAAAGTTCTGCCACTCGGCACTAGATGGCCTTATTTTCATGGAACGCAATTTTGAACTCAAACGTATTAGACATAATGTTGATAATTGCGTAATAGCTGCGTCGTCTGGCGTCGAGTAGCAACACTTATTGCTATTCGCTTAATGCAGCGAAAGTTATCGATAAAATATCAATAAAATTATCGATATTTTAATTTCGTCGATATATTTTTAGAAATTCCGGAAGAAAATTCACGTTCGATAAGAATAATTGTGCAAAGAATACTGAATTGTAAAAAAGAACGTGTAACATGATGAAGTAAATTAAAAAAAAGTTATTTTTACATGGTTTATTGCCCTTGAAATAAAATTAATTTGTTTCGATATTCTCGTTTTGAAAGCTTAATTTTAACAGATGAATGCGGATATTGATATAACTTTCAACTATTGCCTTAATCAAATCATAAAAAATAAATAGATATAAATAGATAAAAAGATGTATTTTATCGATATTGATCGAACAAAACTATCGATGCACGTGTTTTGGGGTCACGACAGGTCACGACTCACGACGAATGTGATATAACGCAATACATTACGTGCGGAGTTGCGCTCGCTACCTTGCGTACAAATAAAGTGAGTACATTGCCTTCAATGTATAATTTTGCAGTAGTATCAGAGTTTATCGTTTACACCTAAAATTATCATAATCTCGAATACATTTTTATAAATATCACAATTAAATAAAGGTTTGTAGACTCATCGATGAAAGGAAATCCCTCCTTGAGTTACACTCCGACTCCTCACTTCGTTTCCTACAGGAAATAATAGCGCATCACGACATAATTAATATTTTTCGCGGAGCTACGCACCTCTGCTAAGTATGGCGGATACTACGAAGCGTTGACGCGTGTTTTGGTTGATATATGCCCATTTGATGTCATGTGTGGCGCGCGGGCTCTGCTAGCATAGCGTCTCTATTATATTTCTTTTCTCTGTGAATACGACGTTATTGTCGTACGGATTGCAGTCAGGATGGATATCACCTACGACAAAGCTACTGCAGTCTGAAGAATCTCCATCTGGGAGACCATTGACTGACAGTGAGATATCATGGATAGCCAGTGTGCCCTCGTTAGCTGCTGTCGTTGCAGTACCTATGTATATGGTTATAGCAGATAATTATGGAAGGAAGAAAGGAGTTTTGTTGATAGCTAGTCTACAAGCGGTGAGTGAACTATTTATTGATGATCTAGTGACAGATATAGAAAATGAATCAAGCATTTCTGAAAAGCGTTTTATTGGTTATATGCTTGATAAGTTAATTTGTTCAGTTCTCAACATTAATTACAGTAAATTTATATTTCAAACCGTTATATAATAAATAAAAGTTGTAGCATTTTATAAACCTTTTACAAATTTTTTAATCAAATTATACTTAAAAGTATGAAATAACGACGTTGGAACTCTGTGACACTGTTTTCATGTCTTTCTTTTTTGAAGTCAGTAAAAAATAGTTATATTTTCAGCTATGCTGGATAATAAACATAGCCTCCTCAAATGTCACAAGCCTGATAATTTCAAGAGTTTGCTGTGGTCTGGCAGGCGCTGGTTGCTTCAATATGATACCTATGTACATCAAGGAAATCAGTCAAGATGATATTAGAGGGGTACTTGGCTCCCTTTTAATCCTGATGCAAAATATGGGAATACTGATTATGTATGTCATGGGAGCATATCTAGACTACTACGTTGTGCTATGGATAGTTGTAACAATACCTATTATAGCATTTGTAGCTTTGCTTAAAGCACCAGAATCACCCGCCTATCTCATTAAGATTGGAAAAGTTGATGTAAGTTCATATAAAGTAAATTATCCAATTAAAAAGGAATTGTAAAAAGTCTGTTATTCTTAACCTATTTATCTAGTTTTGGTATAATTATGACGTTAGTTTAATTATGTAGTATATCAGTTATCTATGTAGTTGCATAGTTCAAGCGTTGCTTAATTTGTAATCAGAAAGCCGTGTGTGAACAAAAAGATTACCGATATTATTATTATTTAACAGGAAGCTAAATCAACGATTGCGTTCCTTAGAGGATTAACTACAGATGATAAGTCAGTAGAAGTTGCAGTAAATGCAATAAAACAACAAGATGAATACTTCAAATCGATACCTAATGTCTCCTTTCTCAGTATTTGTAAGTTTACTTTAGCTAACACTTAAATTCCTAAAAGTTCCTTCTTTAATTTGATAAAATCTTCTTTCTATTGATTATCTCTTTTTGCAATGGTGTCTGCTTTCTTATTCTTCTTCTTTTGTTTTGTCTTATCGTTTGATATAATCAGAGATACCTATATTAATTTTCGTTTCATTCCTCTGCAGTTAAGGACAAAGCTTGGCGTCGTGGTTTCCTCATCATCTTAGCAGTATTCTTCGGTCAGGCTTTGAATGGTGCCATGGGTATAGTGATGTACGCATCAGCCATATTAGAAGCTGCTGGTGTGACCATGAACCCGGAGCTGCAGTCTCTGAGTCTTCCAGCTCTTATGATTGTGGGTTCACTATTATCAATGAGTATTGTCGACAAGTTAGGTAGAAAGGTAAATTATAAATTTTAACAATTCAGAATTTAAGTTAACTTTCTGGAAGGTGATATTATCGCATAGAGGCCGACTGCTCTGGCCTAAAAAAAGAATTACAGTTTACAATTATGCAAAATAGTTACATTTTCCTTCTTATTCTCGCTATAAACTATGTTGGATATGTAATACAACTGCAAGCGGGTGCAGTAGAACATGTAACGATTCAAACATCAACTCTTCATAAAGAGTTACATTAAATTCAAATACTTTTATTTTCAAAGCCGATCCTAGCGACTGCGTTTATAGTGTCAGCCGTGGCACTGTCCTTCCTGGCATCGCTGACGATGATGCAGCAACACGGGGTCAGCGTGCCGGGGGTGTTCCCTGTCATCACCATCGCGATCATCGCCTGCATGAACGCTGGCGGGGTCTCTTCCGTTCCGTATATTGTCATGTCGGAGATGTTTAACTTTCAAGTTAGTACTATTTCTGCTAATAGAAATACTCATAATTAACGAAATCTCCAAATATAATTTTTGCGACATCTATTAGTAACAAATAATCTATTCTATATACTATCTCTGGGTTCAGTGCCTCTTGGCAAAGGCTAATAATTTCCATTGCTTTCTGTCCCTTGCGAATCTTCTCCAGTTGGTACCTGCAGCAAGTTTGACTTCATCCTCCCATCTTTTTCGTTGTCTTCCCCTATTTCTTTTACTGTCTCGAATAGATCTTACCTTACTAGAATAGATCAATTGAAATAGAGATGAACTGGTCATATGTTGCGAAGTAACCAAGAGCAGTGGAGCAAAATTCTCACAGAAAGTATGCATATTAAATAATTAGTTAAATTAACAATGACTTTTTGTCTTTTCAGATTCGTACAAAAGTGATGGGCTTTGTAGTGATGTACGCGTACGCGTTCTCATTCTTGCAACTACTATCAATCGGACCGGTATCTAGTGCATTCGGATCTCACATCACTTTCTTCGGGTTCGCCATGTTCAACGCACTGGGAGCCATATTTACCATAATACTCTTACCTGAAACCAAAGCTAAGAGTGTGGAAGAGATTGAGACTGAATTACGAGGAAAATAAAATAAATGCTGACTTGGAGTAAACGAGTTGAAAATGAAATACATAATATCATGGAACTAAAAATGTCTTTAATTTTGCCGGCACATAACCGAAAATATTTTTAACGTTCTAATAAACACTAACTGTTACCATCATCCTAATCATAGTTATTTATTACTTAATTTAAAGCTACGTGTTGGGAAAACCACTCTGTTTCGGGAGCAAAAAGGCATTACAACATACATTTTCTGATTGCCAAGTTATTTTGACTCTTATTGTAGCCGTATTACAGCTGTAACCAACTGCATATTAGCTTGTTCGAAGGACATTAGTTCCCGTGATGGCGGTATTGCCTGGACTATGCATCATGCTGATATATGACGTAATGAGGATAGGAATTTAGTGACAAAAGAGTCTGCAGGGATTTAATACAGAAAAAGTCAACCTTCATATTTTATCAGCTTTAGACTACTTATTCTTTAACATGTTCCTAAAAGTTACTGATATTTTATGGAACCTATTTTTTTAATCGGTCCTCGAAAGAAGTTATTAAGTAGTAAGTATCTATTGTTTGGACAAAATATTAAAGTTGGTTAAAACCCTATTGAATAACATGACATTAATATAAATAAAAATCCTTCGTCTAGGCTCTTCAGTCGGGCTTAATACACTTCTTACTATTTTATGTTAAAGAAAAAGCTACTAAGTGCTATTGAATAAGATACAAAATATAATCTCTGAGTGACCTAAATGTTCGAACGACACTTTTAATAAAGTAATCCGTTGGATTTGGTCCCCGCCTGGCCCACATATGTCCCCTGTGTCCTACTGATACGCAATCCGCGTGTGTACCGAGCCTATATTTCATTTTGTCTGGCATGTTGTGTGTGTCAGATATTTTGCACTTTTTAGCGGGACTTTAAAATAGGACGCGAGTTTGTTATACTGTCGGTGTATATAATACATAATATTATTCATTCTTATTATTTTGTATTTTATTATTGTGTTAGTTCAAAAAGCAACCTCGTATAAATACTATTCAGAATACTTATTCATTTGCCAATTTTATTCAAACTTCTCGACAGTCATACCTAAAAATAATTATGATTTTTGGCTACGCAACAAAACATTATGGACTACAAAGGTGAACATATTGCCGAAACCCGCTTAAACTAAGTGTCAAGCCTTTTTCTATGTAAGCAGCCAGTGAAGTGAAGCTTTTTGCTCGTCCCATATAATACCTTCAAATATTTACAGAGGACCCGAGAGAAAACATTATTCTTTCATCATAGTTTTGTTTATTGACTTTCATTCTCAAAACAAATACGTCCCTTTTTTTACTGAGAGACAATATGAAAACGTTGCCAGGGGAATCGGTAGACTCGCACTTGACTGATAAAAATGGCAACTGTCTCTTTTATTTAACTTAGTTCGTGAATAAAGTTATTGGCGAAGTGATTTATGAATATTCGATATGAGATCAAAGTTAATCGAAGTCTAGCATCAGCACAGTCTTATAAACATACTAGGTAAACAGCACATTGTCTATTACTATTAATATTTTTTTTATTTCTAAGTCAGACTTAAGTAAGTCATTCTCACTTTACGGCCTTTGCTTGCGGCGGCGTCGTGTGACGGGTCGCTCATTTCCCTCCAATATGGCGAGGAGGGCGATGGCTGCCACACGCGTCATACTTGTGAACAGGTGCTGTTTGTGGGGGCTGGTCTGCGCCGAGTTTGCTATTTATTTACTTATTAAATATTTATTCAGTCTACTTTGTAATTTTGCCGCCGCGCCGGGGCACGCAAATTGTTGTCAGTGCGATTAGAATGTAAATATTATGTAATGAATCTAAGCTTGTTTTGAAAAGAATAATTGCTGAGTTTATTGCCGGCATTTTCTCAGCAAATGCAACCTTCCGAACCGGTATTAGAGTACCTATTAGAGTCAGACTTTTCATAAGTGCCTGCGAAGGTCTATTTGAATAAATGATTTTGAATTTTATACGTCGCTAATTTATAGTTCATCATTTAAAGCTTTTCTAGCTTTAACCATTTCTTCAACATTTTAAAATCATTCTGTCCATTTTCGTACAAAACTGTATTGCTTTTCAAAGCAGTGAAACTACGGAAACCTATCCATTTCAAAGCGTTTCTATCCAGTGACACGTCCGTATCATATTTCAGTGCGTTACGATTTCATTGGTCGGAAAATGTTAGCATTGCTGGAATGTGCTACCAGGCTTGCCAACTGCCGTTTGATCCGCATCCTGAATGAAAATGTAGAGTGCCGCTTAACTATTCATATTTTGGTGTCATGTCCCTTCACTATGCGCGAAGCTGAAGTATCATCTTTCGCATGAATGATTCATCGATCAATGTCCAATTTTAATCTATCTAGTTTACATATTCTAGAAATTAACTTACTTTAGGCCGAGATACATTTAGACAAACCTAATGTATTACAATAGTAGCAATATCGTTAATAATAGGAATGGGTAAAACTTCATTATTTAATTCCAAAAAATAAAACTAAACTTGTCCTTTGAAAATTACACCTTTAATTTAAAATAAAATAAAAAAGTGTTTGGATATGGCAGTGGTGACATAGTCTAAGCTTTACACTCTAAATTCATAAACATACGAAACCAAGAAGGAAACCTAACAAAACAAGAGCCAATAAGGTCGAAAATCCTGTCAATACACACCAATAGGTTGATCCGGGATCGTATGACGTTGATGATATAAAACCCAGTGCTAATACCGGCGTGATTGATCGTCTCCAAACACAGCGTTCAAATTTATAGCCAGCACAAAGGGACGCCCACATTCGCTAACGTGTACACAGTACGCCTGAATGCCTGAATTATGTAAAGAGAATAATTTGGCCGAAACGTAACTGAAATGACGATGACACTGTGAAATATTTATGGATAGTTTGTAAGGGATATTGTTTTCAAAATCAACTGTAATACATATGGTTTTGATTTAGAATTTTGGAATCATTCAATTTCACTATTTATTGACCGAAGGATGACAAGCAGGCAAATATGGACATTAGGAATGCCAGGGCAAAGAAACAACAAATCATTGATACGGTACAAACAATATTACTCTTGTCTGTAAAGATATTCTTCTAAAGAAACTCTTGGTCGTGGACATTTGACCGTCATCGGGTGGTGAGATTTGTGGCTACCTTTACGATACGCCACCAATGATATTTTCTAATTGATTGGTTCTGATTACAGATTAAATAAGAAGAAGAATAAATCTTTACTAATAGAAGTATACATTACTTCTATTATTATCAACATCATAATTTTATACTCATCTTCATTATCATCATATTTATTACAAACACCTTTATTGTTAACTGGATTGGGTGAAGTCTTTATATCAAAATTAAGCAATATATAACTCGTACACACGGCTACCGATCAAGCTATACAAGATATACATACATACAGCCAGTATAAGCTGAACTCGCATTGTATACGATTTCCGTACAATGGGAGGTCAGCTTATACTAGAAATGTATAGCTTGATCTGTAGCCGTGTGTACCACATTTTATTTAAGTAAATCAAAAGTGGCGTGCTGCAAGTTTCAATTACAGCGACGCTAGAGCATTTAGGTGATTCAGTTTGAAGGCTCGCCGGATCACTTAGTCAATTAGTATTTGGTTTAGACTTAGCTTGATGTTGGTCAGGATTTAACTGGCTGGCTTAAAAACTTTATTAAAAGGGAGTTTCACACACTTATTCGTCACTTAAACTTAACATGTTGTAGAGTTGTGAATTAATTTGCATTTTAATAAAAGATTGTTTCGCAGATTCCTTGAAGAGATAAGCCAAAAAGTAATTACCTACTGTACATACAGTACATCAAATTTTCAACGAAATATTTAATCCATCGCACCGTGAAGAGAAAGTCAATAACAACCCCTAGGCTACACATGAGAAAGAAAACAAAATTAAATTAGCAAATATAAAATATTTTATACTCATTTTATCAGTAAATATAGTATAGCTAATCAGAATTCCTAGGATTATCTAATTAGTGAAATACTTAAGAATCATAATAAATATTTATTATTCTGAGACTTTCTTCAGTCACGGCAATCTGATCACAAACAGATGTATGGAAACCAGTTACCTAATATACCTACACTACATAATTATGCTACTTATAAGTACAAGTATACATATAATAAGACAAAGGCCCTGACGCGTAGTGTACATATTTTGCCCAGACTCATAACAAACGGACACAAATATTTGTCCGTCCTGCCGTTACTTCCAAGCCAACTGGCCTTCCATCTATTTACTTTACCCGGTACTTATTTTGTAACCATTTTGAACCATCTCTGCTAAAGCTTGAATGAATTATAAAAACGCTTATGACGAATCTCAATCATTCTCATAATATTACCGTTTACATACGCTTTCAGTAACTTACCTATATTACTCACCTTAGTTTTCCCTAAGAGGAAAAATAAATTCTCTATAACACAGCTTATCTCCACAATAAATATTCAAACACGTGGATGTTACACACGCTCAACTAATTTAATCATCCTCCATGAACCCCCACGGAACCTTACGTTTCTGTTTACGTTGATTTATGAACCCATAAAAATAACGAATATTTATTTACGTGAATATTTGGGTCTCACGTTCGAGAGGAGTCCCGTAGGACTCACATCTATGTGGTGAGGTGAAATACACGAAATATATAATTTTAACACCAAGTACTCAGCCCTGAAACTCCTGAATTTTGACCTTCAGTGGATAATAGCTAACTTGTCCATGCTCGTTAAAAGTTCCCTTTTGACTTGGTCGAAGTGCTTTGTTTGGTACGACTCCTGTTACCCGCCGGTTATTCGAGTTCGTGTTTGGTGTTCCAGCCTTCGTTACTATAATACAGTACACTCTCACTTATCTGTGGTTTGACAGTTAGTTATTTAACGGTACTAAAAGATTTCACTTCATGTATTTCATATAATAATATTATAGATGTATATTATGTAATTTCATCCAATTTTATTTTTATTTCTATGATTTATTAGATACACATGATTAATCAGTTCGACGCCCTCTGTTCATTTGGGAACAAATGGAAACAGATAAATCCTTTATATATTTGTTAAAGTTGGGCCCAAACGGCCATCAGCAAAAACTTTACGAGCGATGTCACCAGTTGCGGACCCGCTCGTTTTTACGGTTCATTTGTATAAGTGACCAAAAGAGATTTATTGATGCACATAGCTACCATTATGTGAGGAGACACATAGTTATATTTATTGTGCTGAGCTACCTAGCCTAGCTATTTGAGTATAGAAAATAATTTCAAAAATAGCAAATTAATTACTCTCGTTCAGTCCTGCTCTTCTTTATGTTCGACCACAATCAAAACCAAATAAATAAAAAAAAAATATAATAACGCACTTATGGACTTTCACATCTTATAAATGTCATCATGGTATGTGATCATGTGTAGGTATGTCAAGGTACTTAATAAGCACAAAATCCATAGACATATAAAAAAATCAAGACGGAGTGTCACCTTATAAGAAAGTGACGCTGAAAAATTCGTACGTGTGCGAGTAAAATCAGTACTGGCCCAAGCAGGCACAAATGGTACTGCGCCTTATTGTCACTGTCAACGTCTCAATACGGAATGACAACCGATCGGCTTCCTATGGTCTATATGTGTGTGTGAGGCCATGTATTTACAAGAACGCCGGCTTCCTATTACTTGCGTCACTTAAGAACACAGACCGTTCCGTCTTTTATTTTTTCTTGGTCTGAGACAAAATCTTAGATGGAAAAAAAAACACAAATCAAAAATCATCAAAAATCCGGCAAGAAAAAAGAACTTTTTTTTTGTTTTTTTTTGTAGTGGAAGATCTTTTCATATTACAGTTTTTTTTCCAAATACTTATACAATATACCATATAATTATTATGAGTAGTAGTTGCTTCGTGATTTTCATCTTGAGAGAGGTAGCTACCTAAGTAAATCTTAATATACTGTACCATCTTGCTATGGTTTCCTCTCAATTTTAATCCACCGAGAGCTCAAACTCATAGTAGGGCGCCACCTGCTGCCACGAACACCTAGATGAGGTTATATACCTAGATATCAAATTGGGTTTATGCTAAGAAGGTACCACATATAACAATTTGAAAGCCTGTCATGTCTTTTTACACTTTTATTCAGTTGTTACATAATTTATCCGCTAAAATTGCCTTCTTGTTACACGTCAGTTAGTTCTTTACATTTGAAATGCATCAAACAATTCTTTATTCACCGACGAATCATCAACGCTTGAATGTTTAATACTGAGAGATAATTTAATTTGGCATGGCTATGAATAATAAAGTCTAATGCGGGCGGATTGTTTGCTGACGGTCGACGCCCGAGCCGCCTGCGCCGCGGCGCTCGCTCGCTACATTATACATGCCTTATTGCTCTAATGCGGATGTGTTCGGATAACATCAGTTTATGAGCTTCCTATGCGTTTTTTGGCGGGATTGTTATAGTACCCTTTTGTTTGAATGTTTCTCATGGTAATCTGTGTTTTACAAGGAACCGAATTTTATTGGGATTATTTGTACCATTTGTGCTTTTTCATGAATATGATATGCTTTCACGCATAATTGCACCTTATTACGTACGTGATAATGTTGTTTTGTGACTGATAAAAGAGAACAATAACAATCCACATAAAATCTTCTAATTAGTGCGTGTTTTCTTAGCATAAGGTACCTAGAATGATGGTTATAATAAGAGCTCATAATACAACAAAAAAAAGTTAAATACCAAACAAAACATCTCTCATAAGCATTTTTTGGACAACAAAACGCAAAACAAACAACACAATAGCAATTTCTGACGCATTTCAATGTTTCACAGATGAGCATTGATGTTATCAAACGGGCCTTATATTCGCTCTTTCGTTGTTGGTGAATTTATGTAGATTGCCTTGCGAGCGCCTTTTCCGACCCTCCCACGCTCCACATCAGAACAAACTTAATTTCTCTAAGGAGATTATTTAAAAAATGTAAGAGATAAGAGCCGCGGTTCTTTTAGAGTTTTACCTGCACTTATGTTCTCTAATATTACTGAGCGAATTATCTCATTCTGTTTTAAGATCTGTTTTGATGTTGTAGTCGCTCGATATTCTGTTTGTATCTTCCCCATTAACTAGATCCACGTTTTATACTCAAATTATGTTATATAATAATCAGGTCATGTTATTGTTATATTTTAAAATCTCATGTCTTGTTAACCACATTGAAAATATTTGCTAGGTTTATTTTGATTCATTGATATAAGTTTTCTTTTGTGTAATGTTGCAAAACTTCGCTATAAACTGTCAAGATTATATTGTCAAGTAGAAATCATCGATACTAATAATATATAAAGAAAACATGGTTTTCCCAATGGAGTACAGCTTGGGGTTCTTGGGTGTGAAGAGATTTCTGCAGGGTCGGCAGCGTGCGAGTGATACCCCTGGTGTTGCAAGCGTCCAGAGGCTACGGAAACCGCTTATCACCAGGCGGGTCGTATGCTATTTTGCCTTTTTTTTTTTCGTAGTATATAAAAAAAAACATAAATAAATAATCGCATCGAGTGTAATATTATTATCGAAAACATAACTAGGAAGCAACTTTGATCAAACTTAATTGGACTGTTTTACAAAAACTTAAACCGACTTCAAAGTAGGTACACTAAGAAGTTATCAAATCCTGATCTGATGACAATGGGACCAAACGGGAAGTGTACCCTTCCAGACAAAAAAAGATTTTTTCAAATCGGTTGATAAATGCCGTAGTTATGAGGTAAAAAAAAAAAAAGAAGAATACAACCGAATTGAGAACCTCCTCCTTTTTTTTAAGTCGGTTAAAAATTGATCGATACCTCCGGAGACCAACGGGCGGGGAGCTTATTCCGCCAAAGCGTCAGCTTGGCTATCCAAAGAGGAAACGCTGCCAGCCTTCTGGGAACCTTGCCGTTAATCGGAAGCAGCGGCAGGCTTGAGGAAATTTTCTATATTATATAGATTGTATTTTGTACATATTTGCTGTAAATAAAAATGTTATAAATAACTAGGAAGCTTTAATAGGTACATCATAAAATTAATCTTGTACCTTCTTCCTTATGGATATAGAGGTAGAAAACAAATTTAATCCGGATCATGAAAATCCTTAACAAACTTCGCAGATATCTAAAAGTAAATATCCATTATGGGATTAATCGTGTTATTTTACCCGGATCCTTTTAAAAGGGAAGGCTTCGGCGCACTTTTAATTTATTTTTAATTGCCTTTCCCTTACGCGTCACTGGTCGTGGTTTTGAGTTTCTGTCTGAATTGGTTTGCCTGACCATTCGCAAATTTGATCTCCTTTTGTGAGCTTGGTGGTTTAAAACCTTTTGCTGCGAATGTTTTTATTGACAGCTGATTAGCTGGATTATTTTCCTATTTTCCAAACATAATTTCTATATGTTCTGTGTATGGGGTTTTGTTGTATAAGAACTTTGTCACCACAGTCAATATATCTTAATGATGTCTATGTTTGTGCCAAATCTACTATAAAAACTCAACTTTTTCATGCTTCAATAAATTTTTACTCCTCAAGTCGGTTTCTTTGTGATGTTATGTTGATATGTTGTAGATGACAATATAGAAAAAAATGTATTCAAGCAAATAATGTAGATAATGTAGAGGCATGTGTAATGCTCGACTCCATTAAATGCAAATTGACAAAAGGATTTATGATATGCGGATAGAGGTAACATAGGATCATATTGAAAATATAATAATACCTACCTGTGAACCGGAAAATATGCCGAAACATAAAATGTGGAAAACCACCAATTTATGTTGGGACGGAAAATGGAGCAGAAAACATGATATGGCTACAAAACACGACATGATCATGAAGTTTGTATAAATAGTTGTTGGCAAGTTATAAAAAGGTAATTAAGGCTGCTCATATTTTTGAATATAACTTTTATAACTTCTGTTTAGATTTTAGATGGCATTTATGAAGGTCCAACTTTTGGGTTTACCTCTGGCTTGAAATTCTGCCTTAAACGGAAAAAAAGCAACAGGCTTTAAATATGTTTTATGTAAAAAAAAATAGAATTCCATGAACTGCTTTATCAAGCGACTAGCTGCCCGGCGCGACTTCATTCGCGTGGTGCTACCCTACTCTGTGGTGATACCCCACCCTACCCTACCCTACCTTACCCTACTCTATATGAATATTTTTCCCCGTTTTTGCAACATTTTTCACTGATGCTTCGCTCCTATTAGCCGCAGCGAGATGTTATATAGCCTTAAGCCTTCCTCGATAAATGGACTATCCAACACAAAAACTGTTTTTCAATTCGAACCAATAGTTCCTAAGATTAGCGCGTTCAAACAAACAAACTCTTCAGCTTTATAATAGTATAGTATAGAGTATACATTAAAAAACTCTAACTATTTAGGATCTTTTTCAAAGTTCAACGAAACAAAATTACCAAACACAAACAAGTTCAGAATAAGACGATCACGTTACAGCAATCATTATTAGAACAAAGGCATTACTGGTACATAATTTACCATTTACCCTACGACGAATTACCTTGTAAGGAAGAGATCAGGAGCGATACGTTTGTAAATACGTCACGAAATGTAAAACTTCTCCGTTCGACAGTACCGTAATGACATAGTTCCTGTTTGTGACGCGCGGGACAAATGTTGCCACACGTCGACAATCTTGTACAATATCCCAATAATACTTTTCATGACTCCTCGTATGTTACATCTAGCGGGAAATGATTATGATTTTTGATGATACTGTAAATAGGGTCGCTCACTTCCCTCCAATATGGGGCGAGGAGGGCGATGGCTGCCATACGCGTCATACTTGTGAACAGGTGCTGCTTGTAGGGGCTGGTCTGCTTAAGTTTGCCATTTATTTACTTATTAAATATAGATTCAGTCTACTTTGTAGTTTTGCCGCCGCGCCGAGACACGCAATTGTTGTCAGTGCGATTAGAATGTAAATATTATGTAAAGAATCTAAGCTTGTTTTGAAAAGAGGAATTGCTGAGTTTATTGCCGGCGCTTCTCAGCAAATGCAACCTTCCGAACCGGCATCAGAGTATTAGAGTCAGACTTTTCGTAAGTGCCTGCGAAGGTCTATTTGATTAAATGATTATGAATTGAAATGAGTAGGTACAGTCGAGGAATATGTATACACTTAGTAAAATTCAACAACGGTTTTCTCTTAAACTACTGATTGAAATTATGAGATATTATAAAGGCAGAATCTTCTAACATATACTATTATGATTTGTGTAATAGTTTAACACTTAAATGTTAAACATGCGAGAAAATCGCTTTTGAATTTCAAAAAGTGTATACATATTTATGTCCTCGACTGTACTTACAAAAATATACTCGTCGATTTGTAAACCTCCTCCGTTTTTTCGTCGGTTAATTAACTTTCGTTTTAACTTATTTATCTTTCGTTTTTTCGTTCATATTCTAAAATAGTATTAGCATCATTAGCCACTACTGGACCCAAGCCTTTCCCAACATGTGCCACATTTCTAGTCCTTCATTTTGTGTATCTATCCAATGTTCCTATGTATCGACGAACATCTTCGCTCTATCTTACAATGAGTGCCTCATTATTTTTCTGATAAAAATATATATCGCTATAAATATGACGTAAACCAAGTTTTCATAATCCTATTTATCCTATATAAAGAAGATAGAGAGTCTGGCAACACACGTAATACTTTGAATATCGTTTTTCGTCGTGACATGTTCTCTATCATGTTTCTTTTGACACGCGGAAGTTGAAATATTACCCGCCCGTGAGATATTGGATGCCTTGTTTTTTGAGGAGCGGTTTATGCAGAGTATGAGGCAAGCGATTATTTTATGCGTTCGCTTTTGTGAGATATAATATGATTTATATGAAAATAATTTTAATAATTTTAGAGAGGTAGAGCATAGCGTTTATTCGCTCAAAGAGCATCTCGACTGGGGAAGTACCTCCACCTTACAGAATACCGCAGCCAAATAACTTTATGTTGTGTAAAGTTGTGTTACTGCGCGTGAGTAAGGTCGCCAGAGCTCATAGGTGAGGGGGGATAGGTCGATAACGCGTGAGCGATGCTTCGTGTGTTGCAAGCGTCTATATGGCTACGGTAACCGCTTACCATCAAGCGGGCCATATGCTTGTTTATCGACTAAGTAGTAAAAATAAAAAAACTTATTAACTTATTTATGTATTCTATCTTATCTATATTATTTTTTTATTAACCGACTTCAAAAAAAGGAGGAGGTTCTCAATTTGTTTTTTTTTTTGTTTGTTACCTTATAACTCCGTCATTTATTAACCGATTTGGAAAATTCTTTTTTTGACTGGAAGGGTATACTTCCCGTTTGGTCCCATTGTCAACAGATCAGGATTTGATTACTTCTTAGTGTACTTTAAAGTCGGTTTAAGTTTTTTGTAAAACAGTCCAATTATTTGTTATTCCAGACTAAAGACATAGACTAGTAAAACTATGACCAGGAATTTGGAAGAGGTTGCAATGAATCTATGAAGACTTTGCCCCTAGAAATCACAAGTAGATTAAACTTATCTATAATACCTAGTACTAATTCGGGTATTGACGTCGAGGAACAATCCCTTTAGAGTAGTTTAGAGTATTAATACCGAGCTATCCGATTCCAAAACTAGTCAGTGATTTGTCACTGATTTTGAACAGTAAGGACCAATCACTGCATCGTGCGTTCTTGACTTGGCCAATCAGAGTGCATTGTGGATGGTGGGAAATTGGTGGAATAGATTGCAAGCAAAATCAACGTCATTGCGCTTCTTTGGGTTTGTTCGATGGGTATTGATTACTTAATTTACGAAATACAGAAATACAAAAAGGACAAAACAATACATTCCAATGCAAAATGAAAACCGGCCAAGTGCGAGTCAGACTCGCGCACCGAGGGTTCCGTACAAACCTGTAGGTATATAAATAAATGGTAGTATAGACCTGAGTATTTGATATGAATTTCAATTTATGACGTATTAAAAAAAAACTACTTACTCGTAACATACATACATCGTGATGTACATTACGATGTATGTATATATATTTTTTTTAGTTTTATCATTCTCTTATTTTAGAAGTTACAGGGGGGGACACACATTTTACCACTTTGGAAGTGTCTCTCGCGCAAACTATTCAGTTTAGAAAAAAATGATATTAGAAACCTCAATATCATTTTTGAAGACCTATCAATAGACACTTATGGGTTTTATTAAAAAAAAAAAATGAGTTTCAGTTCTAAGTATGGGGAACCCCTAACATTTATAGTTTTATTTTTTATTTTTGTGTGAAAATCTTAATGCGGTTCACATAATACATCTACTTACCAAGTTTCAACATTATAGTTCTTCTAGTTTCGGAAAAAAGTGGCTGTGACATACGGACGGACAGACAGACAGACAGACATGACGAATCTATAAGGGTTCCGTTTTTTGCCATTTGGCTACGGAACCCTAAAAAACAGTCAAAGGTTTTAAAAATCAAAGTCTCAAGACTTCAAAATCTCAGCGCCTCTATTAAAAAGTAATAGAAAACATCCAATTCAAAGTTTTCCATAGAAGAATGCGTAAGTGGTTCATCTTTCAGCGTAAAAGATAAATTGGTGCAAGTTTCGACAGTTTAACGACTGTCTCTGAACTAGGAGTACTGAGCACAGATGATGGCATTATTATAGCTGTCTCACTTAACAACTTTACTTAGAGTTTAGAAATACGGCGAGCTTACTAAGTTTTACTTATTGCTACACGATGTTGTGAGTTGTTATGGTGAATTACTTAGCCTACGACTTGGTGAAATGGTGTTTTCTTATTACAGAAGGCGTGGATCTTCCGGGTAAAGTGCGTAATTGAGTTGTTTCCCTGATGTGTAGGACCAACAGGCTATTGTACTGCAAGGAAAAGATTTATTCTATTTTTGTAACTATACCCTCATGTCTAATATAAAAAGTACTATGTTTCGTCTGTCTTTGTCGTTGTAATTTTTTTTTTCTTGTACTGTGTATCTGCGATCAGTCGCTTGACTATAATCAGTTTCGTTGCGTGATTATGATGTTTTAGAGTGTTAAGGCCATCGCCTTTTACTCTTTAGTCTGGGAGAACTTCGGCCCGCTTTAGTCTTTTTATTGTGCCCCTTAACAACAGTTCATTGACAAGAGGGTTAGGGTGATATATTAAGCGCTCTTTGTGACTTTTTTTATGGCGCTCAATGTCTTCTGTGACAGTTAGCATAGCCAAGTAATCATGGATTTCTGATACACGTGCATACCAGGGTACACTTGTAGTCCGCAGTATGCTATTTTGAACTCTTTGTAGGCGCTAAATGTTTGACTTGCTGGCTGACCATAGCTGAATGCCATAAAGCAAGAATTGAGCAGCTGCAGTCGATAATATAACCTAGAAACCGACTGCAGCGCCATCTGCCGGGCTGATTTGTGAATCTAAAACATCCAGGGTGCCACCCTAACGCATACAAAAAAACATTCAAATCCGTCCAGGCGTTTAGGAGGAGTTCAGTGACATACACAACACACGTACATTAGAATTAACTCCCTGGATGGTTTAGATAGGGTAGGGTAGGGTAGGGTAGCACCATACGAACGAAGTCACGCCGGGCAGCGAATACTATTATAAAATTTTGTATTTTGCGATCTATTCGCCTAGTACCAAAGCAGTCGTGTAGAGGTTCTTTTAAAGATATAGCTACCCTTTCACGTTACAAGTTTATTTCTACTATGAGTCACAATTTTAATTGTACTTGAACGTAATTTTTATGTATTCAAAAGAAACTGTCAATAAAAAAAAAGTTTCCGTGTTTCAAATGACAATATACACATAAAGCTGACTAAATAAATATTGTCACGAGATAAGTATACCTACGTCACTTTTTCAGAGATGTATGCCCTAAAATATAAATTCTTAAAATAGCACATCCTCACTTTGTTGAATCATATTATTTGTATTTCATCACCATATATTCCGACAACAGTTTATTTTGTTCAGAGTTAAGGTGCAATTCCACACATCAGTTACGTCACCGTCTCGAAACAAATTTCACAAAAACATAGTTTTATCAAAAATCAATATATATAAAAATCAATGCCACTTTTCGTTGTAATTTTATAACTCAAGAACGGGCTCACCTATCCAAACCAAATGTTGAGGCTTTGTTCGGACTATTTAGTAGATGGTTTATGTGAAGTTTATACAAAATCGGTCGAGCGGTTCTTCATTTATCACGTTTTTATTATTTCACTTTATACGTAGCGAAGCACGTACCGGGCCGATAGTAAGATATATTTTTTCATTATAAAATAGGATTACGTTCGTTCATCGAATGACCCCAAAAGGAGTAAGGACAAGGCCGAGGATGTAGCATGCTTACCCACAAGATATCTTTTCACTCTGGAACTAAAGACATCTAGGTAAGAGGTGTCCGGAAAGTGAGATCCACTCCTTTGACGTGACGTTACGTGACTAATGTGTGGGAATACGCCTTTAAGTTGCTGGCCTCTATTATCGCGTGGGGACCTACACACATACAGGAAAAAATGATAGTGCTCCATCTTGGACGCTACGCTACGTGAACTAATAACCTGCAGGCAGAGCATAGCAGGGGTGTTTGTATGTAATTAATTGCAAGTTTCTTATTAGAAAATACCTATGGAGAGATAATTCTATATTTTGATGGTTTGTTTTGGATTCTGTTGCAATTACCTTGCTGTAAACTTTATCGAACTAAAAGATCTTCACAAAAAGTCCGTAATTTGGAACGTCAACAATATAAGAATATTTAAGCCAAGATTAGACTCAAATAATTTTAGTTCTCAAATATGGGCGAGCTTGAGAATTAGTTGTTAGTTTTAAAAATTACATAAACAATTGCTAGTTAGTATCTAGTTCTAACTAAAACTAATTAAATCAAGCAAAATAAATTACTACTATTTACATACATCTTACATTAAAAAACATCTCATGTGAGTAAATATGAAGCGTGTAAATATTTATTAAAGATGTTATACAAGATTATAATCTACCTAATTAGGTGATCACAAATTTCGTATGTACATGTTTTTTCTAGGCTACTTCTGTTCCCACGTAAGATATAAAATAATTAGAATGTTTCCATCTTTTTTTGTTAATTTAAGAATCATGTTATCTTGATAATATTCTAATACTCTACAAACACTTCTTTTTAAATATATACTTCTATAGATAATCAAACAGAGACTCAAGATCCATATGTCTGTTCTGATATGGTAATTGGTTTTCCAACAAATGATTTCCTTCGCTGAAAACAATTTTAAAATTGGTAACTATGACTACCACTGAGCTACCACTTGCAATTGCAATAAATCGTTGTAGTTTTTAAACTCAGTTCCATTGAGCTATCACCTCCTTAAATCATTCTATTATTAACTCGATCATAGTGCTTAGGAAAAGGCTGAACTTTTAGGCTCTCTTTACCTCGAAGTCGATTTTGTATGATGGGGGCGCCACACTGCCTACCATCCCGCAGTGTGACAGCTCCATGTCGGAGATTACTCTCTCTAGACATCTATAAGTCGAGTGGGCCAGACAGCTTACAGGCAGCGATGCTGAAACGGTCTGCTCAAGAATTGTGTCCTGCTCCCCTAGATATGATGTTTGGATCTCCCTGCTCCTGATATCCCTGCTCATCATTATAGGCTGGCCGTAAGTTTATTTGCTTCCTAAGTAATACTACTTATACATGTATGCAGTAATAAGCACGGTAGACTCGCGAGTTAGGGTGTCGCCGCCAATATCCTGCCGTTGGGCTATTTCCCTCACAATATCCGCGCCAGTCCGTATAGCTCCCGGCGACATCATCAAAATCTCATTGCTGCAGAGGTGTATATGTGGCATATTTTGTATCATGATATAATCATCATTACCAATCATTAATAATAATGCTAAGTTCTAGATTGATCTGTGAAAGGTAGTTGTTATTTCAGACATCATGCAATTTTTAAAAGGTTTTTGCCCACAAACAAAAACGATGTCCTGAGTCTAGTTGTAATTACTTACGTATATACAAAAAAATATAAATAGGTATATCAGTTCTCTGGTGTCTATAACACAAGCTCTGCTTAGTTTGGAATCAGATAACCATATGTGAAAAATGTCCCCAGATATAAATTTTAAAACAAAACAGGAACATAATAAACTGAATAAGTTCATAATTTCACGCTATCATCCTCTATTAAGCTTCTTTATCCGAAGCTCTTTAAACGCAGTACTTAGTTTATAGGAGATCATTTGACTGCTTTATGTCTCGTCATAAACTGAACAGTTGGAACATGAAATATATCGCCCGCGCACTTATCTGCGACGATACTGCGCGTTGCCACCAGAATGAGGTTTCATAAAAGATTGGACTAAATGAGTAAGCTCGACAATGTAACATTGGATTGAAATGAAAGACGGTTAGGAAATGGGTAGTCTTACATTGATATCGTTTTGGAGCAAGTTTGACTTTGACTGAGAACCTTTAACCTTAGAAACCAGCCTTATAAACATTTATAAAAAAAAAAAAAAAAAACTTCAGTTTTTAATTACACTTACGTACGACTCGTTGGTGCTGATTCTGTTATAAAACGCACTAAACTAATTTTATTCACATCGTATCTCTTTCCTACAAACATTATTGAAAAAGGATAGAACATTTAAAGCTATCAACTTGGTCTTTGCCGTTTTATTTTTACGTAACCAACTTTGAAGCGCTCTGTGTAGCATGATTTGCCGTTTTTCGAACGGCAAAGTGAAGTGAAAGAGGATGGGTGACCGCCTAGTGGTATTTCATATCGAGCGTTTCCGTGCTTCGGAAGGCACGTAAAGGCGTTGGTCCCGGTTATCACTTAATTGTGATAGTCGTCAAGCTAGTTGGACGCCTCCTAGGCGGCTTGAAAAATTCCAACAGTAGGTTGACCACTAGCCTACCTCCACCAATCCGCAGTGGGCACGCGTGGTGGAGTATCACCCAGTCCATTTCCTCATTTGTGAAAGGAGACCTGTGCTCAGCAGAGGGACATTATAGGCTGATGATGACGATGAACTTTGATGGCGAAATGTTACGTTGAAAACAAGCATTGGACTGATTTGACAGGACGAAATTTCTTACATCCTTTTCTTATATTCTTCCTAAGAAAGATATAATAGTGAGACTAAATTAGTTTAGTTGTCAACAACAAAATCAGCACCATTGTTGAATCGAATCGAAACGTAAGCCATGTTTTGATTCTCAATTGTATTCGAATCGTTTTGTTTTATTTTATTCCAACTAATTTCTAAAACCAATAAATGTTTAATTGAAATATTGAATTGTGAAACAAATAAAATGTTATTACATGTAATTTACACATTTCACTATTTGTCGACCGCTTTAATCCATATGTCCTCTTCAAGCTCTAAAAGCTGTTCTGATAGATTCCATCGATATTTTTTTCTTATAAGCACAATAGTTAAGTAAATAATTAAGTTTTTTTTAACTATGTATAGGCCTGTGTTTGACTACAATCTCACCACTGTAAGTGCTGATGTGGTCGAAGGTGGTAAGCATTCATAGCCTAGAAGGAGCCTAGGTCTAGTTATTATGGTAATTCATAAAATCTACTACTAATTTGTGAAAAATCTGTGGTTTACCTAATTCTTCCCTCTTTTTGCTTTTATTTCCATTGAGCGTATCCAAAGGAAATTCACAAGACAACTTAACTTTAGGTGTGGCGCTGTATGCGATGGCTACGAGTCATCCTGTCGCAGGCATCATCTGATGACACTGCGTCGTCGTCGGATATTGCAAGATATGTCGATAATGTATGATGTGTGCTCTGGTGGACTGGACTGCTCATCGCTGGTTAACAGTGTGCTACAATTAAATGCCCCAGCAACGCGCACGAGGCATACGCAACTTTTTCATGTGCCGACACATCGCACTAACTACTCTGCAAACTGTGTGACGTCTAGGTTGCCGCGTACTTATAATAAGTTATTCGGTGACATCGACCTATTTAAAATGTCCAAAAGTGTTTTTAAGCAACACATATTCAAATCCCTAAGTAGTCAATAGAATCAATAAAATTAATAAAATTAGTAAATATATTTAAAAAAAAAAAAGGTGAATAAAGAAAAAAAAAAAAAAAAAAAAAAAAAAATATATAAATCAAATCAAATAGAATTAATCTACAATCACGTATCTAAATAGTCAATATCATAAAATAACATAATTTCCAATCGCAATTTCCATTTCTAGTTTTAAAATATTACCAACATATAACCCTACCCTAAAAAATTTACATTCGCATACTCTTTGCATCTACACTACACACACACACACACACATCCCCGCTACTCACCTGAGAACTCACGCGACGGCAAAGTTGTCCTACCTACATAATAATATGTCGATACTACCTATATATTATATTAATAAAAAAATATGTAATTTTTTGTTTTTTGATAGGATTACTTTATTGTTATTTTTAATTTTCTATTGTTTATATATAGCGTTCCTACTCTTTTTAAATTAGTTTTATGTGTTTGGCTTATATAATGAGATTCGTTTTGGCTATTTTGCTGTGAATCTATGTAATAAATAAATAAATAAATTTCCTTTTAGTATAAGGAGCGTCGATGTAAAATTTCAAGGATAGACGAATTGAAGTAATTAACAAACAATTTGATTACCAACTCTTTGGGGAGAGTCTCCCATTGTTGTTAAATTTAAAGTTAAAATTATATTCAGGCACTAACCCCCTTATTAATAAATAAGGTGTATGTCAGTCTTGTAACACCCAGATAGCCCCGGCCCTTTTTGTTTATATGACATTCGAAAGTGACGGATATAGTTAATGCCTAGGTATAACTAACTATACTTGACTAAGGGGTAAGAGCTCACATAATAATTATGGTAGTCTTCATGTAGCTTTGACCATACTAAAATAGAATGGTAGGATTACAAAAATACGAGAAAAAAACCGGCCAAGCGCGAGTCAGACTCGCGCACCGAGGGTTCCGTACAAACCTGTAGATATATAAGTAAATGGTAGTATAGACCTGAGTATTTGATATTAATTTCAATTCATGACGTACTAAAAAAAAACTACTTACTAGATCTCGTTCAAACTAATTTTCGGTGGATGTTTGCACCGTAATGTACATTATATATTTTTTATAGATTTATCATTCTCTTATTTTAGAAGTTACAGGGGGGGACACACATTTTACCACTTTGGAAGTGTCTCTCGCGCAAACTATTCAGTTTAGAAAAAAATGATATTAGAAACCTCAATATCATTTTTGAAGACCTATCCATAGACACCCCACACATATGGGTTTGATGAAAAAAAAATTTTTGAGTTTCAGTTCTAAGTATGGGGAACCCCCAAAATTTATTGTTTTTTTTTCTATTTTTGTATGAAAATCTTAATGCGGTTCACAGAATACATCTACTTACCAAGTTTCAACATTATAGTTCTTATAGTTTCGGAAATAAATGGCTGTGACATACGAACGGACAGACAGACAGACATGACGAATCTATAAGGGTTCCGTTTTTTGCCATTTGGCTACGGATTCCTAAAAAATGCTGTATTAATTTCCAGTTCTTCTCGGTTGTCGGCTGACTTTCAAATCGGTAGCTTGAGTAGCACTTGACTTTGAAAACTTTTAAAACAACCCAATCAAATAAAAACCATGTAATGAATGAAACATATTTCCGAAAGAAAATCGATCACTTTCGTTATCAAATCAACAATATGCTACACAAAGGCGCGATTGTGCGTCGAGATAACTGGAGAGTAATAGCCGGCGGAACTATGTGGGCCCTTTATACGGGCCCTTTGTACGGGGCCCGATGTGGGGCCCTATTGTTGACTTGATATTTGAGTGTACCTAGTAAGGCATATCGTATTTTTTTTACCTATATCACTCGCAGATAGTTTTCAATGAATTTTCTGATTTTACTATTGTTAGTCAGTTGTGAATTGTAATGAATGGAAGTTTGTTATAAAAAGCGTAATTGCTGAGTTTGTTCTGTTAACTAACTACTGTTCAGAATTCATAAGTTCGTGCGAAGATCTATTAGTATAAAATAATTTTCACCTAGATTTTGTGTCTATGGAATTTATAGTTATCTTTTTCAGTTTCTTTTGATAATTAAACAATCATACAATTTAATTTATTTTAGTATTTATTTATTTTATTCTGACCACATAAAATCATTAAGATTCTTATGATTTTTACAAAGTATATCGTAGACTTTGAGTTTGATTTGAATAAAGCAATACCACAAAGGATTATACTAGCAATACTGACAAGTTCATATAATTTGAGTTAATTTAGTTAAACTAGGTATACTAAACCACGTTTATCTTTGTAATCACACTTTCATGAGTTTATATACATAAGCTTTGATCTAATCCAACTAATTATATACCTCATTAGGCAGACACTACGCCACGGTTATTGAAACAATTATAGTAATTAAACTTGATATATTTCTAGCAGTTGTAGTTCATCGTGTTTAATGATTCGAGAATCATAATACCTAACTGGTTGTCATTAACACTATTCAAATAGTGGTTCAATAGCAGCTCGACTGGGGAAGTACCTCCACCTTACAGAATACCGCAGCCAAATAACTCTATGTTGTATAAAGTTGTGTTCCTGCGCGTGAGTAAGGTCGCCAGAGCTCATAGGGGAGGGGGGAAAGGTCGGTAACGCGTGAGCGATGCTTCGTGTGTTGCAAGCGTCCATATCGCTACGGTAACCATTTACCATCAGGCGGGCTGTATGCTTGTTCACCGACTTAGTCGTATAAAAAAAATATCTTATCAAATTAGACAAGAATCACACACATAAATTCAAAAATATTGCGTCAAGTTGCTGGTATACATACTTTACCTTTTACTTAAAACTCATCGTCAAATATCTACTTGAAGGCATTATGTTACTTGTCGATGGACTTTCTACTTGAGTATGATAACCAGCCAGACAGATATTTTAGCAAAAAATATGTTTCCTTAATTACCATTCTTTTCTGTATCAATATTATTTCATTGTTTCTTTTAAATAATATAATGTTGGGTATCCAAATGCTTATAAAATCATCATCATCGGCTGATGATTACATTATAGGCTTATAATGGCTTTCACAAATGATGGTGAAAGGGAATGGGCAGATACCCCTTCTACGTTTTACTGCGGATCGGTGGAGGTAGGCTAGTGGTCAACCTACTGTCGATCGGCAAGTTAAGCAACCACTGTCGTGGTCAGTACCTGGGTGGGTGACCGCCTAGAGGTATTTCAAATCGAGCGTTTCCGTGCTTCGGAAAGCACGTAAAGCCGTTGGTCCCGGTTATCACTTAATTGTAATAGTCGTTAAGCTAGTTACAGGCCTTCTAGGCGGCTTGAAAACTCCAAGATTAATTTTAATCATTTACGTACGTCCATCTTTAAATTATGGAATAACGACTGTCAAAAGAATATAAATAACATCATTTATTCCTCATATATTTTACATAAATATAAAACATAACAGACATAAAGATAAACCAAACCATTTACAGACTTCTGATGTCGAAAAGGATTACAACTCAGTTTTACTCTGAGGTAAGCAGCTTACCATAGAATAAAACTGAGTCGTGTCGCCGAACTGATTTTCAGTCAAATCCTGTGCATTATTTCTACATAAACTGCAAATTCAGACGATCTTTAGCAAATATCCTCAAAGCTCTCTAGCTCATCTTGGATTTTTTCTTTAGTAATAATATTTCGGAAATTTTCACCTGCAATTTATGAATATCACGGACTTCCTTTTATCTTATCGTGCAGCGTTTTGTATTACTGCTTCCATTTGAAGGTTCCGAATTTGGATATCTTCAAACCTTAAGTTATTAGGTATCTTCAGTATTAAAACTATTCTTCCCAGAGTGAGTCTGGAGCCAAACACCAGCTCAACTTATTTAAATACAACATATTTCTTATGTCTAATGGCTTATTACTGAAACGTCCACACTTAAGTCGTGAAGAGCGGTTCTCAAGTATTTAAGGTGGCCCTGCAATACGTATTTAGTCGTACGTCTTCTAAAATGATCAAATTGAACCAAATCTAGTCAATACTGCCAATGCTCTCTTATCAGAACGGTGGCACGCGCGCGCAATTTTGTTGAGGAAGTTACCTAGCTGAGTCAGGACCTATTTTATTGAATGTGCAGGATTTTTTTGTAACCAGAGAGAGGGCAGTAGATACCTACTTACCAATTTATAAAACAAAGAAATCGTTCAAATGTTCATTTCGGTAGCCAGCCAAGTGGCTACTACATACATACGACATAAATTAGTAACCTTAAAATCAGAATCTTATTCTGTAATCTGTGCTTAAGATATACATATTTAAAGTGATAAAAGAAACTTTATTTCAATGTCTATAGAATTGAATCTGAATATCTCCGCCTGAATACATTAATTTAGTGTACAAGTAAAACCACTTGAAGTTAGTGATCACTTAATGCCGCTTGGGAGAATACGCTGTTTATTTTACGTGTCGTAAAAACTAAATGAATATTAACGTGATGGATCGCCTATAACTTTGTAATGTGCCTCCATAATGGAAACCTTTACGGTGGGTCGTATTAATTTGATCGATTATACGTTCTGAGAACCACTTCTTTTATAACTTTACTGTCGATATTAATGACATACTGCTAGTCATGGCAGGCAGCCGTCAACCCTATAATTATAATATTATAATTAATTAAGTCTTCATCTGTCTACAAAGTCTAATTGGATTGGATTATGGTCAAACCAAAGACAATATAAGCATTAGCAGTATTTTAATCTCGTTGGGTCAAAAATAGCATATACCAATGTTTAAGAAATAATTATATCGTTAAAGGCTTTTATAAATCTCTAAAAAATAAGATCTAGAATGAGCTCTCCCTATGACGTAAGTTTAGAGATTTACCCCCTTACTCATAAAGCGCTATTTAATTATTTATTTATTTATTTATTTATTTATTTATTCGGAAAACCAACAGCTGATAACATTAGTATAAATTCAGTGTACATAGTGTGAGAGCCATTGAAAGGTCTTCACCAATAGAAACAGAAAACATATAAAGAAAAAAAACAATGTTGTAAAGACAAGGTAAGACAGAAAGTTAAGTTTAAAACACAATATAGATGGTTATGCTATTGCAGATTGTTATGATATTGCAGATCGTTATGCTACTATTCACTACTTGAGTAATTGTTAAAAGTAAACATTAATAAATATAAGTTAAAATTATATGTTTGTATGGTTTATATAATGCTCAGTTGTCAGAGAAAAATCGCCCACTAAGCCGACGCCTCAGCGATGAGTTACTCAAATTAAATATATCGATTTCGACGGAGTTTGAAATAACGTTATATGCGCGGCTAGTTCTACATAAGAATGAATTCTGTCTATAGTTGGCAGACACTGGAGGCACAAAGAAAAGAGGCTTGTGTCGAAGACGTTTGGGTTGTACATTGAATCGTAGCTTTGAGAGATTAATATACTGTTTAAAGGGTCATGTAAATAACGTCACTCTATTGTCATTTTCAAATAATGTGTCATTATTTACGTGACCATTTAAACAGTATATTAGTTAAATAGCGCTTTATGAGTAAGGGGGTTTGTTGTTTGAAGGGTTAGTGTTATGAGACGATGTCGCCAAAGGCCATTTTTTGGACACAAAGTCGTCAATGAAACTACTTCTCTGTCGCACTTATGTATAAATCATAACATATAGAAGGAGATAGAATCGATAAAAACCACAGAATAAAAACATCAAATTTATAACGGCGTTTGTAAATACTAAAGCGAAGTTCGTCGCCTAAGTATAATAATATAACATCACGACCAATTTCAATTTTTAATAATTTTACTATCTAAGCTATACGTCCATTTCCAATCCACAAAATATCGAAAGACAAATACTACGTGCATTTTCGTCTCTATTAAAGTTATTCGGTTGTATTTGATCACAGGCAGGTATGGAGCTGCGATAGTGTCGGAGTTTCCTGCCACTATCTACACTACACCTAGCAAACTCTACCGCGGACGTTTTAACGTGTCCCGACACTGTTTGAGTTTGGAACTAACCTTAGATACGGATATTCCAGGTGTTCGGTAAAACTGGGTAAACCTTGTAAAGGTTTACTACATAATAATGTGTTTGAATTTGGAAGGTTTTCCTTAGTTTACCGTTTAATAAATGTAAAAGTTATACCCCCTTACTCATAAAGCGATTATTTGACAATGACAATAGAGTGACGTTATTTACGTGACCATTTAAACAGTATATTAGTTAAATAACATTTATGAGTAAGGGGGTTAATGTATAATTTCTTTGGTGTTTGTGAATTGTTTTCCCAGACTAGCTGTTATATTGCCTATATCCTTCCTTGAGAATATAGTTTTAATTTAAAACCAGGCTAGTAGTTCCTGAGACTAGCACGTTAAGACATGCGACACTTTCAGATTCATAATAATAAAGAATATTATACAACTGTCCCACACGTTTGTACCCACGTTTTCGGGATAAAAAGTAGCCTATAATACGGGAATATATCGAATCCGACTGGTAGTTCCAGAGCACTCTTCAGCATTATTATATTAGTAATAGATGTATAATATTAGAATCCCTTTAAAACGGTAACCTGTGATTCCTTAGATTAACAATACTGCTACATTATCATAATCATCATCAACACATTAACAAATAAGGGTGAAAGGGAATAGGCCCATGCTCACTGAGGTAGGTTTGTGGTCAAACTACTGTTAGAGTTTTCAAGCCGCCTAGGAGGCCTCCCACTAGTTTAACGACTATCCCAACTAGCCCCCTTACTCATAAAACGTTATTTAACTAATATGTTGTTTGTTGGTCACGTAAATAACGTTATTCTATTGTCATTGTCTAATAATGTGATATTATTTAAGTGACCATTTAATCAGTATATTAGTTAAATAGCGCTTTATGAGTAAGGGGGTAAGTGGATAACCGGGTCCAACGGCTTTACGTGCCCCCCGAAGCACGGAAAATCTTTAAGTTAATACCACAAGGCGGTCACCCATCTATTACCGGCCCCACTGGTGGTAGCTTAACTTTGCCAATCGTTTAAGAACGGTTTATCATGCTACACAGGAGCGCTTGCTGCATATCCACGGAAAAAATGTGATACCTCAGAAACGCAGGTAAAATCGATAGGCAAAATCTATTTAAAAACATAGTAATAAGAACTTTAAATGCTATACATAAAGTGTTATTTCCAACATACTTTTAGCAAAACCCAAAATAAATAACCAACAAAAAGAAAAGAAATAATCCCTCTCTAGCTTGGGTAAAATATTGAGAGCACTAAAAACTTTCTCCAATATAAACTAACAATAAAAGCATCAAGTTTAGTATAAAAGTTCTCTTTGATTTGTTTCTAGAATATCTAAAAACCTCAAGTAGACTAAGTCTACAGAAAGTTTCAGCCGCGCATTGTTCACCATTAGAAAAGTTTGTGTGTTTCTCGATTTCAATCACGAGTTTCATAGAATGAAGTAGCTTTTGTCCCGCGATTTCACCTGATATTTAGTTTTTTTTTATATTTTATTTGATACACGACGAAGTGCGTTCAGCTCGACTGCAATGGGGAAGTAACTTACAGAGCCCGCAGCCCAAAAACTTGATGTTAAACTCAGGTCACCAGAGGTCATCGGAGAGAGAAAGAGTCGGTAACGATTTTATTTTATTTTTTCGTACAACTTTGTCGGTAAACAAGCATACGGCCCACCTGATGGTAAGCGGTTACCGTAGCCATATTGACGCTTGCAACACAAGAAGCATCGCTCACGCGTTACCATCCTTTCCCCTCTCCCTATGAGCTCTGGCGACCTTACTCACGCGCAGGAACACAACTTTACACAACATAAAGTTATTTGGCTGCGGTATTCTGTAAGGTGGAGGTACTTCCCCAGTCGAGCTGCTCTTTGAGCGAATAAACGCTATGCTCTACCTTTCTCAAACAGATGATGCCAGTTATGATATGTTGTCAATGTAAATGAAGTCTGTCCATCTGCTTTTATGTTTCAATAACATCTATTATTATGATTACATCAAAAACATAACCTTATTTTATTTGCATCAGTAATTTAATTTATGATAACGTAATATTTTATAGGCATCTCATGACAAAATGCGTACAAGGACTCAAGAGGCAGTCTAGACGAGGGGAGGCTAGTGTACATATAGTGAGGGCTGAGGGACGAGAGTGCTTAGCGCCAGCATTATTCATACAAAGGTTTCAGTTTCAAATAATATATGACGACATTTTATCTAACAAGAAATATTTAAAGTTTTATTTTATTTTTAAGTTAGAAAGATATAAAACTAACAATTTATTTTACTTTTATTTAAACTGATAAATTATTAGTTAGTTTTCTTATGACTGTATTTCAGAACTTCGAAATTTGAAACATCGATCGACTGTACTGCGAATGTTCGTGAGTTCGAAAAACGTTGCTTCGAATGTTTGCTCTTGCGAAAAACTCTGATTCGAATATATCTTAGCGCGAAGTACATGAGTACGAAAGTATGCCATTTAGAAACACTCTGTTTCGAATGTTTTTCATCGCGAAGTACGTGAGTTCGAAAGTATGCTATTTAGAAACACTCTGGTTCGAATGTTTTTCATTCTTCAAGACTTCAAGTTTCGTGAAAACAATACTCTAAACTAAACCTAATATTTAAAAATAAAACTATCGGGTTCGATTCCCACACAGGACATTCATTTGTGTGCATGAACATGTCTGTATGTCCTGAGTCTGGGTGTAATTATGTATATTAAGTATGTATTTACAAACAAAAAAGTAGTATATGTATTATATCAGTTATCTGGTTTCCATAGTACAAGCTTTGCTTAGTTTGGGATCAGATGACCGTGTGTGAGGAATGTCCCAGGATATTTATTTTATTATTTATTTATTTATAATCCTTGCCAGTGGGTAATTAATAATAATATAATTCTTAATATCAGTTTAATGCTATTTTAAATTGCATTATTCTATCGTACCTATCTGAAAAGTCATAACATAAAAAGATACTTTCGCACGCTATAAGGCCTGAAAAAACAATACAGCGACTTTACTCCTCGTCGTAAAATGACAAATTTTATTTTCGCTCCATAAAAAACTCTATTGTCTAACAAGATGAAATAAAAAGTCAGTGCTAATTACGATAAGATAGAAAGAATTCCTCATTTGAACAAAGGCGAGCTTAATATCCTTTCAGTGGCTGTAAGAGTTCGGCTTAGTGGCGCTTTTGTGGTATTATAAAATGTATTTTTATAGCCACGTTGTAATCCTTATGGGAGGAGTGCTAACTTTGAGATGTTTATGACATGAAGTGAATAAAGTTTTAGCCTTAACCACAGAATAAATAATAGTACTAACGTACCTTAACTAGTTATATGTAAGAAGATTGAGTCCAAATGATAATTCTTTATAGAAAACATTATGCATACTTAGCGTAATAGTTATATAATGCAATTGGCACACAATATCCTTACTATAATATTAAAAATGTGAAAGTGAGTTTGTTTGCTTTTTTGTTACGCCTTCACTCCTCAACTACTTAACGGATCGGTTTGATTCCTATCCAAAACCTCTGTCTGTGTGAAAATATCTTAACATTATGAGTAGTCGTCCGAGTGTTAAAAATGTAGGGTATAGAAAGCACTGTATACCACTCACATACATACAACATAAAATAGTAGGCCCGATTTTTCAATCGCTAGATAAAAGTCAAATAAGCTTTTCCTGTGATAATACACAATTGTTCTCATTTTAAGTAAACAGCTAGATACCACTTATCTGGCCATTGGAAAATCCGTCCTCAAATCCTAACATCTAAAACAAATTTGGAACCCAATTAACGTAGAATGTTGGGTACATTTTAATCTCATTGTTTTATATATCCCCTTGATCCCGTGATCCTCAATCCACAATCATAAACCACGCTTCACATAAAACAAATCAAATATTTCAGCCCGACTCGATTGTCGACAGACACGACAACACATCAATCATACTTTTGGGATAAGTCTGTGTTATTGTGTATTGGGTTCTAGAAATGGCATTTTTGTAGGCTACTTATTAAACTCATTTTCATGGATGGTTTTTTAAGGCTTGTGTTCTCTCTGGTAGGAACATAACTATGCTTAATTTTTAGTTTTTTTTTAATACGAATTCTGCCTTCAACATTTTTGTTCAGTTTCTTTTCACTAGTTAGATGGGGTAAAGTACATTTAAAATATCACAAATACGAATGACCCAAAGAATTTTCCCTTATTTATTCAAAGCAAAATCACAAACAAATCCTCAATTCTACAGTAAATCAGTTAACACATACATTTATCTAGAAAATGTACAGTTGTAGGAAAAGGAAACGGTCAACAGCGTTATTTGAACAAAATAAACACTATTGTTATCCGGGAGACGATGGCTCGGGAGAATATCGGCTGTCCCCGGAGTGACTGGTATGTTGATTACGTCACTTTGTTGCAATCAATTTCTATATTATAAACATCCTCTTAATATAAATATAGTTAAAGTCTAGCCGCGTCTTTGCCTGCGTTCCACGGATGAATAAGGCCTCAGTTATAATGTGGCTTAAAATCGCATCAGTGCTTGCAACCTACGTTAAGATTTAAAAAAAAGAATATCCTCGTGTTTCATGAGCTTTTTGAAATAAATTAGCTTTTTTTCAGTATTCCATGTTCTTTTTGATAATTATGTGGCATTCCAAAATTAAATTGTTATGTTTTCCTTTTCTATGGAAAGTTGTTTAAAGTTCTTTAACTCTATGTTTCAAGAAAATGTTTTTCCTTATAATACTTTTCGACTGAATCATTGGTTTTAGCGTTTTGAAACATGGTTGTTAAGTTAGTTAAATACGAATGTTTAATTGACACAAGTAAATTAATGATGATTTAATCAATAGTTTACTAAAATTTTGATATCTTCTACCAACGGATTATTAATTGTAATAAAATCTTAATTAAATTGTTAAAGCCTTCCAGAAATCTAATTACCTATAATCTATTATTGATCTTACAGACATAGTAAATTAGGATTTAAATCTTTAAAGCATTAGAGTCCTATCGCGAGAGTAACGCCCTTTTCTAGAACATTCAGACTTGTATAAAGCTCCTACAAATATCCAGTCCGTCTTTATGAAGACATTTTCACTCTTTACACGGCTTTATTCTTACTTGTGTCACAATCAGCTGTTCCCATCAACGTCTTTGTAGCCGGACCTTTTGTATGTACACTTTGAGAACCCCTTTCTGTTCTCTGTGAGAGTCTGTTTAAATAATTCAATGTCAGAATGACTGTCTCGATGCAAGTATTACGTAAACAACTTGGTAACATTATTGTTGGTTTTATTTTACTTTTGAAATATAAAATTTTCTGTCTGTTAATTAGTCTCCTTTACGTATTATGGATTTTGATGCAATTTCACAGTTACCTATAAGTTGACAAGGTTTTTCTGTCTCCCTCTTCGTATCCTTGTTACTTGAGAATTATACGGATTTTGATGCAATTTTTTCGGTTACATTGTTCGTCTCGATAAATTCGTCTTCCGTTATTAAAAACGACAACCTTGGTATACCCATCCTATATCTTAATACGCCATGACAAAAAAAACTATTAAATACGTACCACTCAGGCTCAGTTTATTTATATAACAAGTCCATTCACCAACAGTGCTGTAGGTCATTTCTAAAACACTCAACAGCTACGATGTTGACTCTAGTCTGGTTCGGAAGGGTGCAAGCAAACACATCAAACAATCAAATCGAACTCAGTGTTCAAACAGTTACTCTCAAACATCAAACGGTTATGGCACCAATGTATTCCATTATAAACCAGTGAGCTGCTGTACAAAGAGCCGCCGCAAATTTTTACGAGGGTTCCGCAGTCATTCCACCAACAAAGGATGCAATTAACGTTTTATCACCACCTTCGGGGCGATCGTAAAATTGTGTTTTTATATAAATTCCATCGGGTCAGATGCGGGGGCGCGCCGCCCTACTGCAGACAGTAGTGGGGGAGTTATTGAAATAGCTATGGGAATTAAAACACCCACCATCTATACCCCGTTTGATTGAAGTTGAGATACAGAGCATCTAACACAATAAAACGTTAGTTAGAATACAGATTGACTTTAATGGCCGATTCCTATGACCGTTATCGGGTAAAATTAAGACTCTTGTATCTTTACTAATTATGAAGTAAAGACCTCAAAGTTTTGCATAGTAGTCCCGGGATCCCATATGCGGAAGTAACTATCACAGGTAAAATTAGCTTACGAAAAAACCCACCATTGTAAGCAAAACGATTCGTTTTTGTTTATAGAAACCGGGCATAAATCAGATACGTCGTTTCACCTAATGTAGTTTGACGTGCAAAATAGTAAGTTTGACTATTGACCACTGACACAACGATGCGATGACGTTGCCGAGACGTAAGTGCAACGAATGCGAGTTGAGTTGAGAATGAGAGTAGGTATGTCATTCAATAACTTATATTATTATTTTGAACGAAATTCTGTTACAATGCGGATTAGTGTGCGAATAGAAAGTTTCCAGTCGTGAGGCTTATATGTTGTCAGGGCCGACGTGTGCGACAGCCATGTTTCAGATTAATTTATGATATTAAATCCATAACATCAACAGCTCTACTGCGTTGTAGGTAAGTACGTACGTACGGTAAACAGTTATCCCTATGGTATATTAATTTTGCAGCTTAAATGCCATAAAATTAGTTATCAAAATTAATCGGTAATTGGTGTTGATCGCATTTTAATGAGTAGCTTTTCAATTTTGTTATTAGCGTTTACAGTAAATTTTATACCGATATTTAAATAAAACTGTTTACCTATTTTACATAAGGAAGTTATTGCGTAGCAAAATACACTGACAGGTGTACAATAACAAGAACTTTGTACAGTAGTACCCAACTGATATGGCTTACCGATGTACCTGCGTAGAAGATACATTTTCAAAGCGCGGGAAATGCTATTGGTCGGCAGCTGCCGCCATGTGTGCGGAGGGGCGTGACTTGTGAGTGAGACGGAACTAACAGCTGCAGTGTATTACGAACCTTATAGTAGTGGTCTAAGGTTGATTGTAAGTTTTAAGTATTCTTTCGTTAATCTTTTGGCCATACTTTCTTTTTTGTGCGAACGAAGATTCACGACGCGCCTTATCAGTTGGGTACAACTGTACGCCTGGCTAGCTACCATTAGATTTTTAACATAGCAACATAATAATACAAAAAACTTGTCGTATTTTTTGCTTCCACATATTTACCAAGCTCCAATAAGCAGACAAATATTCAATTGCTCCAAAAGGATCAAAATTGGTCGTAAGTAAAATCGTCCTTCAATACTATTACTTCACTCCAGTTGATTCGTTTTCACGCATAATGTAGGCGCTTTTTTATATAATTCAATAGAAAATCTTTTTGCCACTCGAATAACTTCTCTCGTTACACAGATATATTTTTGAGATATAAGGCGATATACCGGAGGTAAATAAAATTGTTACCAAACCTGACGCGGCGGAACGGAGACTTTTTCTCTCAAAAATTCAATCAAAACTGAGGCGAACCCATTTTATTCCCAGAAGGAGTTTTGTCAGGGAAATCTCATTCTGAAGATGTAATAAGATTAGGAGAGCCTTGGTAATGTGGCCTACATCTGTGTGTACATTGCCTACGATTATTTGTTTCATTTTAGGGTACCGTACATAAAGAAAAATGTTATTAGCTTTCTGTCCCTAGGGGGCGTCCATAAATCACGTGAATCCCGAATAGGGGGTGAGGGGGTTTGGATAATATCACGAAAAATCACGGTAGGGGGGGAGGGGGTCTTGAGGCACATCACGTGTTTTTTTTTGATGCGCCAATGATTTTTGATACGCTAACTGCTGAGGAACATGCTGCTTGTCCACTCCTCACCATTGAATACAGCCAAGTAAACTCATGGTGGTTCTATTTCATGAAAAAATATTTACTTGTTTTTAAGGCCGGTTAAAAAATACACGTGATTTTGGTAGGGGGGGAGGGGTAGCCTAAAACCTCACCATATATTGCCAGGGGAGAGGGGGGGGTAAAAAATTGGTCTAAAAAACCTCACGTGATTAATGGACGGCCCCTAGGAGTTTCTCAGTTATCTATTATTTACTAATTTTATTCTTAGCTTATAACAAGAGACGGAGGGATATTAAAAAAAAAGTTCTAAGAGATCTTGCTATGGTAACATAGTGAGAACTGGAATAACAACGGCCATTTCTAATATTTCCGGAACCCAAGAATCTTCCAAGTAAATAATTATGCAAAACGACATCAAAAATAGCAATATTACAATATTTCATATTGGTATTATTGGAAGAGTTTTTATTTATTTTTATGTAGGTAGGTACAGGGCAATAAATGGATGCCGCCACGATTCGCTGATACAACTATTTGTACGTTCCTATATTTACGAGGCAACATAAAACCTTTTTATTCACACTTTTCCAGCCCGCACTTATTCCCATTAACAGAATTTCGATGAGAATTCATTAAATCCCACTTTTGCGTAGCGGATTTTATGTTACACGTTGGGTAATTCCCAAACGCGTTGTAATTTTGTAAATAATCCTATTCGGATATATTTTTTGTTCGGAACAGGTATTAACCTCAACGTTTTCATTTTCCTTATTCGATTTTCAAAACAGGTAGGTATTTGCTATAAGCTGAGCTTACTTACTTTCACCGTGGGCGGTAGATGATCAAACACATTTCTACCCCTAGGTAATAATATACTACTTAGAGTTATGAAGGTAATCTTAAATGAATTCATCTCAAAGCGCCCTGTATAAAGAAAGAAAGAAAAACATTTATTTCAACATACATTACAGAGATATATAAACAAACATTACAGACTCAAGAGACTCCTTAATTTGATGTCGAAAAGGATTACGACTCAGTTTTACTGTGGTCAGTAGTAACATACCTCTGAAATGATTTTCAGTCGTACCATTTGCGATATCTCGAAAAATGGCAGATATACAAATACAAAAAGGCTTATACAAATTCCACCCATTTGCCAACAGAAGGTCACACCGAGAACGTCTCGCCCCTAAATAATCGTAGTTTTAGGTTTTTTTTTTTTTTTGGTTATTTTGAATGTCATTGTATAGGTATTCGAAGTATAAGTAAACACACTAACAGGTTTTCAAACGAATTAGCTGGCGCATAGTTTTATGTGCTTTACAGTTGATTTTCAACTTGTAACTAGTAAATAGCCATTTTTATCTCATGAACGGTAATTAGTAGACAGCTGAAATTTTCAGATAATGTGTATTTTTATTGCCGCTATAATAACAAATAATAAAAATATAATAAAATTAAAAATTAAACGGGGCGCCCATACAAGAAAAGTTATTTTTTTGGTGTTTTGTTTTCATAGCACTTTGTGCTAGTTAATATAATAAATATAATATAATATATATAATAGTTGTGTTAGTTAATATTGTAAGGAACCCTCCGTGTGTGAGTCCAACTCGCACTTGGCCAGTATTTTTAAACTTACTAAATTTATTTCCCAAATGCACATTAGAATAAACGGTTCATAGTACCTATCTTCTATCTAATATAACGGGCATCTATCAATAATAATAATGAAAGTGAATATATATTTGTAAACTTGAGAACTATCAAGGATTCGGAAATATATGTTTTGCCTAAATATAAAAATACTTATGGAATGAGAAGTTTTAAGTACACACTGACCAAGATAGTTAACAGTTTACCTAAAGAACTGCAAACCAAATATACACAAAATGTTAAAATGATTAAGCCTATCATAAAGTATATGCTGGGAATGGAATGAATGTATTTATGTGTATCCGTAGCATAAATCCCGCAATGTAAACTTAACTTTTAAAACTATGTAACTATGTAGTATAGTGTAATTTTGGTCAATAAATAAATACGAATAACTATTCAATATTTTTTTATAAAACAGGCACAGCGGTAACTTAGATTTTTAAGCTGGATTTAGAATTTACTATATTTTGCATGGTACCTCCATGGTTTATAGTCGGAGAGCGCTACAGGCAACTTTCTTCCCGCGAACGTGGGTAAAAAAACCACGAAAGCTAGTACAATACATCTCGACAATGCTATTAAAACCACAGGGTGGAAGCAATTTAATAAACCTCAAACTGAACTCAAATTATTTTCAGGTATATTCACAATAGCCATGATATGAAGTGGCACATGGTATCGCGAACAGCGCGCGGTAATGTAGGGACCCTACAGTAATGATGGGACAGGACATTGCTACTTGATGACCTCTTCACGTAATGGGGTACCATGTTATTACTGACCTCAGTAGGAGGTTGTAAGTTTTGAGAGTTACCGCAGTACGGTAATATGTAGAGCGTATGTTTTATGTTGGGTGAAATGTCCCTAAACTAAATTAAAACTGTAAGGTTTTTCGCTGTAGGCCAAGTTTTAAGAAGTGGTTGGAAGTTGCCTGTTCCGCACATACAGGTGTCCTGTAAATAATGGTCACAATTAAAATTAAAATTTTTACAATCATTTCTGAAATTAATATAAGAATTATTAAATTTTTTTTGATAGTGCTTAATCTCAGCTTTCGGGGATTCATTTTAATTTGGACGATTATAGAACAGCTTGTATACCTACGACTTACGGCCAAATAGACGAGAAAAATTTAGGAGCATCTTTAAAACTTGAGAAACACTTTTCCCAGACAATTGTAATGTCAAATGAACCTTAATCATAAGATTTTTCACAGTGATCAAATTCAAAACCAGTTTAGGTCAAGTTAAGGTGTTCAACATTACAATTACCTTAATTTTAAAATTATAAGTATTATAAAATCTTGAACAAATACCCATCTCACCGACCTAATCACCTGAGCTCTAATGCGCCGGATGAAAGCCAAGTGACTGAAAACCCGACGGAGTGAAAACGAAATGTAATTGCACCGAGATCTGAGGCGTCTTGCGACTTCTTTGTGCGGTGGACAATGCACCCCTCCTTAATCTGCTGAAAGTCCTTTCCTAATGAAAACTTCACGTGCTGGTATACTTCACTAAACCTTAATATAAACTTTATGTTAACGGTATTAACGTTGGAAATAGCATGTAGGCTGTACGTACATAGCCGTATCATCTAGCAAGGAGGTCCTCAAGTACGTTATGTGGAGATGAGATGGTATAATATTTTTGAAGTCGGTTGTTGCATTTTCTACGTAATCGTTCATATAATACTACTACTTTCCAGAAATACTAGTGAAATATTATGTGTGTAATATGCATATGAGCAATATAAATAGACAGGAATGAAATGAAACATGTGACGATTAAAAATACTAATAATGTGATAATATAACAAACATGCTTCGAATTTGAATAAATAAGGTTGATAATTTTCACAAAAATAACTGATAACCTATCCCTATCATTATTATTTACCTATACTATATTCAAAACGTGTAATTGAAAATTACTAAATTTGTCTGTTTTAACGAACTCCGATAATTTCACAATAATATTTAAAGCCAACCGCAAATCCTCTTCGTAACATGTGATTATAATTGTATTTTCAAATACTTCTTTCAAAAAATGTTGCAAACGACATATTTAACAAGCATTCCATGATACAACTTTAATTTGACGTGAGCGGAGCATTTATCATAGTAGGTGATGGGTTGGGTACTTTGTAGTTCTGGCTGGCTACCACACTCAAGATGAAAGGCTTTGTGTTCTAACCACCTACGACCACATCATCACTATTCACGGTGAGATTGTGGTCAATCACAAGCTTTCTTCTTCTTATGAGCTGCACTCTTAATAGACATGTGGTGGTCCTCATGACGTGTGATTTGTTATTTGCTTCTCACCCACGGCTTTCTCGTACAGTCGTTGATGGAAACGTCTATGGCGGCCTTCATTTGATCGCTCCATCTCATTAATGATCCACCATACGATGAGTGATCAATACAAGCCTAACTACAAAAAATCATGACAAAGGAAAACTGACATATTGAAAGATGCGCGCAAACCGTTTTGCATATCCAATGCAATGCAAACTAAGTGTTGGGGCTGTCCAACCTCTATGGCCGTGACATGACTGACTGACTGGTTGATTAGACGAAACATACAGAAACTTGAATTTGAATAAGACTGACATTGAGGAAATACATGAGGTGACTTGACAGACGGAAACCAGACCCTGGAGTGTAACGACGACGATACAAGAACACAGACCTTTGGAAGACGTCCAAGACCGTTCACTAAGAAAGAATTATTAAAAATTCAACCTTTAAGGGGATAAAATGGTAAAACCGCGGGGCAGAAAGCTAGTTTTGGTAATAAAGGTGGTCCAGTAGACTATAACATTGAGAATCAATTACACCATAGCGCTAAAATAACAGATCGCTACGCGCTGGGACTAACTCATTACTCACGATATAGAACGAGTACATACGAGTATTCGGGGCTAGGTAATGTGTTTCTAGTAATTCAGTGCTTAATTAGATTTAGTGGGTTTTGAAATTGCAACAAATTTGAAACACGGCCAGTAGCGCGGCTTGTACGTAACTTGGGTAGCTTCAATTTTAATTTGAAGTCGGTTCTATGTAGCGTTTTAGGATTACTTTTTTACACTCCCATAACTGCATATTATGCAAACATTGCTTTGTTGCAAATTGAACCATTTTCGACGTTGCTTGTTATATTTCTATCAATTACTTACTGAGTTTTTTGCCGGAGTTTTCTCAGTTTAAGTGTATTACGAACCGGGTGGTAGATTCAGCTGTATGTACTTAAGGTTTATAAGTGCCTTCTATATCATCATCATCATCAGCCTATAATATCCTACTGCTGAACACAGGCCTCCTTTCACAAATCAGGGTGAATGGGACTGGGCAGATACTCCACCACGCGTGCCCACTGCGGATCGGTGGAGGTAGGCTAGTGGTCAACCTACTGTTGGAGTTTTCAAGCCGCCTAGGAGGCCTCCAACTAGCTTAACCACTATCAGAATTAGGTGATAACCGGGACCAACGGCTATACGTGCCTTCTGAAGCACGGAAACGCTCAATTTGAAATACCACAAAGCGGTCACCCATCCAGGTACCGACCACGACGATGGTAGCTTAACTTGCCGATCGATTAAGCACGGCTTATCATGCTACACCACGAGCGCTTCATAAGTGCCATATTAGGGCCTAAACTGAATAAATTACATTTTGATTCAGATTACATTCTATAGTTGAATTAAACATGATCTCGTGGTTTTCCCAATGGAGTACAGCATGGGGTTCTTCAAAAAGGGTGTGAAAAGGTTTCTTCAGGGTCGGCAACGTGCGAGTGATACCCCTGGTGTTGCAAGCGTCCATAGGCTACGGTAACTGCTTACCATCAGGCGGGCCGTATGCTTGTTTGCCACCACAGTGGTATAAAAAAAAAAAAAAAAAAAAAACACAAATATTCACTTATCGTCGTCATGTAAATATCTATGCAAAACACACCCAGTCCATATATTATCAGTACAAATAAAAACTTTATAAAAGTACAGTATTAATAACATGTTGCCTTAAGCCAACATCCAGGTTTACGGCGCCCGTGGGTTTTATGAATCAACAACGTGTGACAGGTTATTGCTACATTTTAGCATTTAATTAAGCCGACACTGTCGGTGTCACCTCCGTGATCCGGGACTCGGTACTCGGTACTCGGAAGTTACCTTGCATGAACATGTTTATTGCTGTTGACGTTGGATGATGTTTTGAGGTCAGACCTCATATCCAAATAGTTATGACTACTTTAACTCGAAGATGGCTCTGGTAGTGACTTCGAATTCCGTGATGAAGATACCGGCTTCAAATCCTATAATAGTAATAGGATATATTTTGGAGAGTGTTCTACAGTATTGTTCAATCTTATTCCTCCATCCCCATTTCTCCACCGAAACACAAGACGCCGGGAGAATTTCCACCCATACGTTGTCGACATCCCGCCTACCCGAACTCAACGCTTCGCTTCATCGTTTCTTATACGAACAGCAAAGGAGTCGAACTCTCTTCCGGGATCTGTGTTTCCCGACACCTACAACCTAGATGTATTCAAGGCCAGAGTGAATAGGCTTTTTCTGGGTAAGCGTGCTACATCCTCGGGAAGGTCAAACGCAAGCCCATTTAACATAAAAATAAATAAATATAATAATGAACTTGAGCTTTCGCTGAAGGAAAACATCGTTAAGACACCTCAAGTAAGTGGTATAGTATATTGTAGTACCCGGCTAACTGGCTACCACTACAAGTTAAAAATCTGTCACCAGCCACTACTGTTGTGTTTGGGCAGATGCTTTTGGAAGCCAGCTTTTTGAGGCTTTTTGTATTTAGCACTATCGGCCACATCACTTCAAAAGTTTGTAAAAGAACGTTACATTGGGCGTGTCCAATTTTTTTTAAATATCAGGTTTAATAATATATACTTTTGAATATTAATCGTTATTTGTTGGCTTGTTAACAATTGAGGCAAGAACGTCACAATCAACATGAACGTAGTTTTGTTTAAGATTTAACCCATCTTTATCATCAGTTGGTTGCACCACTGTTTACACAGGCTTATTGGCCTCTCCCCTGCCCTCAAATTTACCAATGTCAAAAGTAAATGTTGTGAATTAATCTTAATATATCAACCTATTCCGGAATGACTGACTTCGTGAAACCTTAAAAGGGATGCTCCTTTTATAATTAAGGGTACAGAAAGATGTAAGGTACACAAAATTCATGACTCAAGAGAAATTGTGTTAATGGAAATTAGACCCTATACGATGGGTTTGGGATTTAAATTCAATTGATGAAATCTTGATTTGTATTTTCTTGTTTTTTTATTCACGTTATAAAATTATTAGATAGGGTTTTGGTAAATACAACTCCTTTGTGTGTACAAATTTGTGGACACAGGTTTACAACAGAAGATCAAATGTATTTTTTTACTACGAAATCACATATTATACATACTTTACTTAAAATATAATATATTATACGATGGTCTACTATACGATGAAGCGCTCGTGGTGTAGCATGATAAGCCGTTCTTAATCGATCGGTAAATTAAACTACCACCGTTGTGGTCGGTACCTGAATGGGTGACCGCCTAGTGGTATTTGAAATCGAGTGTTTGTAAAGCCGTTTATCACTTAATTGTGATAGTCGTTAAGCTAGTTTGAGGCTTGAAAACTCCAGCAGTAGGTTGACCACTAGCCTACCACCACCGATCGGCAGTGGGCACGCGTGGTGAAGAACCTATTCCCTTTCCCCCTGATTGTGAAAGGAGACCAGTGCTCAGCAGTGGGACATTACAGGCTAATGATGATGATGATGATACGATGGTCTTATCCTTTGTTTCTACATAATAAAGTCTTGTTAGTTAAATTTTACCTTTTTCTGCTTTAAAATAAATTTTCAATTTTTTCTAGTTTAAAAATTCAACACCACATTCAATCCAACGCGGGCAAAGCTTATATAAGGTCTAACGAAGTCATTTAGCAAACAAGCTCTCTAGTTAGTTGTGTTATTATTTCTGAGACTGTACTCAAAGACTGCTTAGTCTTCAGTCTCAGTCTCACTCGACGTGGACTTTAGTTAATGTAAGCTTTCGAGTTGGAAGGATAGTGTCGCATTCCAGGAAATTACAGCACTCTAGACTGAGTGTAATTAATATAAGTGTAAAAGGTGGTTTGATATATTTTATTGCTAGATAGTAAATTAATTTATACCAATATTTTAACACTATGACTGTATTTATTTATTGCTTCTTAACGATAAGACCGCCTGTTGTACTTACAGTAATTTTTAACTTTAAGCATTTATTTTTTATACTTTGTTAAATAGGTACTTTTTGTACAATAAAGAGTTTTCTATCTATCTATTCTAAGAACAAGATCAAATCTTAGATAAAGTCTCAAGAATAGATTGAGTTAAACCAAACTAAACCTTATTATCTCGACTCAAACTTTACTTAAGCATTGATTGAAGTTATAGAATACGGACCAGACCATCGAATCTTAGTCAAGTATTGTATCTAGATTTAAATAGTTGAATTTGGAATATTACTGTATAAATAAAAATAAAAACTGGGACGCCTTTTTTTATTTTTATAAGACATACATTTTAGAACGACAGATCCAAGAGTATGCTACATTTCGTAGATCTTGTAGCAAATGCTACGTGCTACGAGGTATGTGCTACGAATCTAGTCTACGAGATACGTTCTACGAAATGAATTGAAATTAATTTCGAGTAATTTAATGCAAAATTATGAGAAGTTAACTAACAAGTTCTACAAAAATCTACTCAATCAAGAATACCTTCGCTTATAAATCCAAGCCGAATTAATTTTGTTCGGCCATTTAAAGCTTTGTTTATAGCAGGAGGGAAGTAATATAAATTAATTATCTTCCCCGAAATCCCGTGGCCATTTACAAAGCCTTACTGGCATATGGATGTGAAAACAACCGGGGAATTTATTTCAGGATATAGCAGATAAAAATGCGATTTTCAAGTATATTTTATATGTAATAGAGTTAGACTTTTTTTTAATAAATATAAATATTTTAGGTATATCTTCATACGTGATAATGATCTTAAATTAAGAAAAGCTTAAACAATGGAAACTATTTTGTTTTGTAAAGTATATCTGGCGTTAATAGCTCGTTGGTAGTATTGTCAGATGCCACAATGATGCGAATCCTACAATGAACTTGGGCTTTCGGTGAAGGAAAACATCGTGAGGAAACCACTGCTGAAATTGAGAGCCAGTTCCTTCTAGGCTTTGTGTGCTTACCACCTTCGGCCACATCATCACTTACCATGGTGAGATTGTGGTCAAACACAGGCCTATACACAGTAATAGAATAAATTATAATACATTGTGATACATGTGTGCACTGTCAAACTTTTTTACCCGTTTAAATTAAGAATGCTTCGTCTGTACACATATCACTTGCAGTGAAGTACAAACTTAACATAATCGGGATTATACGTACCATAAAACTGTGCGGTAATGTAACGGTGTAGAGTCATTTGTTAACATTCATAAGAGCCATAAGGGCCTAATTTGAATAAATGAATTTTGTTTTTTTTTTTTTTTAATGTAAAAAGCACAAGTGCGTAATAAGCTGCATTATCATCCTAAAAACGGTGCAATAAATGTCACTTTACGAGTAAGTGTATTGAAAAAATGTGTATACTTGGGGAAGTATACACATTTTTTCAATACACAAAATGAATCGTATATTCATTTTTTTCATGCATAAAAACGTCTTGTCCTTATATTCAGGATATTTAAAGACATCAATTGGCTTATTAATTAAAACAGATGCCTTCCTGCTCATGTTGTAAATGTGAACGTCTATCTGTGTATTTGTGTGTATGTTTATTCTACTCTGTTACGTAAGGGTTGAATACATTTTCATGAAATTTTCCATTTAGTTTCTTTCTTCTTATTTCGGGAAAACGAGTGAAACTGCGGCAGCTAATAATATAATACAATAGTAAGGATTCCGGTTTGTTATTGCAATATGGTTTCTCTTAACTCAAGGATAGATTTCGAATTCGTGTAAAACTGACAAATTCTACAAAACAAAACGCAATACATTGAGCAAAAAATTCAACATCCATTTTATAAGTGATTTTAAACATTACACCCTAAAAAAGGGTTGTAAGAGCTACAATACGTAACACAACATATCGAAGCAATATAATCCCTGGATGGGGATAAATCAATCACGCTCACTTCTGACATTGCATATACACGTATACCTAGCTAGGTTGGTGTACCCTAGCTCCGAACGAGTGATGTATATCGAAATACTCCACTCGGCTCACAAGGATTAGCGGCATGTTTCAGCCCATTCAACAAAGTAATTACAAAAGAGTTTGAAGATTAAATTGGTCGGCAATCGGACTTGGACTACTGGGCCAGTAGACAAGATGTTATCGACAATCGTCATCGTTAGTAGACGATCAACCTTAGTATGGGATTGACATTTCAAATCGATATATCACGTGATTTTTAACAATCTCTTATGTCACTCCCATACAAAGGTTGATCGTTTACTAACGATGACGATTGTCGACAACCATCTTGTCTAGGGGGGCAGGTATTCGAAAGATTTTTATGAGTAAGATCAAATTTTATTCCCAGAGATCTATTTTCGGTAATGTTTCGAATCAAACTAATATTTTCTTGCTATTTTCGCACATTATAAGCCATCAACATAAATTTGTAAAGGTCAGGCGTGGGACATTTTCACGCATTACAAATAATGTTCGACCTTTCCAATACCAAATACTAGGCGTCCATAAAGGTTTACCTATCATCTTTATATATAAAATTCTACTGTACGTGTGTATCTCACTGAATTCCTCCTAAACGGCTGGACCGGTATCTAGGTTATATTATCGACTGCAGCGCCATCTGCCGGTCTGATTTGTGAATCTAATCCATCCAGGGCGCCACCCAAACGCATACAAAAAAAATCTATCAAATCGGTCAAGCCGTTTAGGATGAGTTTTTTTTTTTTTTTTCTTATACCACTAAGTTGCCAAACAAGCATACGGCCCGCCTAATGGTAAGCAGTTACCGTAGCCTATGGACGCTTGCAACACCAGGGGTATCACTCGCGCGTTGCCGACCCTGAAGAAATCTCTTCACGCCCTTTTTGAGCCTTTTTGAGTTCAGTGACAAACACATTTACAGTTGTTTTTTTTTTGTATATATGCGTTTGGGTGACGCCCTGGATGGTTTAGATAGGGTAGGATAGCGTAGGGTACCACCAAGCGAACGAAGTCGCGCCGGGTATCTAGTAAACGTGTAAATCTGAACGAACACATTTCATCTGCAACTAAAAGTGAAAAAATTAAATTATTAAAAGAAACAAAAAACCCGACTGCGTAAAACAAAAATTAACTGAAAAGCGAAAAACAAGCTCTTTAATCTATAGAATTTTGAATAACTTGAATGTTATAAGGTATTGCAGTCGGGGACAAACCAATGACCTAAATATGTGTTTTTTTGTAATATTTGTTTATCCCCGACTGCAATTACCTTATAAAATTCAAGTTATTCAAAATTCTATAGATTAAAGAGCTTGTTTTTCGCTTTTCAGTTAATTTTTGTTTTACGCAGTCGGGTTTTTTGTTTCTTTTAATAATTTAATTTATTTCAGACTTTTTAGTTTTATACAGAATGAGTTGTAAGTATTATTAAGTAAATGAGCGGTACGGTAGAGTAACGCTAACAACCATCGCAACTCTGTGAGTTACGTACGGTAACCGCTCATAGTACCTATCTACTGTCCTTGCATTAAACATGGTTTTTTGCAGTTTACGTCAAAATGATAGCATAAAAGTACTACAATATATACATATATCGAAAGGGCTTTTCACAAGCTTTCATTTGATACCCATATTGTTACAATAAAGTAATTTTTGTTTTTAATACCCCCCCTCTTTCTTTATCCATATACGCCATATAAAAATAATATACCCTATGACACTCCCACAGTTCAGACGAATCTAACGATACCTCATATGCTTAAATCCATCAAGCCGTTTAGGCTGCAGAGCGTGCCAAAGAAATAGACATACATACATACATACATACATACTTACATACATACATACATACATACACTCGAAAAACATAACCCTCCTTCCGGGTCAGTCGGGTAAAAATAGAACGGCTTTTACTAATCTTAAAAGCTTTTTACTAAACCGCCTACACACGACACATTCATTACGCAGTCAACAAATTGCTCTTACTACACGAAAACTGGAAACATGGCGACGCCACGAGCCCTAAAGTTTTCCCATCGTGGTAATGAACACGTCTATACTTCGGCGACATTCGGAGACGTTCGAGAGTATTCGGAGACTTTGCGGTGCTTATTTAGTTTACTTCGCCATATGCGGAGACTTCTGTTTATGGTGGAGCAAGAAGCATTGGTAAAGTTTGGGAATGGTTATGAATTTGCAAGTTAATAGTAAGTCAGTTATGGTGGCGGGTTATTAACTTACATGTTATTATGAATCTTTACATGTGGTCATAATACAGGTTAGATATAGAGCGTGACGGCAACCGTTTCTCAAAGTTTTTTTTAATTGGTGTAGCAGTCCTAAGCAGGTGGGTACTGCGAAGTAACACCCACCAGGCTACGGTTTCCTCACGACGAAATTACATCCTAATCCTGACTTAATAATATTATAAGTGTGTTTGTTTGTTTTACATTTGACACCAAGCAGTTTGAATGATACAAGTTTCATATCTGGCTATAAAACGTCGCTTACATCTGGCGCCGGCAGTAACCAGCCGACGTGATGCGATGTCGCTTGTCAACATGTTTCTATTGCTTTGACTTGCTACTGAATTTATCCGTATTATTGTAGAACCTACATTGTTGGTGTAGATGTAGATGTTTTAAGTCAAATATATAGTATAGTTATATATAGTTTATTGAATGTATGCATTTTTACGATTCCTTGTGCAACATTTCATGACAATCATTAGAGTGTCTTTGGGAAGACCGATAAAACTTCATGTCTACTTAAATGTGGGATGAATGAATGTTTAGTTTAACTGCGAAAAAAAAAAACATTTTTTTTTATACCACTTAGGTGGCAAACAAGCATACGGCCCGCCTGATAGTAAGCGGTTACCGTAGCCTATTGACGCTTGCAACACCAGGGGTACCACGCGCGCGTTACCGACCCTGCAGAAATCTCTTCACACCCCTTTTGAAGAACCCCATGCTGTACTCCATTGGGAAAACCACGGCGGGGACCTCATTCCACAGTCTGAGCGTCCGCGGAAGGAAGCTCCTTTGAGCCCGCACAGTACGAAACAATTCAGGTTTCAATATGTGAGGATGGACTCCCCGTCGATGGCGAGAGTTGCGATGGTAGAAGGTAGCCGTGGGCATCATCTTAAACAATTCTTCAGAACACCGTCCGTTGTACAAGCGTAGAACACACATAAGGAGGCATGATAATTTAAAATGATAAAGTAGAGTCGTTGGTAAGTGCGATAAAGCTAGGCTTTGTCACTGAAGCTATTTGTCTGTCTTTTTTGACAATTTTGGTCTGAATTATTTGTTTAGTTTTAAAGGGAAGCCAAATTATTGGACAAACAAATTTTTCATACATGTCTTTCGTACAGCATTTTATCAAATTTCAATACATCAAAGTAACGAAATAAATATTTTAATTAAATCGCAGAGCGTAATTGCGCAATGATTCAATTGAAATTAAACATTACATTATAATTACACAATTTGTCGGCCTACCGATGCTGACCATAGTACCTTGTAGTATACAATGGAAAATACTCCGCACTTTATTTTTCACAGAACTGAATTACTTATCTCCTTTGTATGCAGAAACAATTTTCAATGAGAGAGTAAAAACAACAGTAAAGTTATTTGTGGCATCCTAAAAAGGGATGTGGAGTTAACCCGAGAGAGGAACCCTTGACGTGATACTGTTTTGTTTTTTAATTGCTTATGCTCTTTACTTTTTAAACGTCTGAATACATCCAAACTTGTGAAATAAGTATACATCAATAAACCAGATAAAAGCTCTGACTAATCCCTTCGTTTAGAATTTAAATCATTTATTGCCATCTCTTACTAAATAGGTAAGTGTGAAAGAGGCGATATTGAAAAGAAAAGGCAGATGTAAGCCAAAAAGCCCGTAACACATGTACAGGCTTACCGGGCTAGCTCCGTGCATGGTCGTTACCACAGGGCAATACTTTTACAATTACGTTGGAAAATAATGGAATATTAAATTGATCATGAGACCACGGCAAATAATACTTTTAAAATAAAATAGTTATAAGATTTTAGGTCTTATTGTTGTAATGTTATCTTATCTTATCTTGTGCAGGGGCCGAGAAATAACTCGGACACTTCGACCCATTGGGATCTATTGTGGTCCCCTAGATAACTTACTCCTCCCCAGTCTCGTTGAAAACTCTTTTCATGTGTTTTACAACGAGGCTAAGAGATATGAGCCTATAGCCTTGTAGTTTTGGATATCATATCCCTAGGAGACTCATTCGCTTACCAGCCAGTGCATCGCATGTGCACAGAAGGTGCTCCATGCGTTCCGTATGTTCCCCACACAACCTAAACATGGGCGTCGCGGTTAGACCCATCTTCATGAGCATGTCGTTGGTTCCAAAGTGCCCCAAGCAGGTAGTGGATTTGCCCCCTGTCTCATATTCCAAATGCATTCCCGGGCTTTAAAAGCAGAGCCTAGGAATTTTTTGGAATGTTGTAGACCGGTATAAGACAGTTGTTGTAATGTTAACAGGAACAGATGCTATGTGCATCTAGTTTAGGCATCAATGATCAAAATGTGCTTGTATTTTAATGTACTAAAATTCAAGTCTACTATAGCAAATTGTGTTCCGATGATCAGTGGTGTCTAAATTAACAGATTTGACAGTTTTGTTTCTACTAATTTTAAGTCAAAAACCATTATGAATTTGTGCAACTCACATTGATCATTGGAGCTGTAATGGGAACGTGTCAGCTCATTTTTAGTTAAAATAGCAAACGCACTCTAGGTAAGGTTATGATTCCAAATTTTTCGCACTGTTGAAAAACCAACGTTGATTTGTTTTTATAGTATTAAAAAATTATATTAAAATATCAGTCCAACTTATATTTATTTTTCGCAAACAATGAGATTTGATGCGGTTAAACAAGTCGATAGTATTTGAAGTGACTGAAAAAGACAGACGTGACATACAGACACCACCACGCTTTAAAACACCCACACAGTATACTTATCGAACATCACAAAAACTAATGTCCATTAAGTAAGTAAATTAAAACAGCCTTGAGAACCAAAACTGATAAAACAAACGTAAATAAACGAAACGAAAAAGTAATTAAGTCAAACGCGTGCTGCGTTAAATAAATTTGGCGGCAAATAAAACATGAAGTCACATTACGCCGCTTCACGGTCGACCTGGGCCAATTATAATATCAAAGAAACAAATTGTGGCCAAACAAGCATATCACACAAAACAAATAAGGCCAAAGCGGGCCTCTGCTTTCACTGTTCTGATTGCTTCGCAAAGCGAGCTTTCCGTTGATGAAACAAATTGGCTCGCTCGAATCAATTTGAAAATCAAGTTTTAAATAAAAATAACTTTAACGGTTTTGAAATTAATCTCGCCAGTGGCCATTGTTTAACAATACTTAATTTTGATTTAACTTCTTTGTTGATGTTTTATTTTGTTTAATTATTACTATGTTTGTAGAGTTTTGGTAGATAGGTATATGGATTGATATAAGCTGTCAAATTTGATTACCCATTACTTCGTTAGATTAAACGTAAGGTTTAAAATAGTATAACAGGTACTCTTGGTTCACAATTGACATCAAACTTAGCTGCAGCCCGTATAGTGCCAAATAACGTCTAGCAGCTACTCCAACGTCATAATTCAATAACTTTTAAATCATTTTTTCTCAGCACTTTTCTAAACTACGATGTTCATTTGTCTTTATCACGGTATCACTTGAGCTTGAAATAATCTCACCATGTATTTTGGTTGAAGAAGGTAAGCTCAAAAAGTCTAGAAAGCGAGTGGCACTGAAGTGTAACTGTTGTATTTTTAGATAAATTATAAATAAAAAGTAATTTACGGTTACACAGCTTTATTTGAAGTGAAGAGAACGATATATGACATAGAACAATCAATATACAATTCAAAAATAGTAGTAGCCAGTATTCCAACATACCCCCACTTAATGGCTACTTACCCCCACTTAATCTATACTAAGGCCTATGGCCTGTATACACCTATCATGGGCCACAATTCCTAACGGCTTTGTTAATACATCAGCCGGCATTTCGACTGTAGGTATAAATCTTAATTCAGTTAAGTCAGAAACCTTTTCACGAATAAAGTGAAAACGCGTTTTTCACGTTTTTCACGTGCGTTTTTGAAAAATGTTTTGTTCGACTGTAAATACGAATTTTCTTTCGTGCTGATAACGATTTGTTGTATTTTTAGATAAATTATAAAGAAAAACTAATTTACGGTTACACAGCTTTATTTGAAGTGAATAGAAAAATATATGACATAGAACAATCAATATAACAATTCAAAAATAGTAATAGCCAGTATTCCAACAGTAACTACCACTAAATTCAGCTGCAGACTTAAGACAGTAGTACCTACTACAAACCTTACCACTGTGCTATAATGTGCTGTGCCTCCTAAACTTACCCTTCGAAAAAACTCAAAACGAAAGCTCAAATTTTGTGGCATTTGTAGACACAACCCCTGAGTTATAATTGCCTTAATATTTATACTTATCGTAAAAACCTAGCTTATCCTGTCAGAAAATGATGCCACGTTCAAAGCACGTACAAGAAAAACTACTGAACAACCAACATACATGAAATGAGAGATAATATTGCCTCAACTCACTTCCCGGTTAAATATAAGTTATAGGATCTTGTGAAATGCGATCCGGTCGAGATTGGTTGTACTCGCATACACATCGCTATTTGAAAAATGAAGATGAAATCCGGCAGTTCCACTTGAGAGCTTGTTGGCCATTATCAAGCAAGTAGACAGTATGCCTCAGCTTTCTGTCTTTAAAAATAAATATGCATTATAAAGATATTTTGCATGATAATAGTTCATTTATTCTATTATAAAATTAAGATGATTATGTCTTCTAGGAACAAAATAAATAAATATTAATTACAGCACGCGGTCGCCGTATAATTTAATTAAGTTTCTGTAGCGACGAGAGGCCATAAATATTTTTCCGTTATAAAACATTTTTCACAAAAAAATATGCTAGCTTCTAAGTCCCTTAGAAATTGTATTATTTTTACTTGTGTGGTGACTTGCTTTTTAATGACAAAATTTTAATCCTACTTTATATACAACTAGCTGACACCCGCGGTTTCACACGCGTACCGTTTTTCTTTTTTGGGTAAAACCTCCATTATTTTTCTAAAATAATAGTAGCTTATGTTACTTCTATATCATTATAGATAGATGCCAGTGAAAGTCCCGTCAAAATCGGTCAAGCCGTTTTGGCAATTAGCCGGATTAAACAGAAAGTCAATTTTAGGATCTGGGTCCTATGATGGTCAGAGCTAGTGATGTTACCATCGGTTCAGAAGTGTTCATGAAGAACAACCATAATTTTTTATGACCTGGACCAAGTCTGCTATTTTTAACCGACTTCAAAAAAAGGACGAGGTTCTCAATTCGGATGTTTGTTACCTCATAACTCCGTAATTTATTAACCGATTTGGAAAATTCTTTTTTTGTCTGGAAGGGTACACTTCTCGTTTCGTCTCATTGTCATCAGATCAGGATTTGATTAAATCTTAGTATACTTTGAAGTCGGTTTAAGCTTTTTGTAAAACAGTCCAATTATAATTGCAAACGTCATTCTAACACGATCTCAATTTTTTTTAATTGTGTATATGCCTTTGTTTGACCACAATCTCACCATGGTGAGTGATGATGTGGCCGAAGGTGGTAAGCACAAAAAGCCTAGAAGGAACACACCATAGGTGCTTGGCGACAGATTTTTAACTTTAGGGTGGTAGCCAGCCAGATAGGTACTACAAAGTACCCTACCACCGTGCTATGGTTTCCTCACGATGTTTTCCTTCACCGAACGCTCAAGCTCATTGTAGGATCCGAACCCGGGACCTTCGTCTCGGTATCCGAGTGTGTGTTGTTCACTAAATTCATAATGGTTTTAGACGCTATTGAATTAGTAGACTTAGACTACCAAAACTGTCAACTGTCAAAACGACCAATTTTAAAACAACTAATAGTTCATTGGAACATAATATAATTGTAATAGCAGACTGGGCCTCCGACTACTTTAGCTATTTATTATTCAAACATTTTAAGTTATGCTTATATTTTATGAGTAAGACTTATTATCCCAGTTTCCAAATATAGCTCGTCAAAAGCCCAAAACTTTTATTAAATCCCGCGAGCTGGCACACCCCCGCACAAAAGTAAAATTCAAATCACATAAGCCGTTCCGGAGTAATCAGCTTATATACTCATACGTGTCAGTAAAAGTACGTACACATGCTTACACGATGAAAAATGAACCATTTTTTTATGCTAATAGGGATTCTTTTACCAAAACCCTTTATCCCAATATCTTAGGATGTGTGATGGCGCGGTGATAAAAATGTTTAGTTCTTTGTAATTGTATATAAACAAACTAACTTTCACTCCACGGTTTTACCTGCATTCTCGATGATCGTATGTCCAAATTCGTTCAGCCACACATACTTTTGCATTTATAAGTAGGGTTAGTGATACTGTGTGATTGAAATGATTAAACGCTTCGTTTTCCCCGTAGTGAACCCTACCTGTAGATGATAACAGTTGACGAAGCAATTGACTTGTTGCGTGTTCACTGCGAGGTGTGTAGGCGGGAGGGGAAGCCGTGCGGTTAGCTAATCGCCTTTACATAATCAATAACATGTCCTAATGTAACGTGCCGCCTCCGTGCCAGCCTCTATTGACTTAGTATACATGTCTAATTGATTTATTAGGCATTCTATTAGTGAATTGTGTTTGAAATCGAGTAATATATTACTGCATTCCTTATGTATACTTTGTGAACTTCAAAAGTAAATCTCTCACACCTAATCTATACTTATAGATGCAAATTTTCAAATATTGCACTTAACAAAATATTATAGTTTATGTTAAAAGATCTTGCCTGCATAATATTTAAAAACGCCAATCAATAGTTTAGAAAATCGTGGTTGAATTTTATAAAGTGTATACGTAATTATACACGTGACTGTACCAGCGGTTTCGTCTAAGTTAACAGGTAAAAAAAGTGTACCTACGTCTATCGTCGGTTCTAAGCTTCTTCTGTGTTTACCTCCTTAGGCCACATTATCACACACCATGGTTATTAAAATTGTATCCTACAAATTATATATTAAATGCGTTTGTTTGCCTGTTACTCAATTACCCCGAGGATTTAAATGAGCTTTGGCATACAGAAAGATCATACCCTGAAATAAAATAGGGTACTTTTTATATCATAACAGCATTAGATCCCTCGGCGGCCGGGTCAGGGGCAAGTCCAACATAAAAAGCGTCCCTTTCCGTCAAACTTAATTAATATGGGCCACGTAGATTACCCATTGTCATTCACTTTAGTAAAATGTTATGTATAGTTTATACAGAACATCCAGTACTAAAAGTTCTCACTCCATATTCACACCTATAAGTAATAGGATAAGTTCCTTTTTCCAATGACTTACAAAATTGGTTCCTGCTTAAATGTTGCAAGCGTAAGCGTGGCGTGGCATGTGCTAAGAAAACTTATTAAAACGTAAGTATCTTGGTTCTTGAACTAGAATTAGCGACAAACTTTTCCACTTAATAAGTTCACTTGGCACAATTTGCATGTCGACACGTTCTTACGGATTTATTACACTGAAAGCGAAGCTAACTCATTCATGATAATATCAATAATATTCATAACCAATGTCTAAAAAGTATTTTATTTCCCATCTAATTGCGTTTGTTTGTTTGTTGGTTTAATCAATTGGTTCTAACGATTTTTTTCAAAATAAGCAAGTAAAAATATGTATTAATTATTAACTGGTTTTGAATAAAACAAATAATAAAATGCACATAACAGCTTAGGAATATGTGCTTATCCTATTTAGCTACACCAGCGCACCTCTAATGCGGTCCAAAACATATCAATTAAAATAAATTGATCAAATTCAATCTTACTACTATACTATACTAAAGATTTTCCATTATTGGAATTCTAAAATGCTAAAACCACAGCACAGAATAGATAATGGACCATAGCATATTATATCTCAGCTTATAGTATTTTGAACTGGAAAGCAACCATAACGCCAGACACGATAATGTGCATACCGAAATGTTCAGACTAATTCCGACTTTACGAAAAAGATCCGTGAATACCGAATTAAATTATATTGTGCTCTTTGCGTGTAAGAATGCCCTATTGTTAGGATCGATCTAATAAATGTCAATAATCTCATTTATGTAGAAGGTTAATAAGAGGTCAGATTATATAAAGAATATAGATTCAGTCTACTTTGTAGTTTTGCCGCTGCGCCGGGGCACGTAATTGTTTTCAGTGCGATTAGAATGTAAATATTATGTAATGAATCTAAGCTTGTTTTGAAAAGAGTAATTGCTGAGTTTATAGCCGGCTCTTCTCAGCAAATGCAACCTTCCGAACCGGTATTAGAGTATTTGATTTTGAATTTTTGAAAGGGAAGAAAACATACTAGTATTTTTAATATTTTCTTTCAGATAATATTAATCATAAACTCTGAATAATTCCATGATTTGTATACGATACGTAGGTTACATAGTAACAAATTAATAGCACGGTACATACCTAGATATATGTACCGTGATAATAGTAATATGTGTAGATTTAATCGAGATAGTATTGATGAAAGTATTTTATTTGTTTTGATTTTGTCATTGTTTACATTATATTGTTTTGATATTCGAAGCGTCATCATAAAATCTAATAGTAAAAAAAAATGCTGAGTAAAATTACGTCTAAAATCTGCCATATTATTATGTCATAAAATATCCCAGTCATTCTTTTGTTTAATTAATTAGCATTGTTTCATAAACCGATGCACGTGTAGTCGCTATCGGAGTGTTTTAGAAACTGTGCCATTGTTTTCAATTTAGTGAATAATATAGTATTAAGCCTTTGTAAACAATTAGTTTCGACTGTGATAAAGCTTATGTAACAGCCGTGTTAGTCATATCAAACGCAAGTAAAGCTATCACGCTGTATTGTTACTTATAATTATAAAAAAAAGTTATATTTGCATCTGTGATAAAAGTAGAGGATGTTGACGACGGAAACTGTAGATACTTGTATAATTGTATCGTACCTTTGAATAAATCTACTTTGAACAAATATTCGCATCATTAATTTAGTAGGTATGCCACAATAATAAACATTACAAAAGATAATTGGACTGTTTTACAAAAAACTTATTAGTATTTATTTTAGTATTTATATTTATTATATAGAATTTATTTAAAAAAAAAACATACAACCGAATTGAGAACCTCCTCCTTTTTTTGAAGTCGGTTAAAAATAAGTCAAATAACGCACAATAAACAAGAAATTTTCAAAAAAATTAGCAACCTTATGGGAACGTCCATGTTACGCGAATCGAGCACGAGCCGAGCCACGAACGAACCTACAACGAACCTATAACAAGCACAATACGACTACCTTTTCGAAATTTTAGTTTTCAATTTTCAATTGAGTTCTTGAAAGCGAACAATTGAAAAATTCCTGAAAATGGTAAAAATGTTGAAGTTATGAAACTCAGCGGCATCGTTCAGAATCTGAAGCCAGGGAATAGTTCGCCACACAATGTTGGTCCAACGTTTGCGAAGGGTAAATATTTGTTGTACAAACATCAACGGTTCGTTGGGATCGCGGATGTGTTCGGGGCCCTTTATACCACACGGATTATTATAGATAAATATCCTGAGACTTCATTCATGGCCAACTGATTCCGAACTAAGCAAAGCTTATGCGATCACCAGGTTAATAATGGTGCCGATTCTGTTGTAAATCGCACTAATAATTTAGTCACATCCCATCTCTTTCTTACGAACATTATTGAAAAAGGATAGAACATATTTAAAGCTGTCAAATTAATCTTTGCAGTCTTATTTTACGTGTATTTAGGTGTAACCGCGATAGATGGCGACTAAATTTATAGTGAAAACGAGCACTGAACTAATTTGACAGGACTACATTTCTTACATCCTTTTCTTATGTTGTATGTTCTAATTAGTTTAGTTGTAAACAACAGAATCAGGGCCAGTGTACTTTATAAGAACCAATTCCCATTGGTTCCCATTTCGAGATTTGGGATTCGCCATTTTTTTGTGATTTACAAAATAATTACTAGTAAGTAGTAGTTGGCAACGGCATCAGAAATCACAGATGTTGCACGGAACACCAGAAAAGATATATTTGCACGAAGTAAATATATAACATATTTTCACCTTATTTCCACGTATAATATAAAAGTCGTTCAATCCATTGCTATTCAGGAACGGGGAAAGATTTGAACGCTTTTTGGCTTCACTTGCACTCGCAGACTGTTTGCTCGGCAAATTTACCTCTTATATAGTGACCGGTGTACCGTGGTCGCTTGCAAAATGTGGGGTAATGCTGGATATACTAGTATAGAACCAATTACCATAACCTCTGTCATGTCTAACGTCCATAGATGACAATAATCACTTGCCATGAGGTGTGCCGTATCCTTTCTGTCATGAAAAACGAGTACGTATTCAGCTTGACCATAAAAACGTACTGTCTACGTTTATTACAAACTTAATTAGGAATATAATCTACGCAATAAAGGGTCTACAGTATTACTGACTGGCATATTCAACATCAGCCTATGATATCCCACTGCTGAGTACAGGCCTCCTTTCACAAATCTGGGTGAAAGGGAATGGGTGAAATCCACCACGCGTGCCCACTGCGGATCGGTGGAGGTAGGCTAGTACTCAACCTACTGTTGGAGTTTTCAAGCCGCCTCGGAGGCCTCCAACTAGCTTAACGACTATTACAATTAAGTGATAACCGGGACCAACGGATTTACGTGCCTTCCGAAGCATGGAAACACTCGATCTGAAATACCACTAGGCGGTCACCCATCCAGGTACCGACCACGACGGTGCCGATCGATTAGAACGGCTAATTATGCTACACCACGAGCGCTTCGCTTCGCATATTCAACATAACGTTTAGCTAATGAGCGAGCTTAACAGTAAATGTAATATTCATTGAAGCACCGTAGAGTCAGAGTCAGTGAATGTGCTGAAAATAAAATAATTACTTTATAAATGTTCGGTGGAGGCGTCTAGCGCGGTGTAATTAATGGAGGCTTGTTTAATAAATTGATATAAATTGTTGTGCTGTTCGCTGATGACGGATGGCTGAGCCTTCTATCACAGTCTATAAAACCATACAGTCGTTCGACGAAGCCGTCGACAGGGCAATCGTGCGGGGTGTGAGGGGCGAGACGTGGCCCGACCTGCGAACAAAACGATGCTAGTAGCTCGGGACACATCATACTTTATATGGCTGTCGCGATACTGTATAGACGTTGTCGGCATTTTCCATGAGATCAAAGACGTCGGACGACTGTATGATTTTATAGACTGTGCTTCTACTTTGAGTTATAGCGAGTCACTTTATTAATAACTATATTTTAAAGAAAACACGTCAGAGTCGTTAGTAAAATTCCCACCTCAGATAAACTTTTCTGCGCATGAATATTCATACATAGAGACATAATATCTCTCTGTTCTGGGGCTATCTATAACTTTATATTTAAACGAAATCTAATAGTTATTTATGCAACTGTCATATAATAAGGGGTGTTAAAACACGAATGTGATAATAGTATCACATGAGGGTTTTAATTCCTAGTTATGTACAGTTGCATACAAGACTTTATCTACACCCATGATTATTTTTGTAAGCAACAAAGTAATTTTCGACGTGAATTCGAATAACCTCTAATATTTTTTTTTTATTACGGTGCTGTGATAGTGTAACGCGCCTGCATTAAAATGTTCTTTTTTTGAAATTCATAAGGATACCACGGAGAATGTGGCTGTTTGATGAGTAAGGAATGGGTCCGAAAAAGCAAAAACAAGGAGTTGTATAATGAAATTCAGTACAACATTATATCACTGTTTTGGATGATATAATGGTTACTATGACAACCAGTGTTTTAATGTTGGCAATAAGCTAACTGTTTCAGGAACTCTTATAGAGGATTTATAGCATGGGTGTAGATAAAATTATGAATCAATTACCTTTTTTTCATAATACAAGCTTTGCTTAGTTTTAGGCGTAATCATCTATGTGAATAATCTCCCAGAATCAGGTTACTAATACATCAGGTTCTCTGGTTAAAGTTGGAGTCTCAGCCTTGTTATCATCATCAACCTTTTGTTTTAAATGACCTGATCGGCCGGATGGTTTGGCACTGATATGGACGCCACATATGTTGATACACTCGCGCCATCTCACTTACCTGTGACTTATAAAAATGCAGGGGCAGCTGCCTATATATACCTTTTGCGGTCGAGACCATGGGACCATGGGGGTAAGAAGCTCACCAATTTGCTCACACTTTGTCATCATAATTGTTCGAGGCCTCCGAAGACCAGCGGGTGAGAACTTTTTGAGCCAATGCATTAGCTTGACTATCCAAAGAGCAAACGCTGCCAGCCTGCTGGGAACCTTGCCGTTAGTCGGTGGCATTGGACTCGAGGAAATTGTCTACTATGTAGAATTATGCAGTATTTTGTGCATATTTGTTTTAAATAATATAATTATCAGTAGGCATCTAAGTAGGCATTGGTAAGGCACCTACCATACATTAACCTTCTATATTTACATCGATCATATTTAAAACGCTTTCGACAACACTAAGTAACAGTTACCTTTAAATAACTGTTTGGCTATGATTAATATTCATTAATACGAGTCAGGTCGGTGTTCCTCCCTTTGACTCTATTAGTTCAACGATTCCCGTCTCAATCAGCCCTCCGGTGTCCGTGGCCGCATTTCAAATGATTTTACTGTACCGTAAATCTTATTTGAATATTATATTAAATTTCTGTGCTAAGATTTATAGGCCCTAATTGTGACGAAGGACAGAGAAAGCATTAATATTGCTTGTGCCATAGTATAGCTGGTGGTACGATTTCATTGACTGTGAGGCTAGGAAGTTTAATATTTATCCATATTTAATTGACTGACCAAGTAACACTATATTGAAAAGTCTATTATTTATTACGTGAAGTTATTATTTTAAAAGTTTATGTGTATGTTTGAAGCAACTTGGTGCATAAAGTTAAAACCTTTAAGAGTTTCTTTGCCAATGTAAAAGCAACTCTATATGTCATGTCTTTTGTTACCCTTTCATGACAAATCCTTTGACTGATCCCAGCGAAATTAGCACACAGATAGACTATGGTATGGAGAAGGACATTAGATCCGTTTCATTCATCCCGATAAGGCAGTAAACGTGCATGGGACAGCTATTACATAGTCAAAGGCCTGAAAAATTTAAATGAAAAGCATTAACAATAAGCTCTTATTTCCAAAATTTTACGACACATAAACTATAGAAAGTTGATTATTGTAGTATATTTATTATTAACTAAGATGTTCTTACTAAAATATTCCATTGTGGTAAATAAGAAATATTTGGTATCAAAAATAGGTGATTTATATTCTGTGCACAAAAGAACAACACTGAATTTGGCCTGTGTTGTATACTTTATAAAATATTCAATAAATAAGTTTATAGTATAAAATGACATCTCTAAATCTAGCAATGAACGGGTCTTTAGTACATTCGGCTACACTCTTTGTTCGACCGCGTACCGAAAAGCCTAAAATTGAACGACAACAAAGTAAAATGAAAAGATTCAAAGAAAATCGAAATTTATGCAGTTTCTTTCATTAGCGACTTGAATATGATACTAAAAAAACTAAAATTAATCCATGGGATCTAACTTAAAGGATGCTGAAAAACATCGTTCGTTATTTTCAACGAAAAAACTGCTTATTATTCTATAACACAACACAAGTATATTTACGAAAGTTCGTTTTTTTGTTTAAATAGAGTAGAGAGTATTTGTTACGTTTTGAACTAATCTTGAAGAAAATATATAGAGGTAACTTAGGGCTATGAGATATTGCACATAATAAGAAACCACGACATATATTAGATACAAAAGTTTTATACATTCTCCCAAGTAACTTCATAATACAGCTACTGTAATATCATCAGCAATGGCTTCCAATAACTTGTGTCGCGAACACGTCCTTTTGTTTTTACTATTATTGAGCTATAAATAAATATTTTCGCGTTATCCCACCATTCTTCTGTCGCCACTATATCACTATATTGCCGACCACCGCTGCGTGTTATACAGCCTTAGTATTTATTACTGCTTTATTTAATAACCGGGACGGAAGATTTGTATACACTGAACCTTTTTGCACGTACCTCGTTTAAATTTCTTTATTTAATTGGAAAGTAATGTAGGCTTTATTTATATTATAGATATGTTAGACAATCAAAATGTTAGTATTTATATATTGAAACAATTAAATAAAAAAATACGTCGAGGCTTCAAAATCGTTGTTAAAAAACGATGGCCCATTAAAACCGATAATATTATTATAATAAAAATAGATTTAATCCTGTTTTAAATCTACAGTGTAAAATTATCCCAAAATTCTTAAACTTCAAAATAATTCTATTTCTTGCCAGTTAGTAAATATTGTCATAAATGTATGCAACAAAGTGCCAAAGCGTCGACAGCGACTTATTACGAGTTGGCTTCCGCGGAATAAAATTCCACTTCGCAAGTTTCCAAGCCAATACTTGCCACACAATCTCGCTTGCAAGATATTCCCACATAACCTGAACCTGGCAATATGGAACCCCAGATAGCAAAAGTAATTTAAATATAGAACTTCTGTTTTCAAACTTGCCACAAACTTTTCACTCAAGAGTATCTCAACATTTCGATACAGTATCGAATACACGTAGCTTTCCGGTAAAAATACGGGGAAGTTATGCAGAACTTTTAAGTTTCAACGTTTTCGCTCAGAGTTTGTTTTGATTGACAATGAGTGGAATAACCATAGGACGGTGTTTGAATATATTAAGGGAATTATGATCACGCAGGTTTCGGAGTTATTATCACTTAATTGTGATAGTCGTTAAGCTAGTTGGATGCCTCCTAGGCGGCTTGAAAAGTTCCAACAGTAGGTTGACCACTAGCCTACCTCCACCAATCCGCAGTGGGCACGCGTGGTGGAGTATTTGCCCATTCCCTTTCACCCTCATTTGTGAAAGGAGGCCTGTGCTCAGTAGTGGGACATTATAGGCTGATGATGATGATGAAGAGGTTTCGGAGTTATCTAATATTTTCCTGGTATCAAAAGCTCTATGTTAATCAAAAGTAAGATCAAGTATAAGTGCCAAGTATCACCCGAATCTGCTCAGCCATTACGACGTAATTGAGTAACAAATTAAAGATTCTTCAAGAATTCTTGTCTAGTAAATAAGGATCTCTTTTAGAAAAGTCTTATATTTTTTTTAGAGAATGTAGCTCAATTGCATATAGAAACTCATTCAATCGTAAGATACTACATATCTCTATCCAAGATTCATAACTCCACAAATTTTCATCAAAATCTGTTGAGTGGATTTGCCATGAAAATCAAGCCAACTTAGCATTGTAAGACAGTGGCCAAAAAATATCAAATTGTATAGCGAAAGAGAAAAATATATCGTCAATAATAAAATAAAAAGTTTCATAAACAATACGCAAAACGAAGCTGAAGGATCGGAGCGGAGCGTTAAGGAGGCGGTGAGGAATGCCGATAATAAATTCATTCATAACGAGTCGGGGCGAGACGCGCGACAATCGAATGCCGGAGCGAATATCTCTACACTACGATTTTATATTGAAAACCTGACAAACGCTTATATAAGTTTAGAAGAAATGTTTGGAGATATATTTAACTATTATTGTATAAAGTAAAATTATTAACTAAACTAAAGAAATATTTATTAACTATTTTTTGATGCGATGGAAAATCAATACTACGAGTTCGAAAGGACCAAAAGGAAAAAGAAAAGGATGTAGGCCGTAAAGAAGGTGGGCTGACAACGTAATAGAAACAGCAGGGAATTACTGGTAGACTATTGGCAAATAATTATGGAAACTGTCAATTTTACTGAAGCTACGAAAATGGTTAGATAGATAGACAGATAGATAACTCTTTATTGTACACCAGAAAAACAGTTAACAAAACAGATAGAAAAGAACATAATATTAATAACTGTACAATGGGTGGTCTTATCGCTAAAGAGCGATCTGAACAAAATGTATCAATTCTACAATATGCCAAATGAACTTCTACGACCGCTAATCACTGAAATATTTAGCCATATTGTTCTACGACGGGCAAAATTTTAAATTTCCCACCTCATGCTGTACATCCATTTTTTGAATTCTTTTCTCTTAGGTGCATTCCCAAATTGAATATCTGTATCCGTCATGATACTTGCAGATGTAATTCCATTATTAGAACTGTAGTCAGTCAGGCGGTTTACATAAACGTGTATAGTTTTTTCAATATATTTTACTTATTGTAGGCTTCAATCCCACTGCCTTCGCTGAGGCAAACAATGTTTCTGTCGCTGAGGCGAGTTGAAAATCCATTGTATCACCATAAATCATTAACGTTTAATTTTGCAATCACCCTTGCAATTAACAGGAAACCATTACAGTTTTTATAATTCTTGGCGGCACACTCCTTAAAAACAGTACAGTAAAAAAACATACTACTAACATAAAAAATCAACGAATTGAATGGTTCGAACGGTACCTGTAATCCTACATGTTTTTCAACATTTTCCTTCACGTGTTGGAACTTACTGAAACTTTCTAAATGAGCCAATTTGACGTTTCAGATGTTTATAAAAAAGTTAGTACTTCGATATTTCAGGAAACAATGAATTAGATGGCTATCATCTTACTATGTGGCGATGATAGAACAAACTCGTATCAAATCCTGCAATAATATTTAAGTAAAACATCATTTAAAGGAAGATTGAAAAAATCTAAGGTGTTTCGCCCTCAGCTAGAAAATCTATCACCAAGTGTGTTACCGCAGTTGCACTTGAGAACCAATTGACTTCAAGGCTTTGTAGAAATACTAATTTACCTATGATACAGTATGAGGCACGAATGGTGAGCACAGCAGTAATGGGGGCAAGCTCGCGCATGTATACCTTTGGCCAAATGACACGCAATAATCCAATAGACGACGAGCATCGACTGACGAACCAAACGTGTGCAGCTAGGCGCTCCCCCTTCTTCATTCCGCCAAACAGACCGAAAAATTAACAACTGCGCAGGTGTCAATCTGTGCTCATCACTCGTACCCCTTACTACCTGCTTGTCGGACAAAAAAAACTGAGTTAATAAACTAATCCTTCCCTCTCCCTCAAAGTCCTATCGATAAACAAAGACAAGATATCACTATAGAAAATCTCGTCCGAATTCCAAATACCTACCTCCGTCACAAGAATGTAACAGCACTTTGACTTGAGGAGCCTCTCTGGGGATACAACAAAGTAAAAATAAAATTATTCCTCGACCGGTTAAAGTTAGACCGATCACCTTTGTCGTGAGCGGAACACTAAAACGTTCTGAGACTTTTACGAGTGGAAACTTGTAGTTTTATTTTTGAAACGTAATTTACTTTTGGTTCTCCTGAGGTTTATTTGCCTAGTACGTTCATGAAGCAATTTTTAATGAAAACGAAAGTTAGCTGTTCATAAGTATATCCTAATCCTAATTTCATAACTAATATTATAAAAAAAACTAGCTGTCCCCCACAGTTTCACCCGCGTTCCCGGGATAAAAAGTAGCCTATATCCTTCTCCATACCATAGGCTATCTGCATGCCAAATTTCATGATGATCCGTTGAGTAGTTGAGGCGTGAAGGCGTAACAAACAAACAAACAAATAAACAAACAAACTCACTTTCGCATTTATAATATTAGTTAGGAAAAAATGCAAAAGAGAGCTTGTTTATTTCGTTGTTTGTTACAACGAAATAAACTTCACGCCTCAGCTACTCAATGGATCATCATGAAATTTGAAATGCAGATATCCTATGGTATGGAGAAGTACATAGGCTACTTTTTATACCGGACGACTTATAGGGGGCGACTGTTGAAGTATCAAGACTATTGCGATATAGTCCAGAAATAATTAAGCAAGTTTCTTGTATCAACTACTTACGAAATCAATACACATTTTTATGCAAATTTCGAATATTTGAAAAATAAAATCTATTTTACTCAAAAGAAAAAGATTATTAGGTAACATGAATTTCGTCTTCATTTACAATTTCATCAAGCGCTTGAATCTAAAATTACTTTCCATAAAAAAATATCTATTGAAGCGTCTTCAGGAGGCAAATTGAATATTCATGAAGACTTGATTATAGTTTCGAAAGTTCTAAAGAAGTTATGAAATTGCGATTTTTTTAAGATTCAGAAGTAGCGATTGGATTGTATTGAGCTAATCCGAGATTTTTTGGGTTTAATCTCAATAATTGAGCGTAAAAGAGATATCAAAAGTTATCTATATATCCATTCAGTTATCAAAGCCTTACATGAGATGTCATGCCAAGTTAGTGACGTCATCTTGGCAGTTACATTTGTTAAAATTGAAAGAATTAATTCTAAATTCTATGCGAAAATAAACTAATTTCGTAAAAACAAAAATCTCTCCGTGGAAAGTACGGCGAGTACCATATACTTTGCAGAATCCACCGATTGAAAATGTATAACCTAACACATACTAGCGTTTTCAGGCAGCGTACTTCAGTCAGAGCTAGTTACTTTATAGATAGTAACTTTATAGTTAAGATGGGACCACAGACCACTTACCAGCTTCGACCACATAAAATAAGAACGAAAATTCCGCAAAGATTTTCACCAACAAGATTAAGTGCAAACATAAAACATCTTTCATCACTTAGCCTCCAAAAATATATTTTTAAAGAAGTTAATTGCCAGAGCACATTGAGCTCCTTAATCGTGGGATCCTCTCGGTTGATAAGCTTAGCTGCACCGCTGATTTACCGTCGCAATCTACACCCATTAGCAGAATTAGCTGGATAACTCCCGCTGAGTTATTGCCGATAGATCCATTTTCAGTCGACAGCTGGAAATATGTATTGTTGATCTAAGAAGGGAATTCGGGACGTTTAGTTTGTTAAAGATTTTTAACTGGTCTTTGGTTGACCATGACCATGTTCCCAAACTAAGCAGAACTTATACTACGGAAACCAGATGGCTGATATCTATACCTATTAAACAGTATCGTCACTAACAGATAGACAACCTATCAGCTCAGCTAGGAAATATTCCTTGAATGCTCTGATAAAGGGTTTTTTACGAGGGAAACTACTGAATGAAAAGTTAGTAGGTATGTAGCTACTGCATATATATAGGTATTTTATACTTTTAAAATGTAAACGTGTTTATTAGTGCAGTGTTTCTATATACTCTCAAACTCCTGAAAATGATGCATTTTCAATTTCCAGATTTCAAATTGCAAACGTAGATTTCTCATATCTAATCACCGAATTTGGTGCGCGCTCAATTCAACACATTCATTGGACAATGCGTTGCGTGTACTTAATGGGTAATATTCTAGGAAACGGCTCCGTATGAGCTTTTATATAGAACTTGCAAATTATGCAACATTTGTGGTAGGCGAAATTAAGTTCCATGTAGGTAAATGAAAATATGTTTGATTATTGAGTAACATTTGGACTCTTAATTGTTCCTTTGAATAATTCTATCAATATTCAAGAAACAACGATTCCTCTTTGGTGCTTTTATTGAATTTAAATATTGAAGTATTTTTTGAAATCTTTACGTGTCTTTATAGGTAAATCGAAAACAGGTGGTATCGGGTATCGCGATAGATATGGTAATACCATACAAGATACTCGGTGGTATATATTGTTACTACCGCTACCGGCACCGGTATGTGCTACCCCTTATAATGTGCCTGTAGACAATCATGGCTTATAATACAAAAAAAATGGGGCTGAAACGCCTTCCAATTATGAGATAAGAATTATGTAAAAATAGGAGTTTTTGGTCTCATTTTCACCATTCTATAATTTAATTATTTCTAAAAATCTAGAATAACTCTTCTAGCTTTTATGGAATGAAAATATTCTGAGCGAACTATTTCATCTATGAAGTTCTACCAAAGCTTTATTATTTTTTTTGAACTGATTTCAAATTCAATATTTTTCAGTCAACGCGTAACGTCAATAAATAATACATAGCAAAAGTTTGTGCGTATCTAGACCGATCCATACATTTACATAATAATATGTGAATAAATTACATCGCTACTTGCGACAAGATGGAAACTTCCCATCAATCTGCCGCTGGCTGGAGCCGCGTTTCCAAATGGTCGCATTTTATGACGCTACTTTGTTTAATGTAAGTAAGCGGATGAATTCGCTAACTTATAAACACTGCCTCAAGTTTGGCTAAGTAAATTAGTATATGTTTAACTTTAAGAGGATATGAGGGTGATTCTAATGGTGCGTCCATGCTACGCGAACCGAACACGAGCCGAGCACACGAGGAGCACGGATTCGCGTAGCGTGGACGGATTTGCGAGCATCGAACGAGCGTTCGGCTTTTTTCGTAGTCTGTTTTTTCGCGAACACAGGGATTTGCATCGCGCTCGTGTTGTGTGCTCGTTGTACGTCCACACTTGACATCGCAATAACGAACGAATTCTGTTCATGCGTGGCTCGTGGTTGGTTCGCGTAGCGTGGACGCACCATTCGATTTATCAATTATAATTATTCTTTACTATCCTATCTATTACGGATAGGGCTCCCCTAATTATTTTCACAACGAATGGTTTTGGACCGCTTGCATCCAGCGGCTGCCAGAGTCGCGTACCAGTTTGACGATCCACCAAGATGGGAGGATGTCCCACTCAGCGCTTTCCGACTCGTGATCGCCACATAAAAGCCTTTTGTTATCGGGTAATTGCGCGATGTGTCCTGGCCATTATCACTTACCGACTCTACGCAAAAAAAAACAAAAATCTATATTCGTATATTGATAAATAAATATACATTAAAATAAAGGTATTTATCACTTTGGTGGCACATAAGGATCCAGCCTGCCTGATGATGGTGGTAAATGCTCCTCCTATAGACAGTTGCATACCAGGGGGCATTTTCAATTTTCAAGCAGGCAGGCTTGAAGAACTTTTCTTTGCTTTTTCTGCCTGCTTGTCAATCTGTTAACATACAAAAATGTTTGCACAATATAATATTTTTACAAAATATTGGATATTATTCTATTGCTTAATTAATTTCAAAAAACACAAAGCATAAAAATACACAAAGCATTGTTTATACGTATATTTTTACAGCGATGGCAACCCTACCGCGTGTCTTCATTAACCGGCATTAAGGCGATGACTCGACTTGATGAGCCCTTTTGTTCGCCCCCTTTGGCCCCCTTCGCCCCCTCTCGCCCAACACGCAACCACACTAAACATCTTCAGTAAATTAACTCGTAACGTTATTGTCGTTTTAAGCAAATTTTAGAATAGCATGTTCGGATAATAGACTCATTATTTCTCTGCTGGAAAATGCTATTTTTATTTTCAATATATTTCTTAATTAACGCTCACATTTTCAGACAATCCTGAATTCTGGGAAACATATATTGTTTCCCACATTCAATCATGGCATGGATTACTTTAAGTGTTTTATTATACTTATTAAATACAGATGTTTTTCTTTTTTGTTTCTTAAATACACTTAAGACGTATTCTCATGTAAGAAAATCAATGTATTTATATACATCGCAACATCCTTTACATTTTTTTCAATTGAGTGTCCATTGAGAACGTGATTTATTTCAATCAAGTTTTTTTTTTATATTTTTATTTTATAAAAGTTACATCAATTTACAATAATATATATCTGCCAAAATGCATAGCAGTTTGTCGGCAGAAATTATCTAGTCAATTCAGTTTTTAGATATAATCCGAATGAACATTAGAATTTTGAGTTTCTACCTAAGAATGAAATATAAAAACATCTATCAGACATTATCCCCTGAATTATTAACCACATGTACCAATACAACACCTAAACTGTTATATTAATATCACATACGAAGATATTTCCCAGGAGCTGGCTTCAAACACGTTCTAGCAAATAGGATAACAATTTTGCAACTTATATTGCTACCTAATCGACATCTTATATTAGTAACTCACTAACAAAGTTGTCTTTACCCGAAGTAATACATAAAGTTGGTACATTATTTGTCTGTCAATCAAACAGAATGGCGTGGAGGCTTGAAATAAGCAGAGTTTTGCAAGTTATGCTATTAGATGAATGTGTGGAGATAGGATTTTGAGGAGAAATATATAGTAGAACCTCACAAAGAAGTATAATTAAATTACAGAGACTTAACACGAAGTTAGAATACAGTCCAATGTCGCCCACTTGCGTAAGATTTTTTGTTAATGTAAGGATCTATGATTTAGAGAATTTCGAATGAACTTGGTATCACCTCCTGGAATGGATTTGCCAAATTAAATTCCTCCATCCCTTTTTCTCCATCGAACCATAAGACGAATAGGAATTTTCCAATTGAACATAAAAAATATTCATTTAGATCTCACGTCTTTTATTAGCGAAGCCATTATTAGTTGCGGACTTGGCCTTCGTCCACATTTATAATAAGTAATAAGTATTGAGACTGCCATTGTCACCGTTCATTTGTAAGGTATCCAGTACGCTGGCAGCCTTACCTTTAAAGATGGGCAAGCTAATACGTGGGCTGAAAAGGGTCCCCACTACTGCCCAGCCGGTCTTCGGAGGCCCCAGGCTAAGTACTGTGTAAAACTGTGTAAAATTAGTGGGGCCGTAGGTATGTTTCTTTGTTACCTTAGTAAAACTACACGAATCTATTGTTACAAAGTAGATCAAGAAGTATTCAGTCGCAGTGCGGCAGTGTAGCGATACTACTAAGTTGTCGCGTGTAGTAACCACAAATAGTTTATTATGTTAATAGCTCTTTTTCAATTTCAATGCAAATCTGTTCAGTTAGGTTATCGGTGTACTAATTTATGGGTCGGAATTATTTATGGCATCCGGCTGGTAATTAAATTTAATTATTAAAGCAAGTCACTATAGCGCGGCGTTGCTATGGTAAGCTGGTATGTTAATAATATTTCAATTAGGCATCTTTGAACTCAATCTCACCATGATTATGTGGCTGACGATGGTAAGTATATAAGTTATGTCGAGTTTGCCACAACACTAGCTCGACTCTCGTATCGTGTCCTGTCACTAAAGGACTATTAAGAGTTTTTTTTTTTTTTTATACAACTTAGTCGGTAAACAAGCATACGGCCCACCTGATGGTAAGCGGTTACCGTAGCCATATGGACGGTTGCAACACACGAAGCATCGCTCACGCGTTACCGACCTTTCCCCCTCCCCTATGAGCTCTGGCGACCTTACTCACGCACAGGAACACAACTTTACACAACATAAAGTTATTTGGCTGCGGTATTCTGTAAGGTGGAGGTACTTCCCCAGTCGAGCTGCTCTTGAGCGAATAAACGCTATGCTCTACCTCTCTTAAAGAGTTAAGAGTTTTGACAGATCGAAACATTATCGATTCCCGCGTGTGTGGCAAAGTTTTATTATGATTCTTTAATATTATATTTAGGGCTTGTTTGATGTACATAAGCTCTAATAGTACCTATACAAAAACTGAAAGAGAAAATCCCTTTTCACTCTCAAGTTTAGTGTAGTTGTTGAAACACTTTGGTTAGCTTAGCTAGAAATCAGTTTAGCGTAATGGAGCCGGCCACTATGGTACCAGGGACAAAACAATCTATTAGCTTACGGGCAAGCCACAAGCAACATAAACAAGCTGTAAAAAACTAAAGCACTTAAAAATTAATAAATCAAAAATTAAAAAGAAATTAGAAAGAATCTCGCTTCAATTCATAAAACGAACAGATTTATCAAAACAAACCAATTAAGCGTGAATCTTCAGAAGTCAGATAATTTCTAAATTACCCTTCAATATTTATGGCTGCCGTTAAAATAATGGCGGTCATTAAAAACGATTGTAATGGCTTATTGTCGGTATCCGACGATCTCGCGTTTTGGAAACATAAATTTTATTTAGTTCATTAATTAGTGAAACAATAACTCCTATTTCATTATCTGATACGCATATTAATATTTGTGGAATATTATCCAGTAATTACTTTGCTTCGTAATAACTTCGTTATTTGAAAACATGAACGTCGTATATACACACAACACAGACATTATACACAAAAGTTTATTCGTCTATTCACATCAAAGCACATATTTATTAAAAATGTAGTTTGATTTAGCGTAAAATATTGTGGGAATAATATTAATCGAATTAATTAATTTGAATTGCCGTTTAAATGCATCGATTCGAAGTGCTCTCTATTTTGAATAATTCGATAAATTTTAATTCAATACCATTTTTATTGAATTTAAAGTGGAATTCATTTCGAAAGGGTTAGTGGTTTATATCTGACTATTGTATTTACTGTGTAAAATAACGTAAAAGAAAGTAAACAAAATTATGTTGAACTCTACGCTTTCGTGTTGATGGTGATAAGCCGAAGATGCAAGAAGAAGATGAAAGACTTGCTGAGTTTCTTGCCGAAGTCTTCTCAGTTCAAGTTGTATTTGGAACCGGTGTAGAGTCATTTGTTAACTTTAAATAAATAATTTTTGATGTTGATGTTGCAGGCCTTCCTTTATGAAAACTTGGTTAATCCAGATCCAGCTTAGAGTATTTTGATATCAGGATGGAGGTTTCATGTTTCATATTTATTCATGGTTTTAATGGTTTCGTATTGCTATCAACTAACTCGACTGAGAATAAATCTAATATATTATAATCGTATTAAATTAAATTTATTTATTTCAGAAGCTTCCGTATTGTATGTTAGTAAACTGTAAAATATTTTAGATTATCAGTTCATTTCCAATTGATAAATTAAATAAATAATTTGTGTCGCACCTTGTCATCAAAATTGATCGAGACCTCCGGAGACCAGCGGGCGGGGAGCTTTTTCCGCCAACGCGTCAGCTTGGCTATCCAAAGAGGAAACGCTGCCAGCCTTCTGGGAACCTTGCAGTTAATCGGAAGCAGCGGCAGACTAAAGGAAATTTTCTATATATAGATTGTATTTTGTACATAATATTTGTTGTAAATAAATACGATATATAAATACTCCTTCGATCACGTTTCTTTGAGTCGGACTTACTTTGAATAGTCTTGGTCATAATTAAAATGAAATCCATTTAAATATTATTTATAAGACAAACTGAGAAATAGATGGACAGACTCACAATATAATTATGTTCCTTTCATAACCTTTTTGGTACGGAACACTTAATATTCATGAAAATTATCCTATTTATCTCTCACCTAAAAAAGAAGCACGTAATAAAGTTCCAGAAATTAAATTTGAAAGAGATGTCACGTCCCGAGCTCTTTACGCCATACAGCGTAAATGTACACGTAATTGCATCCAACTACGCGGGAAGTTCCCAAGTTTTATTCACTTCCCCTATTATATCCGACCTCAAAGGTCAGTAGGTCACGGTGCAAACAAAATTCTAGGGATTATTATTAAAATTCGTTAAAGTACTTTTAAGTATCGAAGTTTGGAGATAGCTCAGAAGTTTCCCTATTATTTTAAATATCATAATACTGAAGAGAGCGGACGGATTCCTCGTATAAGTTAAGTGAGAAGCTATAGAATTTGCTATGCTAGCTTGGTATATAATAATATAAGGGCCGTAATGAGGATATTCTAAAAATATAAGCTAGGGACATCGAATCAGTTAGTTGAAAGCGATGGGCACATCTTTTGAACAGCTGATAAGCAGGAGGGGGGGGGGGGTGAAAGAGTCTCGAGTTGCGACTGTGTACAGAAAATACGGTTTTAACTACATAGATTGACGAACTGGTAAAAGTTACTGGTGTCGAAGCTGTGTAAGGAATGTTTCATTATATTTATTTTCAACACACTAAACTTGCTCGTAAAGTGACATTTATTGCACCGTTTTTTTGCAGCTTATTACGCACTAGTGCTTTTTACTTTACATTACCGCACAGTTTTATGATAGGTATAATTCCGATTAAATGATGCATAATTTAATACAGTAACATATAAATTCAATAAGATAGCCTCAGTATATGTGGGTTTGTAATCAAACCACAAAGGACCGAGAAATTAGAAGTGTCATTCGAGATATTAGACCGAGCGCCGCAGGGCTCACGGGCCGAATTAGCATTTGTTATTGAAGTACGATCTGGTCTAGACATTATGGGATTACGTGACCAACCAGTATTAATGTGTACCTATTCATTAGGGAATCGATATTCTTGTTGGAAATACCCTTCTCCATTATACAGTTAATTTTAAAAGTGTTGCGAGCAAAATGATATAAGTTAGAAAGAACATGCTGATATGACAAAATAAAAAAATTGAGAGAGGTAGATCATAGCGTTTATTCGCTCAAAGAGCAGCTCGACTGGGGAAGTACCTCCACCTTACAGAATACCGCAGCCAAATAACTTTATGTTGTGTTGCTGCGCGTGAGTAAGGTCGCCAGCGCTCATAGGGAGGGGGGATAGGTCGGTAACGCGTGAGCGATGCTTCTTGTGTTGCAAACGTCCATATGGCTACGGTAACCGCTTACCATCAGGTGGGCCGTATGCTTATTTACCGACTAATTAGTATAAAAAAAAGCTGGGTTTCTTGCCTGTTCTTCACAGTTGAAGGCCGACTTCCCAACTGGTGGTAACTTCAGTAGGTTTGACCTTCATAAGAAAATTGAAAAAAATGAGTCGAATGGAAGAAGCGTACATATTGCACCGACCACATTTTTTTTGGGAATAGGGCTGATCTGTTATAATTATGAATGGTGTTACGAGTTTTTATTGTAAAAAAAACTCGAAAGCCTCGGACTAGGAGATGCGGATAAAGATGCCCTCCTACCGCCCGTCAGTGGTGGTCATCTTTGGAGAAACCTATCATTAGTTGTCGGAGAGACAGCCTGATTCAGATAATTCAATATACATTCTAGTACCTTAACATAAAGTACAAAACCTACTGAATGTCATGGTGGGTGCTTGGAGGTCAATTGTTTCACAAAAACTCGTCGCGCTGCACAGCGCGGTACGAAACGCATCGCACGCTTCGAGGCTGTAACTCTAATTCTCTCATTGAAATTTGTACCCTTTTGTGTAGTAAATAAAGTTCTATTTGTACCGTGTCGTGTCGCGTCACATCTCGATGTGAATTGAACCTTATTTATTTGATGATAAATATATAAAATAAACTTTATTTATATTTGACATCATGGGCTTTACCTTTACAGAAAAAACAAATCAAATTACTTCCTAAACTATTTTAAAATACCTACTATAATACTCGTTCATACCTATCTAATTTACCTTTCTCAAATGTTACAAAACAAGGACACATTTCGTTTATTTGTACCTACAATGACCCTTTTATCAGCCAAACAACTTTTCAGGAACAACCCTGTTTTAACTTCAATACATAAATCCCTTTCGAGGCAGACCTTTGCGTCTGTAAGGTACTTTTATCGAATCCTTTCTAGTTTTTTCCTTTTGTGTGTTTTTATTCGTATTTTATACAAGTTAAGCTTTGCTCTCCCAATAGGCTATCGGCTTTAGTTCACGGATTGCTGCCTTCCATTGATACTTACAATCATGTAATAAACGCAAAGGTTTTTAAAAGAAACTCCTGATACTCGTATGTTAATATTGAGTAAATATTGTTGATATGTTTGTAAGAAAAAAATCAAGCTTTTATAAGAATAATTATTGAATAAGATGTTTTAAGATAAGAAAGAGTTGGGTTTGAACAACAATCTTAATATAGTTGGTGATAATTTTAGCTGATGATGATAAGCAAATACTATATTAGAAAAAACTTTAACAAAATAGTTTAACCGCCTTTAAAGGTCTCAGTCATCGAAAGAGCACTACGTGTTCCATAGAAAGCGCGGACTTCAAAACAGTGTCAGATACGTGTCAGATAGCTTAAAAAGAAGATAAAAAGAAGTATAAAAAGTAACCTATGTACTTCTCCATACCATAGGCTATATGCAAGCCAAATTTCATGATGATCCGTTGAGTAGATGAGGCGGGAAAGCATAACAAATAAACTCACTTTCGCATTTATAATATTAGTTAAGATTAACGTTCGATTGTAGAAACTTTTTATGAAGTATTTTTATTGTATCGAAGACTCAAAATATTTACAGTAAAAGTGGGTAAGATTAAAAACATTTTTCCATTCAAATCGTTTTAAGCCACTTTTGAAGAATGTTTTGAAAATAAATTGACCTTGAGATAGCCAGACGGCCAGGGATTTATACTGCTATTCACACTTTAGCTCGCATTCATTTAAATCAATTGAAAATAAATGAACCTTTTGATAAACTCTTAATTCAAGAGCTTTAGTGACAGCCATTTACTTTCTTAAGAAAGAAAGAAAAGAAAGAAAGAAATACATTTATTTATACCACCAGAACGCACAGAATACAAAAAATAGGTACATACAAAAAAAAAGTAACAATAATATTAAAGAATAAAACAGTAGAAACAAACAATAATAATAATAATCTGTGCGTCGCGGAGTAAAAAAACCGGCCAAGTGCGAGTCAGACTCACGCACCGAGGGTTCCGTACAAACCTGTAGGTATATAAGTAAATGGTAGTATAGACCTGAGTATTTGATATTAATTTCAATTTATGACCTATTAAAAAAAAACTACTTACTAGATCTCGTTCAAACCAATTTTCAGTGGAAGTTTGCACCGTAATGTACATCATATATTTTTTATAGATTTATCATTCTCTTATTTTAGAAGTTACAGCGGGGGGGACACACATTTTACCACTTTGGAAGTGTCTCTCGCGCAAACTATTCAGTTTAGAAAAAAATGATATTAGAAACCTCAATATCATTTTTGAAGACCTATCCATAGACACCCCACACTTATGGGTTTGATGAAAAAAAAAAATTTGAGTTTCAGTTCTAAGTATGGGGAACCCCCAAAATTTATTGTTTTTTTTCTATTTTTGTGTAAAAATCTTAATGCGGTTCACAGAATACATCTACTTACCAAGTTTCAACATTATAGTTCTTATAGTTTCGGAAATAAATGGCTGTGACATACACGGACAGACAGACAGACAGACAGACAGACAGACAGACAGACAGACAGACAGACAGACAGACATGACGAATCTATAAGGGTTCCGTTTTTTGCCATTTGGCTACGGAACCCTAAAAAAGGCCCCGACTCAGTATAAAGTTGTGGGAACTACCCACAACACTGGTATTCTGCCGGCACCTTGTGACGCGTGAGTCACGAACATCGGCGAGCAGGTCCTTACAAGAAATATAAAAAATCCAAAATCAAAGCAAAAAAACCAGAACGTAAAAAGAGGATAAAAAATAATAATTGCGAATTGTGAATATTTAGCAAAAGTTGTTTTATAGGTGGAACAGAAATAGTTAAAATAAATTAAATAGTGAAAGATTTAGTGCTGTTCTGTAGTGTTCAAGAGTCTCAATGAAGATTAATTAAATCAACAAATAGAAATGTGAGTATCTCGTATACCAAGTCTCGTACTTGGGGGCCAAAAAGCTTGGTATACAACTAGAAGATAGCTTCCACGCTTGATTAGATGTCTTAATATGACCTCGAAGGATCGTATTGTTTCCGGGGATCAAAAGTATATTTTGCTTTATTCTAGGGTAGATATCTGTGTATAATTCGTGATTGATTAACAAACATCAGCACAATGACACCTCTTCTTATGATCATGATGGTGCTGATTCCAGGCGCTGCAAATCTTACCTGAAAGTATTAAAATGACTTACATTAAGGACACCTTCATCCGAGACGGTATAAAGGCAAGAAGTTATCAGTATGTATTAGTTTAATTTTCGGCAGCTCAGGTAGCATTTAATTGAAACATGAGGGATTCGCATCGCGCTCGTTGTAGGCTCGTTGGAGGCTCGTTAAGTACCTCCATGCCTGAAATCGCGAGCAACGAACGAATCCTGTTCGTTAGAGGCTCGGCTCGTCCTCGCTAAGCGTAGCATGGACGCACCATAACGAATTCTTTCAAAAACTTCAAGATTTTTTTTCGAATCGGACTTGTCTGTCTTGAGATAGCGCGTTCAAACATACAAACTATTCAGCTAAGTTTATTATAGGTATTAAAATGTATTTCAATTATCATCATCATCATCATCAGCCTGACATTATAGGCTGATGATGATGAGCACAGGCCTCCTTTCACAAATCAGGGTGAATGGGAATGGGCAGATAGTCCACCACGCGTGCCCACTGCGGATTGGTGGAAGTAGGCTAGTGGTCAACCTTTTTTTTTTTTTTATTAAATTAAATGGGCTTGCGTTTGGCCACTGACCCGCCCATAAGGGGCGATGACGAAGCCTAAGATGAAACACGCTTACCCAGAAGAAACCTATTCACTCTGGCCTTGAATGTTCCTAGATTGTAGGCGTTCCTAGATTGTACCTACTGTTGGAGTTTTCAAGCAACCTAGAAGGCCTCCAACTAGCTTAACGACTATCACAGTTAAGTGATTTTCGGGACCAACGGGTTTACGTGCATTCCGAAGCACGGAAACGCTTGATTTGGAATACCACTAGGCGGTCACCCATCCAGGTACTGACCGACGGTGTTAGCTAAACTTGCCGATCAATTAAGAACGGCTTATCATGCTACACCACGAGCGCTTCAATTTATTTCAATTATATAAGCTAATAACTGAGTTAGTTAGGAACTTGCACTTGAAGTGTTGAAAGTGGCCGCTAAGCAGCGGAGTGTGAATTTGATAAGTTTGACGTTTAGTGGCGGAACTCCTGCAAATTAGCTTGACTTTGTAACTTTGTCCCTTTATGACCCTGATTTATTTATACATGAATTATATACTTTTTTTTTTAAACATGTTATTTTTGTACAAGTTTTATAATAATATAAGCTCTTACCGATATTCAGTTAAATTTTGCAAATTCAATAACACTATTTTAAAATGGGCCTACAGTTTTTTGATAAAAAGTAAATAAACATCCGAATTGATATCCTCTTTCTTTTTGAAGTTGGTTAAAAATTTAGAACGATCATGCAAAGTTTTGACACAAAAATATCAGTTAAACACGATATAAAATTAAATCATAATAAAGCATATAATTATATTCTAAATACAATTACACGCATACATGGATTTATTTTTAAAACTAGGTAGTCTATACAAACCTATGTGTAGTTCGTATTTATAAATGTGTAAATAAATCGAAGATAAATAATAATACCACAAGCTGAAATGTAGGACACTACTCATCTCATAGAAATTCAATAATGATAAAAATAGTTATTTATTAAAATCAGATAATATTCATCCATATATTGCTAGTACGTGCTTAAAACCTATGTTAGAAGGGTAAAAAAAGAAAACCTTTACATTATTATTTACAGATTAATAAGTGCGACCCGGGACCCCATTTGCAAGGTGTTCCAGTGTCGCACAACTAGACAGTCACATTTGTATGTATAGTAAGTTGTTTAGGAGGCCGCTATTACTGTCCCGCACTCGACGCATCAGGGAGGCCACTCCTTTTCTTAATATTGCTTGAAAACAATATATATTGGCCTCAGTAAACATCCCCGATGCGCTGCAGTAACGAGCTTATATAATGATGAAATATAATTATAATAGAAACTTTATACAATGAAACTAAATAAATTTTAAAAGCATGTTCATCTTTCGTATCTAATAAAACATTAAATAAATCCATTAAAAAGTTTATCTTAACAAAACTTAACCATTTAAACGATTATAATAAAACTGACATTGTAAAACAAAAATTGGGCACTTGATCAGATTAACAAAATATAAAATTGAACAAACGCCACAAAATTGCTCGAAGTAAACATGCGTAGAGTTATTTAATTAAAACTTGGTTTTGCTGTAATAAAACCTGCCAGTATCAACCTTCAAATCTGTCAAGTTGCAACTTATAACCGGAGCGTCGAGAACATTCGCTTGCGATCGGCTCAACTCTTCTCACAGAGTAAAGAAAAAATACACAAATCACTTTTGCATTAATAATAGTAGGATCCCTTAAAATTTTCAATATGCAGGACTTGTTTTCCACAAGTGTTCAAATTAATACATGGACTTTTTTTTAACTATGGCGTGCATGTGTTACGTAGTAACTATTTAGTCATATATGCCATGAGTTTCATTCGACAATAATTCTATTGTTCAACAAGCAAGTGTTATATAAATAGTAATTGTATGTGTAAATGAACTAAAGAACCTTGTAAGCAGGCAATATCAGTCTCGTCTCGGTATTCGATCGAGGTGAACGTGCACATAATTAAATTATAATTTGTTTACTTCGTCGCGCGTGTTCTCGGTCGGTCGCGAGTACCGTTAGGTTTTTTACCTGCGGCTACCGGCCACCGGCCGCAGTTAGAAGCTATGGACGAGATTGTAACTCAACACGAAGTTGTAAATACAAACAATATGAGTAAATCGAGCTCCTTAAGCGAGCATGAAATGATAACAGAGTTCATAGAAGAGGAAAAAGAACAATCATATAAGTTACAGAACATTGAGAAAGATTATGAAATGCAGAGACCTACGAAACGAGATAGGGAGGAAGATGGAAAAGATTGGAGTTTAGTGCAAAATAAGGAAAAGAAACGTAAAGCTCGGAATGAAAGCGAGAAGTTGGAGATCTACATTTCATCTAATGAAAAAATGCCAAAGCAATTCGCATTGGCGAAAATATTTAAGAATGAGGGCATTGTAGACATTGATAAGGTTAGGTATATTAACCCCTATAAGATTCGAGTTGAGACGACGAGTGACTGCTGTGCGGAAAGGTTGAAAAAATGCAAGGAGTTTATTGAGAAAGGTTGGAGGATTCTAAGGGCGATGGAGGTTAATTTATGCTACGGGGTAATTAGAGACGTAGACATAGATATGAAGGACGAGGAGATTGCTAAAGGCATAGTATGTCCGGAACCAGGAGAACTTGTGTCGGCGAGCAGACTTATGTGTCGCAATCTAAATGCACCTGGGTGGAAGCCCAGTGAATCTGTTCGACTATGTTTTAGGGGTTCATTTCGTCCAGCATTTATATATGTACAAAGATTACGAATAAAGGTCGAACCTTACGTGTATCCAGTGTCCCAATGCTCTCGTTGTTGGAAGCTTGGTCACACGTCTAAGAGATGCTCCTCATCAAAAGTCGTATGCCCGAAGTGTAGTGAAAACCACCCCAATTGTGATACTACTGTGTTTAAATGTACAAACTGCGACGGACAGCATATGGCGTTATATCGATCTTGTCCAGCATACAAAAAGGAGAAGAGGTTGAGGGAACTTATGGCTGAATTTAACTGCATATACCGACGTGCCCTTACACTTTATGTTCCAACATCCACCCCCCCGGTACAGGATGAAGTACGTGCAAAGTCTGAACAACAGACTAAAGTCCCCTTGAGTTCATTCACAGAAACTGTCACCCCTCCTCCAGCTCAAAAACCATCATTTGCAGAAGCAGCAGGAAAATCGACCACACCTGATCCAGATAGTGTTAAAAATAGTAAACAACGGACCCCAAAGAAACAGAGATGGAGTAAGGAGCCAGATCCATTTGAGTTTGGAACTACACCAACTAATAATCGCGAATCACCAAGTCACCCAGAATTTACGAATGATGAGGAGAAGAAGGATGATGAGGAAAAGAAAGACCGCATTACATTTAGTGAACTATTAATTAGATTGAAAGAAATTTTATTCCTGAAAAATGTGTCCATACCAGAGAAATTCCATTGTGCAATGAAAAATTGTTTAGAATGGCTGATTTTAGTGCTTGTAGACAACATTTCAGAATGGCCAGTATTGAAGTTAATATTAGATTATTTCATTTCATAATGGGTTGCAAACCTAATATTATTAAGCTCAATATTATACAATGGAACGCGCAAAGTCTTCGCCCTAAATTGGTATCATTAGAGCAAATACTTTTCCAAGAGAAGATCCACATTGCAGCGATCAATGAGACATGGTTGGAGCCTGATAGTCAACTGAAGGTAAACGGCTATAATGTTTATCGAAAAGATAGGTATGACTCGTATGGGGGCGTGGCGATATTGGTACACAATTCTGTTAAAGCTAGTTTGATTGATTTGAATGACATAAATATTGGAATAGAATTGTTAATGATTAAAATTTATAACTGCGATCATATTAGTTATTTTGCATGTTTATATTGTGCACCGTCTGTGCGTACTAGCCAATCAGACTGGGACCAGATTTTTAATATTATGGATAGCAAAACTGTTATACTTGGGGATTTTAATGGACACCACATGAACTGGTCCAACAAAAGCGACTTAAGAGGTTCTCAAATTAATGATGCCCTTTTGGAAAGTAAATTTATTTATTTGAATGATAATTACAGTCCGACACGTATTAAATTAGTTAATAATGTACTGCAACAGTCCTCTCCAGATCTATCACTAGTCACATCAGATGTTGCTATTAGGTTTCACTGGTGTACTATAAATGAAAATTTAGGTAGCGACCATGTTATTATAAAAGTAACTACACTTTTTCATCAAAATTCAAACTATTTAAATTCGAGGCGTAATTATAAAAAAGCAGACTGGTGTTCCTATAAGGAGTCATTACAGACTTATTTCAATGATTTTAATTTAGATAATGTTGACTGCCTTCAAAATATGTATGATAATTTTGTTAAATGTATTAATATAGCGGCAGACCGTTTCATACCATTTATAAAAATAAATCACAACCCCAAAAATAAGTTCACACCCAAACCGTACTGGCATTCATCTTTATCAAAAATAGTGGCTGAACGTCGCTTGGCTCTAGCCTTATTCCGACGGAACCCGTCTCCGAATAATTTAGTAAAATTGCAAGACAAAATACGTGAGGCTCAGAAATTAATACGCCAAGCGCGAGACAAATCGTGGCATGAGTTTTGTGATTCTTTGAACGGTACTATTACTCAAAGCGAAATGTGGCAAAAGTTAAGATGGTTAAAGGGTTATAACAGCCCTCGTTCTCATGTCAACAATGCAATGGCCAATCAACTTCTTTGCAGCCTAACACCGGACTACGTACTCCCTAGTGATCCATGTTTTACAAATTTTAATTCAACTTTGGACACACAAATCACTAAGCAAGAATTAGAGCGGTGTATGCGTCATACGGATACATCCCCCGGAAGCGACAAAATATCGTATTCAATGTTAACTCATCTACCCGATAATGGCAAATACATATTATTAATATTGCTCAATAGGTTTTATTCGCACAGCTTTGTCCCTATTCAGTGGCGAGAGATCACCATTGTCCCGATACCCAAGCCCGGTCGCGACCATCAGTCAGTAGGATCTCTTCGTCCTATAGCGATGATATCTTGCATTTGTAAAATTTTTCACTGTATTTTATTAAAACGTTTGGAATGGTATATAGAAAAAAACAATATTTTATCGTCGGATACAACTGGCTTTAGAAGGTGCCGATCAACATTAGACAATCTTACATGCTTAGTTTCGAGAATACAAATTGGGTTTGCCCATAATCATACATCCATAGCCTCCTTCATAGATATAAAAAACGCGTACAATAACATAGATACTAAGAGTCTAATACATATTATGCAAAATATAGGAGTTAGTTCTATAATGTGTAGGTATTTATGGAATTTTTTAAAACAAAGGTATTTAACAGTTCAAGTAGATTCATATAATTGTCGCAGAAGCACATGCCGTGGCCTAGCACAAGGTGATCCTCTCTCCCCATTGCTCTTTAATTTGGCAACTATTTCAGTATGTAAAAGTATAAATAATGTCTTTATTTCACAATACGCTGATGATTTTGTGCTTTACACAAATTGTGATAATATTGAAGAAGGTAGGAATCAAATACAATTAGCTTTGAATAAATTAGTTGAATTGTTATTAATTATTGGGCTAGAAATTTCACCTCTAAAAAGTAAGATTTGCATTTTTAGAAGAGGTTTCCGAAGGGATAATATTGATGTATCTATTAAGGGAGCCCCAGTACAAGTTGTTGATAATGTGAAATACTTAGGCTTGTGGTTAGATAGATCCCTGCGATGGGGTAAGCATATCAATAAGCTGAAGTACAAATGTTTAAAACTACTCAATATTTTTAAAGCTCTATCTGGTTCGGGTTGGGGCAATCCATCCGACTTATCTTAGACGTATTTACATAACTATGATTCGCAGCAGATTAGATTATGCAAGTCCATTGTACGGAAATAGCTGCAAAAGTAATGTAACCAAGTTGGATAGGGTTCAAAATCAATGTATGCGAGTTATCGGAGGATTTTTAAAAAGTACTGCTATTCACGTAATGGAATGCGAACTACACCTTCAACCACTAGCAACTCGTAGATATTTCCTCGCGGGTAAATTTTGGCTAAAAAGTAAATCATTTTCGGATAATAATATTATATCAATTTTGGATAATTTAAGCGTACTTTGTCAAGGGGTTTACTGGCAGCGAAAGGATAAGCCATTATTAGTTTTGAATCACGATTATTTAAAGAACAAACCTATTTTTTCGAGTAAACAACTGGAGATGTTCTCTCTGGACACTTGGGTCAGCAGTGTGGATCTCTCAACAGTAGTGGAGCCTAATATTAAGGCTATTGATAGACCGAAGCATACGTATCAGTTGTGTCAAGTAAAACAGATTTGTATGACATATTTAAATTCTATATATTCAGATTGTTATAAAATATACACCGATGGGTCAAAAGATAGTGACGGATACTGTGGTTTCGCCGTTTATGACCCACAAACAAACAGTTCATCTAAATTGCGCATTAGTGAACGGATTTCAATTATGTATACAGAGTTAATCGCCATAGCAGAGGCTGTCTCGTATATTGATTCTTTTGAGGCTGGCAGATACGTCATACTAACAGACTCTAAAAGTGCTATCCATCATCTGGCTCGATGCACCTCGAATATTCGAGGTACACCGATAGCCTACAGCATTTTGGAATCGCTCCGTAAGCTTATGAGCAAAAATAAAATTGTCAAAATACAATGGGTACCTTCCCACATCGGCATACCAGGGAATGAGGAAGCCGATCGCCTCGCTAGGGAAGCGGTTACGGATGGAGTATCGTTCGCTTGTGTGCCCTTGTTCACTGACCTCCTGTATTTAGTCAAAAATAAGTGTGAAGATATGTGGAAAGAGTATTTTGACGAGAGGTCACTGACTAAGGGCATATGGTATAGGACGATCCAGCCGGGCCTGACGCGCTCACCTTGGTTCACTGGTTCCACGCTGTCTAGATCGGATATTGTGACTGCCCTGCGGCTTCGTTCCGGACACATTCCATTAAACAGTTTTGCATTTCTAATGGGTAAGTCAAATACACCAAATTGTATCGAGTGTGATGTTATAGAGGATGTGTATCACATTATGGTGGAGTGTGTACGGAACGAAGCAGAGAGGTTAGTTCTAAGACAGAATGGTATTTATATTGAAGAACTCGGGAAATGTAATAGTATCCTGGCTCATCCTCAATCGGAGGAAGCCAGAATGCTTTATAAAATTGTGTTGCAGCCCATATTTTATTATAATATTTAGCTTTAAGAGCCTTTGCTTACGTATTTGATCAGGCGCTAATATTATTTTATGCCAACGTCATGACTAGATACCTACATATCATTACTTTACTTCTTACTTTGAAATTACACGAGTTTTTACTACGTTAACGGGAAATCTTAATTTATCATCCCAAAATTACCTGATTAATCCTCAACGTCGCCCACATGGTCCTTGCAAGCAGGATATATTCATTAGAAATTACCAGCGCAAGTGGAATTAATTACAGACACAATAGAGGAAAAATTGTTACATCAAGGAGTGGTACATATGAGTACATGGAGTGCAGATTTGAAATCACCGGTATATAAGGAAAGTGGCTTATGGACTTTAGAGTGATTATCAATTAAAATAAAGTGTATAATTAATCATTTATTATATTGCACCCAACATTCTGTATGTAACATTTCAGGTAATGTAAATCCTTTAGGTACTTACAAAGGTTAAATGAAGGTTAGTACAACTTAAATTACTATATTTTACTGTAATTAAAGGTTAAAAAAGCTATCTACATAATATAATAGGTATTATATACATTGTATTAGGTTAAATTATATAAATTATTATCATAAAGTACAATAGTTAGCCGTGCTTAATTACTACAGTACAGTAACAGTAAAGTTACCTTAGTTATCTATTGTATTGAGATTTAATTTAACCATTATCACATATTTGCATTGTATTTTATTAAAATCCTGCCTATAAAGATACGTATATTCATCTTTGTATAGATAGATTCAATCAGTAAAATTATCAAGTACTAATTACTTTTTAAATTATACAGTTAAGATTATTTCTTTCAAATTATATATACATTGCTAATCTTAACTAGTATTGTACCTATTTTATCTAAATAACTAACGCAAATTATTATAAACTACTATCTACCTATGTACATTAAAACTTAATCGAATATTTGTAAAATTAAAAGCTCAGATCAATACTTAACCTATATTATATACGCATTAGTCAATTTATAATTGTAATTTTCCAGGTCTACGGCACTCGTTTCTCATAATGACCGATTACAAGGAACTAAAGAGCAAACGTAGCAGTTGTAAAGGGAGATTAACAACATTTGGAAGTTATCTAACATCTTTCAAAACTGAACCAACTGCTTGTCAGGTAATGGAGTTACAACTGCGTATTGACAAAATAGAGAGCTTATACGATGAATTTCATGATCTTCAATTACAATTAGAATGCCTTTCTGACAATTCAGAAACCGAGACACTTGAAAGAACCAATTTCGAATCACGATTCTTTAGTTTCTTAGCTAAGGGTAAGGATATGATCAATAAATTTACTCAAGATGACAACAAATCCAATCACAGTAGTTCTGATCACAGTAAATCTAATCACAGTAGTTCTAAACGTCAACTAGTCAAATTGCCTACTATTAATTTACCTAAATTCTCTGGCTCATATGATAACTGGCTCGAGTTTCGCGACACCTTTACCAGTCTCATTCATGACAATGACGATATTGACGAAATCAACAAGTTTCATTATTTGAGATCGTCCTTGGACGGGTCGGCTGCTGTTGTTATACAATCAATTGAGTTTTCATCCAAAAATTACAGCTTGGCATGGCAACTCTTATGTGAGAGGTTCGATAATAAACGTCTACTTATACAAAATCACGTTACAGCGATATTCAATCTCGAACCGATTACAAAAGAGTCCTCACTATTATTAAAACGTATGATAGATCAAGTAAATAAAAATATTCGAGCATTAAGTACATTAGGTGAACCTGTTCACAGCTGGGATACACTATTAATTTATATAATTAGTCATAAATTAGATACAAAAACTTTCCGTGAGTGGGAGGAGTGTAAAGGACACTTTGATAAAGGTAGCACTGTTTCTTTTGTCCAATTCATGGATTTTATGCGTAATCATGCTGATCTGATTGAAACATTGGAACTATCTCGTCAGTCTACCACAAGTAATAATCATTCAAACAGTTCATGTAAGCAGGGTTCCAAACTTAAGTCTTTGGTTTCATTGGATAAAACGAATTCACCCTCTTATAATTGTCCGAAGTGTAATGGTGATCATAACCTTAACACTTGCCCACAATTCTTAGCATTAAGTCTGAACGAGAGAATGACATCACTTGCAAGTTATAAGGTGTGTTTCAATTGCTTTCGTCGTGGTCACTATCCTAATCGATGCAAACAATCTGGTTGTAAAATATGTAAGCGTAAACATCACACACTTATTCACAACCCCGATTATAAACCGAATGTAAATAAAACATCGAGCGCGACAAGCAACAATAATGAACGGGTCGATCAGGCGATGACGTCATCCGCCGCCTGCACCGGCACAACCACATCTACTGATAACACTCAAGCATTCTCAGCTAGCGTTAACGCGCCTTCACAATCGTGTAGCTCAGGCGAGATCCTGTTGTCGACTGCACTAATTAGGTGCTACGATGTTAATAATAAGGAACACATCGCACGCGCATTGCTTGATTCTGGAAGTACGTCGTGTCTAATGACGGAGAAATTATTTAAAACGTTAAACTTACCTACTATTAACACAGATAGGTTTATACAGGGAATTAATAATTCAATTACGTCCGTACAAAAAATGTGCCGAGTTCACATTGAATCTTTGAATGATTCTTATTCAGATAATGTTGTTTGTTTCGTTTTACCTACGATAACAAATAATATTCCCGCTAGACAGATACATTTAAATATACCGTCTAATTTACATTTAGCAGATCCCTATTTTAACACGCCAGCACCCATTGATATGATTATAGGAGCTGACGTATTTTGGAATTTATTAGGATCAGAAAGGATTGTATTAGGTGATCAAAAACCAACACTTCATCAAACCAGGCTTGGCTGGCTGGTTTGTGGTCCAGTAAACGGCGGCCATACAGTGTATTCACAATCTTTTCATAATAATATTAAATGTAACTTTTCAAATTTAAATAAAGTTGATGTAGATAATATACAAAACCAATTAACGCGCTTTTGGCAGATTGAAGAGCTTTCTTGTCAATCTTCTATCTACTCAGCTGAAGAAAAGTTATGCGAAGAACACTTTATAAAAAATACCTCACGCTTGGAGGATGGCCGATTTTGTGTAAGGATACCATTAAAGGAATCCATAGATAATTTGGGTGATTCATATAATCGCGCCAAGCGATGTTTTCTATCATTAGAGCGTCGAAATCAGAATCAACCTCCACTCGATAAAATGTATAAAGATTTCATGTCGGAGTACATATCATTAGGTCACATGTCTGAGTGTCATATCGATGGAGATTTTAGGTCATACTTTTTACCTCACCATGGCGTGATACGTGAGAGTAGTTCAACTACAAAATTACGTGTAGTATTTAATGCTAGTGCACCTACCACCTCTGGCGTATCTTTCAATCAAATCCAGATGGTAGGGCCTACCGTTCAAGATGATTTAACATCTATTCTTCTTAGATTTAGGTTGTACAAATATGTACTTTCCGCGGATGTCGAGAAGATGTACCGACAGATATTAGTACATCCATCAGACAGACATCTACAGAAAATTATCTGGCGTGATAATGTTTCTAATCCGATTAAGGTTTACAACTTAAACACAGTTACGTATGGTACTGCTAGTGCTCCTTTCCTCGCCACTAGATGTCTCAAACAGGTTGGTCTTGAGTGTAATGATCAAAAAGTCGCGGATGTCATCATTCACGACTTCTATGTTGATGATCTTTTGACAGGTGGAGACCAAATCGAGGAGGTTCATATGTTGCGCCATAGCGTAACTGATGCTCTTGCTTCCGCTTCAATGCATTTGCGGAAATGGAAGTCTAACGAGCCCACCTTAATTTCGGAACAGCCCGATCAGACTCCTTTCGATTTAAATATGGAAGGTGACGTCCTGAATAAAACTCTAGGATTGAGCTGGCAAACGCAAACAGATAATCTATGCTTTCCAATAATGGTTCCTGAGAAGATAGAAAACACAAAGCGTGAAATGCTAGGGGTTATTGCTAGGATTTTCGATCCCTTAGGTTTATTGGCACCATGTGTTATACGCATGAAGATGCTGCTTCAAAAGCTTTGGCTCGATAAGTTGACCTGGGATGAGCAGTTGTCAACCGAAGTCAGCAAAGCATGGGCCAATATGATTCGAATGTTACCAGCACTTAATGAGTTAATTATCCCTCGCCGCGTTGTCTGTGATCATTATGAACGGCTGGAGTTTCACATTTTCACTGACGCTTCAGAAGCAGCTTACGGTGCATGTTTATACATTCGTAGTGTTGACAAAGATGGTAAGGTTGACGTACGTCTATTGATGGCTAAAAGTCGTGTTGCTCCTCTCAAACCTTTAACTATACCGCGACTGGAGCTCTGTGCTGCTTTCATTGGAGCACAGTTATATCAACGGGTCGCTAGTGCATTTCGAACGCAGGTTTCGAGTGTTGAGTTCTGGACAGACTCCATGATTGTTTTAGGTTGGCTAAGGATGTTGCCCATTAAATTAAATACGTTTGTACGCAATCGTGTTGCAAACATTTTAGAGGAAACCAGTTCACACAGGTGGAGACATGTACCAACACTCGAAAACCCCGCGGATTTATTATCACGAGGAGTGGAACCTACCACTATGCAAACATTAGATCTGTGGTGGTTCGGTCCATCCTTTTTGAAGGAAAATAATAATATGTGGCCAACCACACCCGATAGCTCTTGTATATTACCCGAGATGAAACCAAATGTTTCACTTCATGTTAATAACCGTGATAGCACAATATTAGTAGAATTTGAACGTTTTTCAAACTTAAAGAGGTTGCAGCGTACTATTTGTTACGTATTTCGTTTCATTAATTTATGTAAAAAACGCTCTGTGATCACCTCGCATTTTACTACAGACGAATTAAACTATTCATTAAACTTTATTATTATTCAGTCGCAAAAGGAATCCTTTCCTGAATACAATTTATTACTAACTGATAGAAAATTACCACATAAAAATAGACTCTTAAAATTAAATGTAATTTTAGATATAAATAAAATCATGCGAGTTGGTGGTAGATTAGATAACTCAGAATATTCATTTGATAAGAAACATCCAATTGTTTTACAGTCCACTCATCATTTTGCTAAACTTTTATTTAAATATGAGCATTTGAAGTTAATGCATGCTGGTCCACAGCTATTGCTAGCCACTATACGTGAGACATTTTGGCCATTAGGCGGCCGCAACTTAGCTAGAGCTTGTTATCGGCAATGCGTTCGCTGCCAGCGTCTGAAAGGACAGACTGTCGTCCCTCAAATGGGTCACCTGCCATCGAGCAGACTCTCACCAGCAGACTACCCTTTCCAGAACGTAGGCGTTGATTACGCAGGCCCTATTACTTCAGTCAGTCGTCAAGGTCGAGGATGTAGATTGGTAAAAGTTTACATTGTTATCTTTGTATGTTTCACGACGAAAGCATTACATATAGAATTAGTAGGCGATTTTACTAGTAATAATTACATTCAAGCTTTACGTAGGTTCATGTCTCGAAGAGGAAAACCTCTCAATATTTATTCTGACAATGGAACATCATTTGTAGGCGCCTATAATGAAATTTCAAAATTTTTAAAGAGCAGTTGTGACTCCATATCTGAAAGCGTGGCGAATGACGGAATTAAGTTCCACTTTATACCTGCTTACGCTCCGCACTTTGGTGGTCTTTGGGAGGCGGGTGTTAAGTCGACCAAACATCATTTAATTAGAGTGTTGGGCAATTGTCACTTAACTTACGAAGAGCTTAACTCAACCCTCATACAAATTGAGGCTATTTTGAATTCACGGCCACTTACTCCTTTATCATCGGACGTTGAAGATCTTCTACCTCTCACTCCGGGTCACTTCTTAATCGGAAGACCACTTACTTCTCTGCCAGTTAAGGACTTCCGTGAACACTCCACATCTCACCTCTCCAGGCATCATCGAATTGAGCAGCTTCGACAGCACTTTTGGGAGAGGTGGACTAAAGAATATGTTTCCGAGCTCCAGCAGAGAGTCAAATGGCACGACAATAAGGACTCCTTAAAACTCAACACACTCGTCGTTATTAAGGAGGACAACCTGCCGCCGTTGAAATGGAGGATGGGAAGAATAATAGCTCTTCACCCTGGCAAGGATCAAATATGCAGAGTTGCCGATATCAGAACAGCCACGGGAATAATCAGACGAGATTTTTCAAGAATTTGTCCACTTATTGAAGACTGTTGAAAGACAAGCTTTCAACGGCCGGGGGCATGTTGCAGCCCATATTTTATTATAATATTTAGCTTTAAGAGCCTTTGCTTACGTATTTGATCAGGCGCTAATATTATTTTATGCCAACGTCATGACTAGATACCTACATATCATTACTTTACTTCTTACTTTGAAATTACACGAGTTTTTACTACGTTAACGGGAAATCTTAATTTATCATCCCAAAATTACCTGATTAATCCTCAACGTCGCCCACAAATTGTTCAAATAGCCATTAAGCGAAGACGATAGCGTTATTAAGAGTGCCTATGAGGGTGGCATGATCATGTCTGATCAAACCCTCCATAATTATTTAATAAAGATTAAAAAAAAAAAAAAAGCAGGCAATATATGGCTGCAATTAGTGCAATAGCAAGAGTATCGCCAAAAATATGACTAGACTTCCAAAATTCTTTAAGCCGAGTCATGTATTAGCACCGACGCACCTAGCTATGTTCCCAATTACATCTGGCAACATTGCCAGTAACGTGCATCGGTTTCTAGTTTGTTCTTTACCCTGTAACTGTAACTTGGTTTGCACAAAATTACTTGTTCAAACTTGGAGATTTCTTGAGACTTCGTTTGTGCTTTGTCTTAGTTGTTTCCATCCTTTTGACCCTTTTGTACTTCACTTACCTGAAAAGAAGGATTGGTATCCTGAAATAGATCACGGTTAGTTTTAGGATTCTTTTTGAGTTCGCGTCTGAGGGTTCTATGTGCATCTAAATCATGGATTCTTATTTTGATCTCTTTTTTACAAATGTTTTGTACTCAAATATGTTTTACTAAAAATTTATTTTAATTTTTACGAAAACAGCCAAGCGAATTAATATAATATCATGAATTTGTAAACCACCTACGTCTTATAGTATTTTAAATATATTTATTTACAACAAATATGTGAAAATACAATCTATATATAGAACATTTCCTCAAGCCTGCCGCTGCTTCCGATTAACGGCAACGTTCCCAGAAGGCTGGCAGCGTTTCCTCTTTGGATAGCCAAGCTGACGCGTTGGCGGAAAAAGCTCCCCGCCCGCTGGTCTCCGGAGGTCTCGATCAATTTTGATGACGTCTTATTATATGCATGATAAACAAAATAGAGCTAGGAACCTCATAATTCGGCATAGCCTTTTTTCAAACCTTTAGTGCGGTGAAATGAATGAGCACACATTAAATCCCTACGGTCCATTAGACCGGATTTCCTAACAATTAAAATGATTATAATGGGGAAAATTATTATTCAAGCGTAGTACTTTATTTGGATAACCTAATTCGAAAAATTAGAAGACCCTGTCAAATACCTGGTAATAGATTTAAACTAATTTACTTTATTGAAGCGCTCTTAATTGATCGGCAAAGTTAAGCAATCACCGGTGTGGACAGTATCCGGATGGGTGACCGTCTAGTAGTAATTAAACTCGAGCGTTTTCTGTATTTTGGATGGCACGTAAAGCCGTTAGTCCCGGCTATCAATTAATTGTGATAGTCGTTAGCTAGTTCCTAGGCGGCTTGAAAACTCCAACAGTAGGTTGACCACTAGCCTAATTCCACCGATCCGCATGCGTGGTGGAGGATCTGCCCATTTTCGTTCACCCTTCTTTGTGAAAGGAGGACTGTGCTCAATGGTGGATGATGAATTATAATTTCATCAGTAATTTATTGCAGATGTCCTTAGCGACGGTGACCATCTCCCATCAGATAAAAAATCTTATTAGTACGTAAAATACATCAAATTGGTAACTACAAAGGCTGAATGTAAAATGTACGCTACATCACTATTACATTTAAACACAAACATTAATGATAACAATAAAATATTCATGATACGATAAGGCCGCAACGGGACGCCAACTTCATCCAAAAGATTTCAAAAGAAACCACTCATTTCAAACGAATAAAAACCCCGAGCGGGCCCATTATGTGGCTAAATTAAATAATTTACCGAGATATTCTCATTATGTATAGATAATTTATAACAATACAACAATGGGAGTTCTGGTGAACAATTCTGGGCGAAATTTGTCCGCAAATGTCCGCGGCGAAATGTCGCCTTCGTGAAAAATGGCCTCGGCCTAACACGGGTTGGTGCTATAAATAATTTTCGCGGCCTCTCCTTCCAGCCAGCCTCTCGTAGGCCTCTAGTAATATGACACTGGGTGTCACCTGTCAGAATGAGGTTATTACGGTAGCAAATTTGATTGGATTTATGTAAATGAAGTAAATGAACTTGCAGAGCGTTATGCTTTATTAAAGTTGACGGGATGTGGATTTAATGAAACCGTTTAAGGCAACTCTTGTCGTGTCTTTGGTTGGAGTTATTGTACTCTTGTATGTGTTATTTAGAATGAAAATCAATGTCTTTGATTTAATGCAATATAGATATAATTTTAGTTAGGTAATTAAAATAATAAATAGATATTTTATTTCCATTAACGCAACCGCAACGCGCGGAGGTATGTGGTATGTGGTGAATCTTAGATTATATTTTTGTGATGTAATATTGTACTGATTGTTTCAGATATCGCAGAAAAAAAGTATTTTATTATATGCCTTGTAGAAGAAACTGAATGAAATGTATCAACCACTCACCTGCACTTGGTGATCCGCTTCCTTCTCCTTGGGGTACCCCGGCAGATGATGATAGCTCGCTAGTTGTGTCCTCGGACGTGTAGTATCTCGTGTTGGCTTTGTATTTGTAGTTTGTGTAGTTTTATCGATTTTTTATAATTAAAAACTCGCCAGCTAAAAACAGCGTTTCGGTTCGCGCCGGTTGATCAGAGAGAGTTTTGTACATAGGGGGCAGCACTTGTCGCTTCTTAAAGTGCGTTCGGAAATTTTGTAGCTGATACATTATTGATTAATAAAATAAAGTGAATTTAAATTATATGCCTGTAGGCTTGTGCTACCAAATAATATTGAAAATATAACAATAAAAGAATAATACGGAACATGCCTACTACGATTAACATTAGTAATAGCATGTCTGATCACAATTCGACTGTTATTTCCCGTCTGAACATCAGATACCGTTGGCTTGGTGCGGAATCCATTTAAATACATTAAGTTAGGCCCTTTTAAATTACCATTTTGTACATTAACAGATTTACATATTTATTGTTATAAAAATGGAGATTTTTATGATTCGTTAATATTCAGCAAAGTCGATATAAAAGTTACATAATTTGTGCCTTCTCTCGTTACTTTTATAATAGGAGTAGTACAATAGTACATATAAACAACTTTGCGTTGAATCGGAGGCCAATATTAAAATTGTGAAAATCAAATTGCTGTTACATCCATATTTACAAAGTCAAATTACCCTAAGGCGTCATTTTTGTCTTGTGTCGGATACAAGTTACCAATGAATATTTGATTTCTATAGAACCAGTATGAAATCAGCCACTCCCAGCGCAGACGGAAACATTTTTTGTGTCCAGTTGCTTCCACTTTACACATACTCGTTGGCGATCAAAAAGTGTTCGGTGTCGGTAACTGGAAAGTAAAAATCTTCAGTTAAAGATACAAGCAACATTAAAAAAAAAACCTTACAATTGTACTGAAACTGACGGAAAACAAGCAACGAATTGTACCAGTGACCAGAAGTAGCGACCGGTGACTGTGTCCCATCGCCACCACCGGACCACAGTTTTACTAGTGACCGGACACAGCAACTACGATTACCAGTTACCAGCGATCAGTGGCTCGATTCTCGTAACAAAACTTCAACGATGCCGTAGCGACATCAACTGTTCAAATTGTGTTTCTTGAAATATTCTGCTTAAGAAACATTAAAGAGCTTCTGAGAGTATATGCCTCAATAATTTGTCTACTAGGATCGTATTTCAATCGTTTATTTGACTTTATAATAGTAAAAAACACAGTTTAGTGGCTGCGCAAACGTGTGTCTTGTGTCGGAAACTTTTTTTTACCGACACTGGACACCTCACAGGAAAGCGTAGTTGCTGTGTCCTGTAGCGGCTATCGGACACAGTTTACGTCTGCGCAGGGAGTGGCTGATTTCATACTGGTTCTATAGAATATAGTATCCGACACAAGACACACGTTTGTGCAGCGCCTTAACGTTGATGTCGCTACGACACCGTTGAAGATTCGTTATAATAATCGAGCCGTAGGAATAGCAACCGGCGACTGTATCCGATCGCCGCTACAGGACACAGCAACTACGGTTTCCTGTGATGGTGTGACGTGTCGGTAACAAAAAGTGTTTAAGTTTGCGCAGCCCCTAAAGAAAAGATAAAGTACACGAGTTTCAAAAATAAGTGAAAAGTGTACATATAATAAATAAAAAATTAAAAATTAAAATAAAAATAAAAAAGCCTTTTATTTCCAGTAATACAAAATAAACAAAAAAATTTAAAAAATCTGTGCAATTTATATACAAATGATGTATTAAGTAGGTAGGTAATTTATTATTCTTCTGGAACCCCTCTCAGGTAAAGGCCTCCTCCAAAGCTTTCCATTTTTCCCGGTCTTGGGCTATTTTTAGCCATTGTGGGCCAGCAATTTTTTTAATCTCGTCTTCCCATCTAGTGAGCGGTCTTCCTCTATAGCGCTTACCCAATGGGCCTTTCCATAGCGTAACAGTTTTTGTCCATCTACGATCTTCAAGACGTGCTATATGACCGGCCCATTTCCACTTCAACTTCCGACTATGGCTGAGAGCATCTATTGCTTTTGTTTTGGATCTTATTTTAGTATGTTTTATCTTCTATATTTTCTTAATGTTTAACATACTGCGTTCCATTCCTCGCTGACATATACTTATTTTATCTTTTATTTTGGTACATATAACATTACATAATAAATGTCATTCATCGTATACTAACTATATTTATGTTGAGTCAGACTGTTATTTTACTTTCTCACGATTCAGAATTTACGTTGTAATTTAATCGCTTGAAGCGGTAAAATGAGACTGCACTTTTGCAGTAAAGAATAACAACAACTTTGAATTCACAAAAATACCTAGTGTACAAATGCACTCTACATTATGCTGAAGCTACAAAAAAAATGATTTTTCTATACGGTCTGCCGTCACGTACTACTCGTTCCGGGAAAATGGTAATTCAAATTATATGGAGCTCAAAAAAGCGTGGGTGATTTCATTCGCCAACAGTTTCGTAATCCCTGCTTACAATATGATTAAAAAGACTTTAAGTAGACCATTTATACAACTTCTGTTTTCTTCTGGGATTTGCGTGCTTTCATCTGAAAAAGTAAGAAATAAAGAAGGAAAAACATTTATTTCGACATGCAAACAAAAATATAGAGATATATAAACATAGAAAAAAAAAGACTCCTCAATATTGTGTGATGACGAAAAGGATTACGACTATAGAGATTAGATCCCTAACCCAAACAACTCAAGTCTACGTCTAGCGACTCTTCGAACTCCTTTACTGTCACGTAAAACGCTTTACAGGTACTAACCCGGCCCCTTCGGCGCGATTTACAACTCTACGCCATTTCCATATTTTACTGCGAATAAATTTTTATCGTTCACAATACAGTTGCAATAAAAGTGGGAACAAACCGCCCGACATTCGACGCCATTTTGCGTTTAATTTTCGATGATATTGTCCTGTTATGTCATCGTTGGTTTCCGATGTGGAATGAGGCTCATTATTCAAGCGATATTGAATCTTATTAATATTTATCGACTTTTGTTTGGTTGGAAATGCTCAAGGTTTGTTTGTATTTTCGTCAGCTTTTCAATTTTCTCTTTGTGAAACATAGGTGCCTAATCCCGTTTCGATTATAATTCTGACCGCGATCGGGTTACCCTTCAAATTGATTCTGCAACCAATTTGTGGACATTCGATAAGGTTAGATATCGTTCATGGAATATTTTCATTATTTCCTGGTTTGTTTTTTTATGAGTACCTACAGAAGTTGGATTTATGAAATCTTCCAAGAGCCTTACGTTAACTAAAAAAGGATTACTCGAAATTCCCCATGAGGGGATAAAAAAGCACATCTCGTAGGAATGAAACTTATAAATCTCATATCACTAAAAATATACTGACGACTGCTGAAAAATACAGACAATGAAAACTACAAGGGTGCCCGATACAATTACCATATTGATAAATATTCATGGAATCATAAAGAGCATTAAACTGGGGTCTTTGTCACCGGCGAGGAGACCCAGCGACAACACGTTAATGAATGCGAATATAATTTGTATTCATAAAGCTGACTGTAGAGTTTAGTTCTGCATGTGAATGCTATCTTTACCTTTCGGTTGTACTACGTCTTTGTTTATATTTTATTTTTAAGTTATTATTATTATAATTTTGCATCTAGACTTTTGACATAATATAGTTTCATTATGTATTCAACTGTATGTTTTTAGAAAAAAAATGATCTTCCTGGTGTAAGCGATTGCACCACCAAATTCCAACAATAACGGCCTACGTAACCAAGCAAATAAGATTTTTACTTTTATGCATCCTTATCTCTTCCCTATACATGTAATGCGAAAGTGTGTCTGTTGATTTGTCTTTCTTCGTCTCATTAACAGAACAAAGGATCTATGAAATTATTTGGACAAAGACATAGTTCGTGGCTCGGAAAGTGACGAAGTCACGAAGTTGCAGTTCATAAACTTTTCAGTAAAGAACGATTAATTTGTTTCCAGTAAAATTTTCTTTACATTCATATTATTTTCATATGTTAGAGTCTGAATCATTGCCACCAAATGCCATTAAATAAACAAGGTACAAGCCACATCTCATAAAAAAACTGCATGGAAAAGAAAAATGTAATAAGAACTTAAAATGCAAAGTTGTCGATTAGGAAAATTACTGCAAACACAGTTGTAGAGAGGAGCCTTGCTTGTCTTATTGCCTTTAGAACAAACTCGTCTGGCTGGGATGTCTGAACTAATGATCAAGCCAGAAATCTATTCCTTTACACTTTTCTCGAAAAAGTTACTTCTTTCATTTCTTAAGTAATCAGTTTCTTTGATAGAGTTCAAATGTAATTAAGTTCTGCAAGAGTTTTTAAATCAAGAACTTAAATCCGTGAAAAAAGTGTATCCCATAGATTTAGTGGAGGCTAGATACCGTTCGTTTTAAAATAATTTGAAATCGAGCGTGCTATTACCAACGACGAAATAGAACAGCCCTATGGCCACGGACTTTAAATTTTGATTTGTTTGAGTTTAGAAATCTATCTATATATATAAAAATCAATGCCACTTTTCGTTGTAATTTTATAACTCAAGAACGGGCATACCTATCCAAACCAAATGTTTAGGCTTTGTTCGGACTATTTAGTAGATGGTTTATGTGAAGTTTGTACAAAATCGGTCGAGCGGTTCTTCATTTATCACATTTTTTGTAACAAATGAATTGAATAAATGGCGGATCATTTTGTTAATGGGGATTTTGCTGTCAAATTTAAACTTTTTTCAGTGTTGCCAGTACAAGCATGTTGTTATGTCATTTCATTTTGGACGTGATTTGATTAAAGCTTGCAGTCGATAATAATAACCTAGATACCCACTGCAGCGCCATCTACCGGGCTGATTTGTGAATCTAATGTGATGGTTTAGATAGGGTAGGGTAGGAGAGTAGGGTAGGGTAGGGTGGGGTGGGGTAGCACCACGCGAACGAAGTCGCGCCGGGCAGCTAGTACAGTATAAATTCACAATTCTAAAACTGGAGCCTACGTCTAGAAAGAAAAACAGTTTATTATTATGGTTAAATTTTCGCTTGGCAAATTTACAAGTACCTAGTATATTATTTAAAAACCCTTTTTCTATGTCATAACAATTGTATCTGTCCGTTTCTACATTTATCACGTTTGTACTCTTCCCGCACACTTTTTATGTCTATTTTCAATAAAAATCGTAATGAGAAAACTTGTTGTGAGAAAATATAGTTACAATATTATTATTTCTAAGGAGAGGAAGCAAACTTGCTGGGCTACACTTGTTTTAATTCACACTTCTTTTTCTTTGTCTGCACCTAACTACTATTTTTATATTTATCATGAGTTTTCTATTACATTTAGGGCCGATTTTCGATTTCTAGATACATCTCTGATATGCTCTAACAAGTCTATACAATAACTGTTCTGATTTCAAAATTTATCTACCAGATACCGCTTATCTGACATTTGAACAATCGGCCCTTTCATATATTTCAGATATGGCTATGGGCTTCAAAATCGAATAACATAAATAAAACCAAGAAAATATATAAATGATTATAATATTAGTCTACTATACCAGTCATATGTGGATGTTAGCACGCAGTGTACCACCGTTATTGAAACTTAATTTCTAAGCCTGAATAAATAAAGTTGAGTATTGAAACGAAGGCTGGTGCATTGAGAACTCAGTATCGTCCTAATGAGGTGCTTACGTTACGAGGATTGCACTCATAGCTTTATACTCTGTAATTTGCTTTTTGTGTTACTTACTCTGTGTACGAACCGAAGGAGTTTAATTTTGCTTTAAAGGTATTTTTTGCCATGATGTAGAGTTGAGAGTTTTTGTTCTTTAATTCTATTAGTACTACATTCTGAATTATTTTATCAGATTTTCAGCTTGTTTAACATTTTCGAATGATCTAATGTTTTCTTAGGGTAACCATTGTAATATTTTAAAGTGTGATCTTTATTAGCCTATGGTTAATCTTTCTTTCAAGGGTTTCTTGGTTTTGGTTCTTTGGTTTGATACTTTTTCTAGGTTTAGCAGTGTACATATCCGAGCTAAAGGATGGATGGATGAAGCGATCCTAGTTATGTGTTTATCTTCGCAGTCCTAACATAAAATTTGTTCAGAATTAATTTATTGGCACATAATATAAATATTACAGAGGTTGCCAGAGCCCATTGGGGAGGGGGGAAAGGTCGGTAACGCGTGAGCGATGCTTCGTGTGTTGCAAGCATCCATATGGCTACGGTAACCGCTTAGCATCAGGTGGGCCGTATGCGTGTTTGCCGACTTAGGCTGCATTCCGAATTAATGATATAATCGCTGTAATCGATTTGAGCGTGCTTAAACCCGTTCCATATTAACCTGAGCGCGATCACGATGTCCCGTGTAACGTCATAGATGACGTCATGACATACGCCATCTTGCGCTCACACCGACCATGCCCTAAACTGATATCACTGTGAGCGCTGTCAAAAAGTGACGGTTAGTTATTGTGTTTTCGGCAAAAATCTAATAAGATTTTTGGTTTTCTATATGGAAAAGATACTTTTTATGATTTTATGAGAGAAAAATAATAAAAAATGCGGGTATTCCTTTTTGCGAGTCAACTAATAAAAGATATAAGGAGTTCTAGGGCATTGTTAATTCAGATTTTAATTAAATTCTCAAATGTTCTGTTTTGAATACTGTGAGCGCGATAACGGGCGTTCCGAATTGTTGACAGTTCTCAGCTGTCATTATCGTGATATCTAACTCGGTACGCAAATTATTGCTGTGAGCACTGTGAGCGATATTATTTAATTCGGAATGTAGCCTTAGTCGTATATAAAAAAAAAAAAAAAAATACTGTAGACTCCCAAACTAGTAAAAACTGGGTTTCAGAAGTCAGCGGTAGTGATAGACACTTACTATCAGCTTTATCATATAAACTTAGAGTGAATAATATAGGTATTATTCATACAATATTAACAAGGATAGGAAAAAGTCTATTGATAATCAAATTTATAAAAGAGAATAAGAAATTGTTAATAAAATCTTTTGGCTTTTCTCTGTACGTAAGTCACAGTTTATGCTTAAAAATATTTTTACAACTATTATGCAGTAAAAATCTAATTTTAAGTATTTTTCTGTCCGTCTATCCATCCTGTAGTTCATGAATAATACGCATATTTCCAAACGATTAAATAAACTGTAACATAAAAATGAAATAGCAATGCTGTAAAGCTTACTCTTATAAATTGGACCACCGGCTAAAAGTCCATTTGCATAAGATGACTTCCCGGAGGCAGCGGAACCTTTTAGCATAAAGCAGACTACGGCGCAAGTGTGCTGGTGCACGCGTCGCAAACAACTTAATGATATTAAATACAGCGATGGCATTCCGCTGCAGCCGCTGTAAGTTATTGATATAATAAGAGTCTGATCATATCTGGCAATATAGGACTTTAATAATGGCTATATTAAGCGTTTTATGTAGCTGATGGGGAAGTAAAGTTCTCGAATGGCTACCATTTACTGGAAAGAGCCAAGCGGGACGATGTTTAACTAGACCAACGATTACCACTGTGCTATGCATTTCCTCGCGACGATTTTCCTCGCCGAAATTAAAGCCAAGACAACTTTCTTCAGTAAGAAAATTCATCAAACGACTAAAACTACTCGTTATAAATAAGGGAGACACACGCATTAAACTGTATTGTAACTTTTGAATACATTTATCACCGAAATCGAAATTGAAGCGCTCGTGGTGTAGCATGATTAGCCGTTCTTAATCGATCGGCAAAGTTAAGCTACGTCTGTCGTGGTCCGTACCTGGATGGGTGACCGCCTAATTTCAAATCGAGCGTTTCCGTGCTTCGGAAGGCACGTAAAGCCGTTGGTCCCGGTTATCACTTAATTGTGATAGTCGTTAAGCTAGTTGGAGGCCTCCTAGGCGGCTTGAAAAATTCCAACAGTAGGTTGACCACTAGCCTACCTCCACCAATCCGCAGTGGGCACGCGCGGTGCAGTATCGCCCATTCCCTTTCATCCTCATTTGTGAAAGGAGTCCTATGCAGCAGTGGGACATTATAGGCTGATGATGATGATGATGATGATCATCATCGAAATACATTAATACACATTGTCGCTGAAAGACTGAAACAAATAACCAATTACGACTCTGTAATAAATAGCATAACGTCAAGATATGAAAATAACACGGCATAACAACAACATGCAATTAATGGGACACAAAAAACTTTAGCCGCACCTGAGTTTACGCTGGCATCAATTCCAGTATCGAGAGGGATTTAAGCAAATTTACACGAAACGACTTTCATTGTAAAGCTGGGTACACACACGAGATTTTAAATTATGTAATTAACAGTGTAAACGTGTGTAATGGCGTCGTTTGCGCCTGTAGCGTAAAAATAAACAGGGGTCCGACGTCACGTAGGCGCAACGTGGTCATTAGCAGGCCTATTAGCTCCCATCCGCAGGATTCAGGGCCTATGCATATTATTGGGCTGCTTAAACTATTGTAAGATAGTAGAATCTACTTGGAAAATAGTGGGATGTCACTGCGGTTTAACTGATCAGTGCTTGTAGTAATAAACCTTTCTTTGGATTAAAGAAAAGAGAGCTTAAGAGGAAATGCTGGTGGCGTTTGTTCCATAGGGGGGTTTGAGGGTCTTTCCATAATGCTCATTATTATCTACTAGTGAAAGAAAATATGGGAGATAGTACCACACCACCACATCATTATCATTATCTATTATTTATCATTTATTTATCAAACGCCTTACTTATGAATGTTATTCATCTAAAATTCTTAATCAATCGCCAATGTGTTCCAGTAACAGTATCACCTTGGACCATATTATCGTTAATAACTATGGTGAGATTTTGGTTTATCACAAGTTACACAATTAATTGAATAAAATGTAAATATTATGTAATAAATCTATGCTGGTTTTGAAAAGAGTAATTGCTGAGTTTAGTGCCGGCTCTTCTCAGAAAATGAAACCTACCAAACCAGTATTAGATACTATTCATAAGTTCCTGCAAAGGTCTTTTTGAAAATAAGATTTGTCTTTGAATTTGGAAATTCAATACCTAATGTAATTTAAGTGAATGAGTGGAGCCTTTATTCTGTATTTTGAAATGTGGTAAGGAAGTCTCAATTTAACGAACCTTACAAACAAGGTTTAAAATTTTTTTTCGCTCGTGTGAATGTAAGCTGACAGCGTCATAAGTGACTGTGTGAAGTGGCTATACTGACGATACAGTGTCAACAGTGTTTTTAAAACTATAATGCTGATAACGTGTATATGGGTTTCCCTCTCACTCAAGTCTACCATAATATTTTACCTGGTTTTATTTTAAACAGTGTTGTATTATCTTTTTGCTAAATCATTAACATATTTCCTGGTGATAAATAGTACTATGTTAATACTAACATTCTTATTTCGATGATACTAACGGTAGAGTAAGTAAGTCGTCTCAGATGGTATGGTCACGTGATGCAAAGAGACGAGGAACATGTCGTAAATAAAGCACTGCAATTACCTGAACATAGGAGAGGTAGAGGACCACCTCCGGCTGCGTGGTGGACTAGCATGACGAAACTGCTATTGGAAGAAGAATTACCCGACCCGAATACCCAGGACTGGTTGTCCTGGCGCCAGAAGATTAGGAGAGCCGACCCCACCTAAAGTGGGATAGAGCAAGGAAGAAGAAGAAGACTAATGAGAAGAGTAAGCTGCTTTTAAGACATCTTTTAACAAGCTTTTATTTAGTTTCACCAGTCCCGTTGTCTGTATTGGAATTTCGCTGATAATGGAGCTGGAAGGTGGCCATAGGAACTCCGTAATAAAACCACATAACCCCATCGTGTTTGGGCTCGTTTGATTCGTCTTGAGTAGTACTATGTCTTCAGACAAGTACAGAACATAAAAAGTACAGTCACCAAAAAAAGCTAGTATTAAAAACGAAATTTTTAACAAAAACTTATTCTTTGATAATATTTGTGTTTCCCCACTATATACCATGAGTGTAAACATACCAATCCTAGAAGACAATTACTGGCACTAATATCAAATTAGTAACGGAGTCCACACAAATCATGCAGTGGGGCCCAGCAATGTCAGCAGCAGACAATATTAACATTCTCTCTCATGCAATCTAGTACGAGAACACTGTCATAGAATAAATTACTCAGTGTTCAAACCATACAAGATTGTTTACTGACTAAAACAAGATAGATAGAAAGATAGATTTTTTGTTTTTTGTTTTTTGATAGGATCACTTTATTGTCATTTTTAATTTTCTATTGTTTATACTATTGTTCCTACTCTTTTTAAATTAATTTTATGTGTTTGGCTTATATAATGAGATTCGTTTTGGCTATGCATGCTGTGAATCTATGAAATAAATAAATAAAAATAGATGTTGTTATCTTATGTATGCTTTGAACCATTTTTTTTTATTTTGGTTTCGAAAAAAGAAAGCCTGAAAACATTCCTGTTTAATTTAAATGTTTACATTCTGTCACATAAAGCTTTGTCATAGTTCAAGATTCAAATGAATTTAACCCAAAAATTTACTTATTATAATTGTTATTGTTATTGTTAGTATATAAAAAAAAACCTGGGACATTCCTCCCACACGGTCATTTGATCCCAAACTAAGCAGAGCTTGTACTAAGGAAACTAGATAACTGATATAATACATATACTACTTTTTGGTTTGTAAATACATACTTAATATACATAATTACACCCAGACTCAGGACATGCAGGCATATTCATGCACACAATGGAATCGAACCCACGACCTGCGGCGCGTAAGGTGGATCAAACACATAATAAGCAACTCATTACTATTATTGTTTTTACACGACTAATTCGGTAAACAAGCATACGGCCCACCTGATAGTAAGCGGTTACTGTAGCCATATGGACGCTTGCAACACACGAAACATCGCTCACGCATACCGACATACCGACCTTTCCCCCCTCCCCTATGAGCTCTGGCGACCCTACTCACGCGCAGGAACACAACTTTACACAACATAAAGTTATTTGGCTGCGGTATTCTGTAAGGTGTACGCACCCAGTCGAGCTGCTCTTTGAGCGAATAAACGCTACGCTCTACCTCTCTCAAATCATTCTTTCAAATCTCTTTTGTGAATATCTTTTAAGTATCTCCTTTTAAAATTCACTTCACTTCCGAATGACATAACTGATCCATTTCAGCTCACGGAAAACTATCTTCAATAATGAAAGTTCTCGGACGTAAATCTCTAAGACGCCTGCTTTAATTGGACTGTTCTTTTTAGCTTTTATTAGTTTCGTCGGTCGTTGAAACGAGTTCAGTGCTTGGTAGCAATGAGCTTAATTATTTATTTTCTTCTTACGTAATCAGTTTATCCTGGGACATGCTGCACACACGGCTATACATACTTTATATACATAATTATACCCACACTCTGGATATGCAGACATATTCACACACAATTTCAGGTGGGAATCGAACCCACGACCTGCGACGTGATAGATGGAATGTCAACTGGCCCATCAATGATACACGAACAATAATTATAATATTTTGTATCACTATAATTGTTACCACTATATTTGTTATCACTATATTTGTTATCACTATGTTTGTTATCACTATATACTATGTATATTATATAACTTTTCCTGTTCTAAACTTAATCTTAAAACTTCTTGGCACTGCTAAAGCACTTATGAAAGTTAGAATGGATTTTACCACCGGTTCGTAATACCTACACTTATATTGAAAATATACTTATAAACTCAGTCAGGCAATTTTGCTAGTAACTTTAATGCTTTTTACCATGTAATTTTATGTCTCTAATCAACAAAATAATAAACTAATTTAAAAAAAAAACTGACCTAAATTTGTCGGAAACAAAAAACGTTCCATTAAATTCCCCAATTCAATTACCCGCCTAACATCACCTTTATTGATATTAATGAGGATTTAAGATTTATGCAAATCCAGTGGATGTAAAATGGTTTTCGCTCATAATCCGCGGCGGGGGGCCCGCGCGGCCGCGTCGCAGAGGGGTTAGGCCTCATTAAACATAATCGTTTTTGTTTCACCCCAGGGATTAATAAATCACAACAGGTCCAAGACCCTGACAGAGGTGTGTAATCGCTCCTCTGAGGATTAGGAAAAATTACTAATATGCTTCTAAATTTCCATTGTGATATAGTAGGTCGGTATGGAACCGATATACCGGTATACCGGGTGGAGATTTCGAGATGATGTTCTATGTTGGATAAGTCATGCTAAACAACTATTACTATGGGACCAACACTGAATTCTCAAAAAAAGATCGAGCAAGGTTGACATTTTGTAAGAAAAGTTAAAAAAAACGAGAATTCACTAGTGGTCCCAAGGTAAAAGTTGTTCAGCATGACTAACCCAAGACAATTTTCGAAAATATGCCATCTCGAAATTTTCACCCTGCATGTACACTCAATAATTTTACGATGATGGCTCGGTGGTATCGAAGAGAATGCTTGTGGTTTCAAATCCTACCATGAGCTTGAGCTAACGGTGAAGAAAAACTTTGTGAGGAAACCATAGCACGGTAGATTACTTTGAAGTACCCGTCTATCTGCCAGCAACACTTGAGTCGTTTTTTTTTATTAATTTCGCATATGTACTTACCACCTTCGGCTACATCACACACTCAAAATGTACTTATAGTAAAAAGTATATGCAAGCTTTTTGTATGGATTTACCCGTAGCGTATGCATAGGTACGTAGTCGGAACAAGGAAGTTCTACATCAAGGGAAGTTGTAACGCTGGCACCGGCTATACCGGCCTGCCGTAAAATTAGGGGCATTACGGCCTAATTGAAGAGCGGTAGCGGTATCTACGTGGGTTATTTATGATTTAAAGTTTTGTGTTATAAGCTAAGGGCGACTTACGTTAAAAATAATTACAAACTAAACTCGTAGCTGACTGTATGTCTGTAAATACTAGCTGTTCCCCGCTGTTTCACCCGCTTTCCCGGGATAAAAAGTAGCCTATAATACTCGGGAATAATGTAGCTTCCTATCCTACTAGAATTTTTCAAATCCGACTTCCAGTTCGAGTTCCAGAGATTAGCCCGTACAAACAAACAAAAAATCTCTTTCGCTTTATTATTATTATTATAGATAGATTCGCAAGTATGATTGTTGGTGTGTGCTTTTTCACGCTGCAACGAAGCAATGGATTGATGTTATTTTTTTGCATAGATATAGTTTATTGGCTGAACAGTGACGTAGACGTTTTATCTCAAACGACAATGTGGGTGATACAGTATGTATTGAGCAGAGACTGAAACAATTGAATTATAATCCGGACCTGTGGAATCAGTCTTCGTTTAAACAATCTATTCTGAAAACTGGACAATTATTTTAGGTCTCGTTCTATAAATACGAGGCTCAAAGTCATAAAAGAACTACTAAAGCCACATAAGAGCACTACACCTCATTGTATAAACATAAAAATGCCGCTCTCGCTCACCCCTTAGCCCACCCACCACTGGTCAGTGAAACACTAGGGTTGCTCGGAAGTAGCGGCATACAACACGCTGCAGATAGCGGCCGAGCACAGATTTAACGTGTTACCCACACATTTATACCACTCTTATACTGCCTTCATTATATTAAAGTTCTGAATAAAATTGTTACAAAACAAGTGCGATAGAAATCTTAATTTATTTAAATTTGCGGGTATTTCCTTGTTGTATGCAAAGTTTTTTTGTACTATAGATAGGGTTATGTTTGGCTTATCTCTATAATAAATGATGTAATTAAATTTAGCTCTATTCGTTGGTAAAATAGATTCCAAATTATTACAGCTAGAATATTTAATAATGCCATGGTTATTATGTTGCAAAACCTCATTAGAAATTCACATAATTCTCATTAAATCCCCTTGAAAACGAAGCACACTCGTGTCATTTAACGAGAATTTTGTTACTACAATTCGGCGTCTCCAATGACGAACACGAATCATACCTACTATATACTAACAACTTTATACTTACCACGTTTCTATACCTTATTGTAACGGATTAAAGTTTGTTTTAGTTCGATGCATGTGGGGCAGGGTTGTCATAATTTTACGGCGGGCGCGTTTTACATATGTCTTGTCATGAAATTGTCACCATAAAAAGCCTCCGGTAAAGCACGGATTTATAATAAAACTGGAGATTTTGGTGGAATGTCAATGAAGTCTTAAACCAACCATATTTCAGGGCCATAAAGGCTACGTTATATGGGACTTTCGACAGATTTGTTTCACGAAAGTCTGGTTTATTTTGATAAAGGTCGACATTTTGTTAAGAGCAGACATATTGTTTGATGACTGAAAAAAGGTTGCCTATTTGTTCTGTGTTGTTTAGGTCTGTGGTGTACAGTTAATTTAGAAAATACGGGTTACATTTCGTTTTTTCAACAAAAGAACGCTTACGGATTTTCCATTCCCAGATCTAATTTTCTTACCATTGAATTTTAAACATTTCTGCAAAAAATACTGTCATGCGTTTATAAATCTACAAATTATTTATAAAAACTGGATCCGGCAAGATAAGAGTAGCTGTCATGTTTCAAAGATTTATGTTCTGAGTAAATCCGATTTCGCAGCGAGAAATCCAATTGTTTTTTTTTTCAGCATAGAAGTAGGAAGGGATTAAAAGAACAAGTGGGAAATATTTATACAGTAAAAATAATATTTGTTTATTTAAATTAGGTATTCTGACTTGACTCTGACGGGAGGCAGCGTTGCATAATGAATATTAATTATATTGTATTTGTTGGTATAAAAGCACGGTGATAGAGAGATGGCGATTTTATTTTATTACATAATATCTACAGTAATTTTTGAAACTCATTGTGAAGAAGTAGGCCTGACTTAGATTACAAGTAGAAGCAAGTTTCATTAGTTCCGTTATTACATAAGCTTACCTCAATTCTGATCGCATGTACTTCCGAAGTGTCAACTAAGAAATAGTGCGTAATCTAAATATACTTTTATTGTCCCCTCACGCTGTGAAGTGGGTACAGTATCTGTTTTTTTACCCGTCTGACCCGGAAGGGCTATGTTTTTCGAGTTTATGTATGTATGTCTATTTCTCTTAACTGTGAGAGTGTATAGAATTTTGAATATAAATTGAATTTTATAACGTATTGCAGTCGGGAATAAACAAATTTTACAAAAAAAAAACATATTTAGGTTATTGGTTTGTCCCCGACTGTTACACCTTTTAAAATTCAAGTTATATTCAAAATTCTATAGATTAAACAGCTTGTTTTTCTCTTTTCAGTTATTTTTTTTATTTACGCAGTCGGGTTTTTTGTTTCTTTTAATATTTTTTAAATCTAAGGCTTACAGACAAATCTTTATTGTTCGCTTCTATCAAGCAATGTACGAGTAATCCTATCTGCACCCCAGTACGGGACGAATTGCTTATACAGTTCGCTTAAAATTAAACGCCCCTTCGCTTCAGTTCGTTCCGACAAACACACACACAAGCACACACCCACAAATTAATAGTACGTCAGATCTACATCATTACTGTTTCCCGTCCATCTGTTACTAAAACAGAGATATCCTGAATGTTCTCTGGCAAAAACCTTATTTGTTGCTGAATTTGATTATTAATTTCAGTTAGTACGACGAGACAAGTGTAGGGTTTAATTCCAAAGATTTTGATTTATTCATAAGGTCGGCCAATAATTGGTTAAACTTAAACCTACTTTCAACTTTTGTAAGTTTAATTAATTTTTGAACAAAATGTGATTTTTCCTTTATATTTTATTTTAATTTATGTTTTAAGTTAACCTATAGTTTAACGATACATTTATAAACAGGGTGAGGGATACGTACACCCGAGATGTAGGTTAATGGTGCTGCAGTCATGCTGCAGTTTACCAATCTACAATGCTAATCCTACAATTCTAATTCCTTCAAACAGAACTGTTTCAGGTTTGTATCTCAGTTTAGTATGCTTGAACCAACAATGCTGAATATTGAAGCTTTTCCTATGTAATAAACAGAGTTCGCTATTTTAAAGACCGAAGGATGAAAACAACACAATACAGGACAATTATCAAATATCATCATTTTTTCATATTTTTTTACTATTGCTAAAAAACGTTACAAATATTACCAAAATTATTGTAATCGAGGTGTTTCGTTGCCTGCAGTCTAGCTTACGTACGACTTTTCACGTATAGAGCAAGAGCCCACGAATTTTATAAAACCTGATAGTTTCTCTGTGTATGTCCCTAATAGAGGTAAAAACGATCCCCGAATATGAAGTTTGGATCGCGGTTGCTTTGGAAGTTATCAGCGAGCAAAGGTGTCAAAAATTGCACCTCAAATTCGTTAAAGTATAAAGGTCAGTTTTTATATATTTTATTTGGAATAATATTAGAAATCACGTCGTCCATTGTCAGTCACTTTGAACGGTGGAAACCCCCTGTCAGACACCCTTAAAGTATTAAAAAATATTATTCAACTTTCGTCATTTTATAAAAGCTGAAATTTATATATGTTACTTGACGAAATATCAAAAGATGATTTCTCAGTTGTCAGACACTTTCGAAGTGCGAGGTATACTCAATGTGTTTTTTTTTACAAATGAAAAGAGATAGACACATAGTTATTTTGGAGAGATTGTAGATTAAATCATGAAATTTAATAAATCATGCAAAAAAGTCTACATCAATGACCCAGTTTTAGAGTTACAGATCACCATCATTTGATTATCAGTCAGAGGTGTTTTTTCTTTCTTTTTTTGTTTTTTCTTCTGACCAGCCGAAGGTGGTAAGCGCATCCTAGACGAAAACAAGCGTACACAGTACAGTATATATAGGTACTTAAACACCGATATTTAGGTTCTATGGTTGAAACAATTTTTTTAAAAAACAAAGGTAGAAAAGCATAAAATTGTTTACATAATTATTTTTCAATCTTGCTCAAAAAGTCCGTAATAATAAATAATTTATGTATTTATCTAGTAGCTCAGAGTATATAAATACTACGAGAATGGAGACCCTAATTTGCAGCTGGAAGAGAAAGGAAAACAAAATATATTTTATTTTTATTTCAGTCTATTTATCAAAATACGTTTCCCTGCGGTTTCAACCACTTTTAGGGGTTAAATTTTGAAAAATCCATCCTTGTTGGATCAAGTAGGTAATTATGTCGGCGTGCATCAGTCAGTATCTCCTTACATTCTTATTTATCACCTCCATCAATCTTTTTAGTTCAACTACCTATAAGCAAATAGGCACATATCGGTGAGCGTCGGAAATGAGTCGCGTAGCGCTCGCTCGCGGATATTGGCTCGTCTGGGACCGCACGGCTCCTAACTAGATCAGTGGGACTAACCGACGGACTGTACTGTGCCTAGTACATCGGCAATAGAGGTCTGGAGGAAATAGAGTGCCACGCCGTTTTAATAGCGAGATTTACATAAGAACGGCTTTAATATAAAAGTCAGTGTATACATTTTGTTTCTTTCTCAGGTCACTTAGTGATGGTATTTCATCTCGAATCAGTGACTTTTTGTACATCGGAAATTATTTTTCAACTCTGCTCAACAAGCCAGAGTTATTTAATCCTGGTACAGACAGTAAGCTGCATTAAGTTTATAATTGTAACTAATACATTCTAAATGAGGACATTCGTAGGAGAACGAAAACGACGGACAAAGCTCGTAGAGTTAGTAAGCTGAAGTGGCAATGGGCAGCCACATCGCTCGAAGAGCCGATAACCGATGGGGAAGAAAGGTTCTCGAGTGGCGACCATGTACTGGTGCGCGCCGAACGGTCAGAGTCGCTGGGCACCGCTGGATACAAGCGGCCCAAAACCGTTCGAAGTGGAAGTCAATGGGGAAGGCCTATGTTCAGCAGTGGATATCCATGGGCTGATTATGATGAACTAATACATTTAAGCCCGATTTGTATACCTTTAAATCCTCATAAATTAATTTTTCACGTACACTACACCAGTTTATGTTATTTCTCTTAACTGAATTGCAAAAAAAGGAATTATTATTAATTTGAATTTCGAACAATTAAATGACAATTTCAATAAAACCCTTTACAACCAACCAACACTGAGTGTTGGCGTCATGACAATCAGCACTTCTCCTTGACATTAATTTTATTCGGAGCAACGAATTCCTCGGAGCAATACAATTGACAACTCGTCTCGGATGTCTATCGAAGCGAACTAATAATGTCTATCGAGACAAGTATCGGCCACTCGATATCTTCAAATAGGGTGGGGACACAGATATCAAGAAAAAATTAAATAGCAAAAGGCCCCATAATACTCGAACATTTATCTGCTGGCAGGATTCCAGAAATAAAAAAGCAGTATCTTTTTATTGGAACATCCTGCATGAGGAAATAATGTTCATATGGAATGCTTATGAATTCCAATATTAAGAGAATTTGAAATATGTTCAGTTAAGTACCTAAAAGCGCACAGGAAGACAACCAGGCCTGGGTGCTTAGCGATATCGACCAATTACTTTAACTTCACCAAAAAAACAATATACCGTGGTCATCTATATCCCATCACTATTTTAAAATTGGTTTAAAAAATAGGGTAGGCAGTCTTCAATTCCATTCTTGTAACGCTTCGCTCGCCGCCGAGTTTTCATTTACATTCTGGTGATGCGAGAGCGGTTGAGTGGACTGTATTTTTGCGGGTGCCCAAAGTGTAAGGCAGGGCTGGCTGGCACTTCCTATGTGGACCGGAACAAATACCTAACTTATTCCTCAAATGCAGTAAGGAGAAAAGATAGGAGAGAGCGGGAAAGGACTTACCCCAAGCAAAGCGGCACACAGGCCGCGATCGGGTGCGGTGATTGTCGAAGCGTTGGCGGTGGCGTACGGTGGGCTAGGGCTCCGACCGTTACGCGGTGTGTACGAACACAAACAAGATCGATGACGCGGCGGCGGCGAGCTCGGGGCTCCAAACACTCCAAAGCGACGTGGTGCGGTCGGGTGAGGCAACGCGGGTGCCTACGATCCCGATGACGAATTGCGAGCGACTGCTCTAAGCAATCTCCAATGATGAACTGGTGGTGGCAGATGGGCACACCGTTGGCGTGGGATAGTGTCCAACACATTTTATAACACAAACAACACAAAGGGCACCGAAACAAATGTTCTGTTTTTCGGCCAGCGCTTGGGGTAATAAACCAATAAAAAGAGCAAGGAAAACAAAGGTAATAGGCAACGGGAATTCTAGAAAGCCGACATGTGGCGGGACTCTAGGAAGCGGAACAAAGGAATTACTGCATCGAGGCTAACTAAACTTATAACTAAATATGCGCCAAACCATCTCCCCCGCCTGAAAGGGGATGAAACATCCACTTTCACAATCAAAAAAAATATGAAAGGACAATGTATGCGAAGCGAATCAAATCAAACAAATTATAAGGCGAATCTTAATTGCGAGACATTTAGAAAGAGGTAATCAAAAACAAACTAATTTAATCTACAAATAACTTAAGACTAGATGCAATACAAAAAATACTACTGCGAAGGTAAAGGGCACAATTTTGCAACTGCCCTGCGGTAAATGCCGGTTTTAGTTTTGACATCTACGACGCGGCGTGAAAGAAAGCGTTTAAAGGCGTTCAGAAAAACTTCTGTTGAAAGGTCAGAGGCGAGTTCAACGTGAACAGCACGTGTGACAAGGCAAACAAAACGACATGTATAAGCCTTCTGGCTGCGCACACCTCTACGTCTATGAGGTATGATCGAAAGCGGGCCTGCGTAGTCAACACCAGTGTGCAGAACTCGGCAAGCGGGTAAGTCACCCATGAAAGGGAACTGCGGACGCGGGTTATTCCGAAAGCACACTTACATTCCTGAACGCGTTTTCTGACAATATTGCGAGCGGATATGATCCAATATTTTTGTCGAATGAGAGACATCAACAAGTTTGGACCTGTATGCAGATTACGTCTATGATAGTGATCAATTAGTAAAGAAACTACATGTGCACGGGCGGGTAGCAAAATGGGAAATTTACTGTCGTAGTCAAGATCTGAATTGACAAGTCTTCCACCTACACGTAGAATACCATTATGCAAAAAAGTATTCAACTTTGCGAACGGGCGAGGTAGAGGTGTGTTATCTCGAGCGGCTTTCAATTCAGCCGGAAAATGTACTTGTTGTACAGCGCGAATTAATGCGTTTTCTGCGATATCTAAATGATCAATTTCAAATTTATGCGGAATTTTCTTTGCAAATCTAAGAACGTATAAAACGATTCGAATTAGCTTAGGCCAATTAGAAACGCGGCTAGCTAATTGGTAAAGTACAGGATGATCGGGTACCGATACACCCTTTGTCAATAACGTGTTTGACTTTATTTCTGGCGGGTTGGAAACCGAACTAGGGTCAGAATCTTGAATAGGCGACTTTGCGAAAGCGGGGCCATTACTAAAAGGTAGCGAGATTTGATAAAGTCTAGTGTCATCGCGGGTTTGTTTATAAATAGTTTCACACTGTTGTTCCTCCGGTGTCAAAAGGTCGACCTTCGAAGAAACATCTTCCAATTCAAAAAACTTCGATGTCGTTGTACATGGTTCAAAGGTACAAAAAGCGCGGGAAATACTATTTGAACCAACAAGGGGAGCGGTCCCTACAATAAGGTAGCCAAATAAAGTTTCAATGGCGATCGGTTCGTTAGGCGAACGCGATTTTTTATTTGACAACAAAATGCGTGCGAAAATATCACTACCTAAAATCATATCGATATTACCGGGTGACGCGTAGGTATCGTCAGCGAGCGGTAAGTCTTTTAAATAGGAAGCAAGCGATTTTGTATCAACTTGCGAGGAAGGCAGCTCACTGGTTATGTGTTCAACCACATAGGGTTGAATATCGAAGGAGATATTTTTATCAAAGCGGGAATAGATAGTTAATTTACTTATACCTAATGTTTTATTTTCTTTGTCACCGATTCCGGTGACACAAGCATTTTGCGCGGGAATAAGCGGCAAATTTAAGCGCGTGCAACACTCACGCGTTAAAATATCACGCATCGAACCACTATCTAAAAGAACGCGTACAGTTTCGTAGCGTCGCGAGTTCGCACAGCGAACTAGACACAGTGCCGTTCCGAGAAGCACTGTGGACGAAATAGGTTGCGGTTTCAATGTACCACAAGCGGGAGCGTTTTCGGGGTTTAATAGCGGATTAGTGGCACAAAGCGATAGATGGGATCTATTGTTACCACTCGATTCACAATTCTTACAATTACTATTAGATTGTAATGCGGGTTTCATAGCAGAAACGGGAGCGGGAGCGGGTGCATATGACATTCTGTCCATACGCGGAGCGGGCGAGTGCGAGTAATACGAGACATTTTGATTCTCGGACGAAGGTAGCGATGCGGGGTTCAACGATTCTAAATTATTAGGAGAGCGGCGATAATTATTTGTATTATCTACTATGGCGAGATTAGAGACTTGTGGGACGGCGGCCGCTCGCCACGATTGCATTGGGACGGCGGCTGACTTCGCGGCGTCCGTCGGCGTACTAAAGTGCAACAGCGAGTGATGGTTGCGAGAACAGAATCTACAAGTGCTAGTAGATTTACAAATATTAGTGAAATGCTTATCACTTAGACAGTTAAAACATAACCTTTTCGATTTTGCGAAATTATACCTATCTTGCGGCAACATTACTGTAAACTTAGGGCAACGATACACATTATGGGAATTTGTTTGACAACATACACAACTATTATTATTATTATTACCTTGAGCGAAAAAAGACTTATCATAGGTATTCTTTTGCGTTTTGTAATTCGACTTCTCCATCTTAATTGTAGGTTGGGAAGAGTGCGCGGAGCGGGGCGGATTATCATTAACAATGTTGGCGCGACTTAAAATACGATACTGATCATGAATAAAATCTATTAAATCCGAACTAGTGGGCAAGTTTTTATTTTCCCTTATAAACATTTCAAAAGAGCGTACAGTTTCTATATCTAAGCGTCTCAAACCTATGTGCGCGAACATAAATTCGGCTAGGTTATCGATGTCAACATTTTTTAAAGCGGATATTACTGTGGCGTAGCTATCGACGAAGCTTTCCAGTGATGAGGGAGTGGCCGACGTCACAGGCGTTAATTTCAGGAGTTGATCCAAATATGTAACGGCAAGGGCGCGTTTATCATTATATTTGTTGCAGATCGCGGACCACAACGACTGATAGTTGTCTCCGGTAGGTATTAAACCTTTACAAATGTTTAAGGCTCTACCGGTCAATTTACCTACTAAGTATTGCATCTTTTCTGTGTCATTAAGCGTGTGATTTTCATGTATCACAGATTTAAAATTTTCATAAAAGAGTGGCCATTTCTGTATGTCACCATCAAAACTGCACAATTCTAAGCGAGGTAACTTAAAGTGTCTCGTGTCCGAATGCACGGGCGGATTTTCAAATGCGGGTTTTACATTACCATTTTGCGTGGACATTTGTTTGGATAAAGTCGATTGTCTATATTTGACACGAGAAAATAATTCGTCAAAGGATATAATTTGCGAGAAATTCGGAACATAATTAGGGGTCAATTTTGACTGAATTACGTTTTTATCGTTAATTGCAGTCATGAACTCTGAGCGAATGGTGTCCATGGTTGAACAACTCATTAAGAATAATTCGGTATTCTCCGAAGAAGAAAGATTATTTGATGTATCGTAACTATGCTGAATTTGTTGAAAATATACTTCGGCTTTACTTTCAACTAGCGATAATTGCCTTTCCAACTCTATTTGGGCTTCTTTCGCACGGGCGGCAGAAGCGGCGGCGGTCTCAGGAGGAGCCATTTCCATAGCGAAAACAAATTTACGAAAAGAGAGGATAAAGATATCCGAATGACCAACACTTTATGGTGATCCGGCTCGTATGGACCAAACTTTATGGTGATGCGAGAGCGGTTGAGTGGACTGTATTTTTGCGGGTGCCCAAAGTGTAAGGCAGGGCTGGCTGGCACTTCCTATGTGGACCGGAACAAATACCTAACTTATTCCTCAAATGCAGTAAGGAGAAAAGATAGGAGAGAGCGGGAAAGGACTTACCCCAAGCAAAGCGGCACACAGGCCGCGATCGGGTGCGGTGATTGTCGAAGCGTTGGCGGTGGCGTACGGTGGGCTAGGGCTCCGACCGTTACGCGGTGTGTACGAACACAAACAAGATCGATGACGCGGCGGCGGCGAGCTCGGGGCTCCAAACACTCCAAAGCGACGTGGTGCGGTCGGGTGAGGCAACGCGGGTGCCTACGATCCCGATGACGAATTGCGAGCGACTGCTCTAAGCAATCTCCAATGATGAACTGGTGGTGGCAGATGGGCACACCGTTGGCGTGGGATAGTGTCCAACACATTTTATAACACAAACAACACAAAGGGCACCGAAACAAATGTTCTGTTTTTCGGCCAGCGCTTGGGGTAATAAACCAATAAAAAGAGCAAGGAAAACAAAGGTAATAGGCAACGGGAATTCTAGAAAGCCGACATGTGGCGGGACTCTAGGAAGCGGAACAAAGGAATTACTGCATCGAGGCTAACTAAACTTATAACTAAATATGCGCCAAACCACATTCAATTAATCTCCCGTTCCGCTCATGTCAATATTTATAATTTACCGTTCTATTGAAATTACATAATCTAATAATTTATAGACTTATTAAGCTTTCAAATTGATTACAGTTATTGCGTATTAAATTTTGTGAAAGATTAATTAATTGTTTATAATATGATATTTAAGAGAGGTCACAGAGAGAGGACGTAGAGCGTAGCCGGATTTCGCTCAAGGAGAAATATGTTACACATTAATTCAACGAGCCGAAATTCTTTTATCACCTACGCAATAACCATCGATGTTTTATAAATACTTCCAAATAAGTTTTAATCTAATAATTATCGCATCGCCTATCAACATTAGCAATATCAGGGTGTACTATCGACTTTAACAGAACCTAAAGATGAATCTCTAAATACCTTGCTGAGTTTCTTGCCGGAGTCTTCTCAGATTAAGTGTATTCCGAACTTAACGTCCTTACTTAACGCTCATATAAGTGCCTTAGGCCAAAACAGAATAAATTACAATCTATTTGCAGAAACCTTGAAAGCCGTGGATTAAAAACCTAATAATTTATAAGAACCCGGCGGAAATAAACGTTATCCAAATAAGGTGAGAGTAATTAATTATCTGGAACTGTTTCGAGTTTAACTCGAATTAAACAAGTTTTGTGATGAATTCTCTCACAAAACATCTGGAAGCCACGTTCAATTAAGCTTTGTACAGACGTTGACACTTTTTGAGATATGTGATTTTTTTGTTGTTAAATGTATAGCGACATCTGTCTGCCATCTATCAGTTACACTGAGATAGAGATGGCGCCACATATCCTGCACTGCGCTTATGAAGTTTTCTCGGCGATCTGCATATGTACAGTTGGACCGCGATCCCCAAGCACGATGACCCAGCCTGGCAGTAGATCTTACCTTTTAAATAGAATTTTTAGGGGGCACGCGTGGGGGAGTTAGGGAATGCAAAATCCGGATTTTTTTCAAATCCGGATTCAAAGTTTATCATCACATATAAATCCGGATTATCCGGATTTTTCGAATTTTTGTATTTTTTTTTCAATCTTTTGTAATTTTAAATTGTACGCGTAGTTTATGCTTAATTATTAGTAGTTTGAAGAGAGGTGTTATATTTTATTGTATTTCCATTAGCAAGCAATGGAAATACAATAAAATAAAAATTCAATTAAACTACAAGTATTATTAAAAAAAAAATGGCTTGTATTTGGCTACTGAGCCGTCCATAAAGGATAATGACGAAGCCTAAGGTGGAGCACGCTAATCCAAATGGAACCTATTAATTCTGGCCGTGAAAGTCCCTAGATTCTAAGAGTCAGGAAATACAGTCGCCGGAAGCAAGTTCCACTCCCTTGCTGTCCGCATTATAATTGAGGATACAGAAGAAAAAAAATCCCCGTGTCTTGTGGTTCGGAGTAAAAATAGGGATGGTGGTTGGAATAAGGTTGAGCAATTCCTGCACTCACTCTCAAAAATATAAACTGTACAAAACCGATAAGGCAAGCAACCTTTCTTCGATGGTCGAGCCTCGTGAGTTTCGTCATAATTAGTCTCATATTCGATGAGTCTTCTGGCTCGGCGGTTTATTGAGTCGAGGGCGAGAGCCTGGTGGAAAGGGCTCCGTTTGGTGGTGAAAAGATACATCTGCGTCTTGGTGGCATTAAAAGTGACCAGATTGGCATTGCCCTAATCGGAGACTGCCTGTAAAGTTACGTTCAAACGCTCTACCATGGCCTCTCGCAACAATTGGATCTATGACAACGGTGCTATCGTCTACGTACCCAAAGATACCGGGCTTAACCAGATCGTTAATATGCAGCAGATTAGCAGAAATAAGGTTGCAGAGAGAACTGAATCTGATCTCTGTGGAATTGATTGCGAAAAGGTCCGACGAACACCCGTCTATGACTACATGAATAGACCGTTCGCTCAGGAAATTGGAAATCCAAGCGCACAGACCACCAGAGATTTCATATCAAGGAAGCTTGCTTAGAAGGCTGGTATGTCAGACCCTATCAAAAGTAAAAATTTTCTGAGATCAGCCGATGTACAAAATGCTTTCAGCGGTAACCCGACTATATAGAACTATCATTCTTGATATTATGGCTATTGTTAATAAATAAAAATAGGGATGGTGGTTGGAATAAGGTTGAGCAATTCCTGCACACACTCTCAAAAATATATCCTGTACAAAACCGATAAGGCAAGCAACCTTTCTTCGATGGTCGAGTCTCGTGAGTTTTGTCATAATTAGTCTCATATTGGATGAGTCTTCTGGCTCGGCGGTTTATTGAGTCGAGGGCGAGAGCCTGGTGGAAAGGGCTCCGTTTGGTGGTGAAAAGACACACCTGCGTCGTAGCATTAAAAGTGACCAGATTGGCATTGCCCCAATCGGAGACTGCCTGCAAAGTTACGTTCAAACGCTCTACCATGGCCTCTCGCAACAATTGGATGTATGACAACAGTGCTATCGTCTACGTACCCAAAGATACCGGGCTTCACCAGATCGTTAATATGCAGCAGAAATAAGGTTGCAGAGATAACTGAATCTGATCTCTGTGGAATTGATTGCGAAAAGGTCCGACGAACACCCGTCTATGACTACATGAATAGACCGTTCGCTCAGGAAATTGGAAATCCAAGCGCACAGACCACCAGACATTTCATATTAAGGAAGCTTGCTTAGAAAGCTGGTGTGTCAGACCCTTTCAAAAGTAACAATTTTCTGAGATCAGCCGATGTACAAAATACTTTCAGCGGTAACCCGACTATATAGAACTTTCATTCTTGATATTACGTTGTGCAAAGAGTTGTTACTCGCGCCGCACGCGCATCGCCTCCATCTAAGACTCACTGGCCGACTTAACTATTAGCTAGATGGATGAGCGGTAGCAGCTAGCCGCGTGTGTGCCGAGCGGTGTATAGATTTCAGAGTAATACTGACCTAAATCTACTGGATATTTAATGAAAATTTTTAGTTAAACATCAACTATAATCAATTATGATTAAAATTCGAAAAAACCGGATTTTATTCTCAATATTCGGATTTATAATAGGCCCCTAAAATCCGGATTTTTCAGTCATTTTCGGATTTCGAAGTATCCGGATTGCAATCCCTAGGGGGAGTATTTGCTCATTCCCTTTCACCTGCATTTGTGAAAAGAGGTCTGTGCTCAGCAGTGAGACATCTTATCTTCTTATCACCTCCACGAGTGAGCCACAGCTTTTAATGAAACGTTTTCTTACCATAGAGTTTTATAGATTTGGTTGAAAATACCTGTCAAATCGTGTTCTTAAGATTCAAATTAGTTCGAATTATCAACAGTTTGACAGGTAATTTCAACCAAACTATAAAACCCTATGGAAAGAAAACGTCTCATTTCTTAAAACACTTTTGTGAAGTTTTGTGTACCGAGCCTATTTTTGAATCAATCCTTTTTTATGTCGTTTTGAGTTGAGTGAATGGTGTGAATAATAATATTATAGAAGTAACAGTCTAATAAACAATAGTCTGATCATCGTTCTGAAATAAATAATCCAAAACTAACAAGACTATCGTGAATTAGTTTTCGAAGCATATCCCCTGAGACAGACTAACTTTATTGACATACGTCGCAAAAAAGTGTCTACAACTGCGAAAGGCCTTAGTCACGCCCACCCCACTTGTATTAATTAGAGGCCAATTTGCAAAATCTAACTCCTCAAGTTTTCTAAACTACATTAAGAATGGCAATTAGTTATATTCTAAGCGATTTAAAGTTATTATTGGGGCCCTAATGAAAACAGATGGAACTTTGCAAAGTTTATTTTTCAATTAGAGTTTATTCATTCAGTTTAATAGGTAGAAAATCGTTAGAAGGTTTAATCTCTTATTTAATTACTTTATCATCAATTACAGTTGCACGTTAATTTAACTGTTAAAATTTTTGTTTAAACTAACATACCTTAAGAGCTAGGAGACGTCACACAATAAGTTATATAGAACACAGTGTAGAACCACTTGTTAATAATAATACTAGGCATCACACAACACTTTAAAGCTAGCTAATGAATCTAAGCTTGTTTAGAAAAGAGTAATTGCTGAGTTTATTGCCGGCTCTTCTCAGCAAATGCAACCTTCCGAACCGGTATTAGAGTATTAGAGTCGGACTTTTCATAAATGCCTGCGAAGGTCTATTTGAATAAATGATTTGAATTTGGATTTGAGCTAAAACAGTGACTTCCAGAATCTATCACTTAAAATGCTTCATTGATGGTTAAACGAACGAAAATAGAGAGTCGAGCGAGAAAAAAGCCTTATTGAAATAAAATCTTAAAAAGGGTCATATGACACTGTCGAAACTTTATTCAAAACGGACCCTTAACCAAACTAAATTATAAAATTAAAAATAAACCTTTTATAGGATAAAACAAATAAATTCAGTTTGGAAAGGCCAGCACCGCGTAACTTAATTGAAGGTTCTTTTTAATTCTCAAAGATAGGAAAAAAGGGATCTAGAATATTTCTTGTAAATTGAAAAGTTTCCTGGAAATAAAACCAAGTGTCTCCAATGTTAGGGCTATTAAAAATGAGCCACAGAGAAACTTATAATTTTTTTTTCCGTTGCCGAAAATAAAGGTGCCTTCACAAAATTTTCCAACACAGCTAATTGTAATTAGCCACTTCCCACTGCCAATACATTTTTTAACTAGTATTGCCAGGTAACCATGTCAGAAAAGCTACCGATGAATTTGAAAAATGTAGCCATCGTAGATTTTAAAAAATACACTTTTACATATTTTTTACTACTGCAATCCTTAATATTTTTGTTTGAAATCCAAAGTGCCAATGACTAATGGGATGCCAACAATAGTACAGCTTACCCTATACCGTAAAAAAATATTTGTTTATCTAAAACATAAATAATGTTTTCAATATTATGGAGATAAGCAGCAAACATATTATAAATTATTATTGTACCTAATTATTATGTTATTATATTAAATTCATAACCAAATAATCTACATTCTAGGGCAGGTACAAAATTGTAATTCAAACTTACTTAGAACTTGTTCTGTTACACAATTGCATACAATTTAAATTCTAAAGCAACTGTCCAAGTCTTGAATAATATAGATGTCCATCTGAAATGAAACTAAAAAGTAGTATCAGTACAGGAATATCTAGATGGAAAGTTTTTACAACTGTTCTGTTCATTGGATGGTCCGGAATACTCCGGATATAGACTTAGTACAAAAAAAACTAAGACAGTTCTTTATAGCTTTTTTAATTGTTCTGTATTGAGGTATTCTTGATTTTTATAAAAATAGTAATCATATCTTTCAGTATAATTTTATCTGGAAAGGGATTTTCGTTCCGTTAACTTTTCATAATAGATTTCTGATATTCTCATTTTACTTCAATTTAACTTTATTTTTCGAGCAAAAATATAGTTAAATTTTTCAGAGGTTTTTCTAAATAACTCACTATTTTATTCTAGTTTTATACATGGTATGATTGGTAAGAAACTTATATTTCTTCCTCATTTTCGATACAAAATTGTACACTAATTTATTTATGAGAACCCGAAGAGATTTTGCTAGACAAACTTTAATTTATATTTAAATATTTATGCACACAAACATAATAAAAAAAAAATTACTCATATTAATAATAAAAATTTATTAAATACTTTTTTATGAATTCAATCGTATCGTATCGTAGACTTCTATTTATCCAAATCTATTCAGCCATTTCAACGAGACTGAATAACACATAATATACACACAAACTTCCACGATCATATTACTAGAATTTTAATTTGTAATTGTAACCAAGTCCATAATAATATGATTCTTCATAGTCTCACAGTAATTGCAGCCTGCACCTGCCGCATTCGTGCCGCATGTGCGATTTCGCTGCGTTTTTACTGCGTCTGACCCGCGGCGTAGGTATTGATTGCCCATTGTTCTGCACGTGACCCAGCTTGCAGCTTAGTATTCTGAATGGCGCTCAAATTGCTGTGACTCAAAAGTGTTATATTGTTTTGTCTTCGCAGACAAGTTTATTATATCGAAAACAATGCATTTTATTTTATACTTACTAAATGGTTTTTCCACTACAAAAATGCTCTAAAAATAAATCAATACGCTATGTTTTTTTAGTCGGTTCCATTGCGTTGTGTTTAACATGTCTAGACTTTACCTACCGTAACACACAGGCCAAAGTTTGTAGGTTTATTTATCCAGGCTTTATGTGCTTTTACTACTTTTGGCACCCAAAAAAATAGACTCCGTTGCGTCATTGCTTCGTAGGTAAAAAGGTTTCTGAATTCGGTCGCTTATTAATTTCACTTTGTTTATACTCCTTTAATTGTAAAGCTTACAGCGTTTAATTTTCCGAGCGTGCATGCTAAATCTAATGGTGCTTCCATGCTTGGTGAACCGATCCTCGAACGAGCATTCGTAGCGCGCTCGACTGCGCTCCGCCCGATTGTCAGTTTTTTCACGAACACAGGGATTCGCATCGCGCTCGTTGTAGGCTCGTTGAAGTACGACCGCGCTTGAAATTGCGAGCAACGAACGAATCCTGTTCCTTCGAGGTTCGGCTCGTGCTCGCTTCGCGTAGCATGGACGCACCATAAGATATCAATTGAGTTTCCTTACCAGAACACATGTCATTAAATAAAAACAGTTCAACACTACTCATCCAATCAGTCAAGAGTCGATTTCTAATTCACATTCAATCTCCATTTAAAGAAATAAACGAATGCAACAGCTTAGCAGTTACAAGAATGTAAGTCAACAATGTTGGTAGGAAAGTCCGCTACAGATAAGAACTTTAACACTAAAACAAGAAAAACACACTTCAGCTCCTCTTGTAACACACTCTTACAAGTTTATATAAGTTTGTACAAGTAATTCCTCTTTAACAATGTTTGAAAAATGCAGCGAAAGAAAGTATTGAAGTTAGAAGTTTAATTTTAAAGTTTGACTAGGTATAGATTAAACAGAGTTTACTTTGTAGGTAGTACGTGGTTGCTGGTATAATTTATTTGGTAGTCTCTGTAATAGCTGCGCTGGAGGCAGATTAATTTTGTTTCTTTAATCACGAATCATCTACCGATATTCAGATTGTCCGTAGGTTTCGTAAAGTAGTTGTGATAAATGCTATTAATAATACATTATTGGTTTATCTCTGATTGCTGAATTAATTATTTTTTATTCTTTAGTTTTCTGTATTTCTGTGAAAAAATAAAAGTGTATTAAATGCTAAAGTTCTCGTTTTGTTATGTTTTTCGAAGTGATTTTGAAATAATAACACTATTATTCAAATTGCTGAAATAACTTCTATATACACATAAACTGCACCAAAACGTGCTCGGCTGTATTAAGGAGTTATTAGAAATGCATCATGGATGCAATCTCGTATAGCTGTGGAACAGTGGCAGTAAAATAACAATAAACCGTGTTCAAGTGCTGAATAAAGCTAAGTAGCACATTAGTGGATTGCGTAAAGTTAAGGACGGGCAGCGGTGCACTTAGAAACTAATGTTTGTAGAAACTGACTGAATTTACAGATTTTAAAATTTGCTGAGTGTCTTGCCGGTTCTTCTCAGTTGAAGGCCGACTTCCGAACTGGTGGTAACTTCAGTAGCTTTGACCTTCATAAGTACCCTACTATACTGGGTGGAGATTTCTAGATGGCATATCTTCCAAACCTATGTTAGATGGTCATGCTAAACAACTTTTACTATGGCACCAACAATTAACTCTCAAAATTTGAGAATTCACTATTGGTCCCATAGTAAAAGTTGTTCAGCATGAATAACCCAAGAGGTTTCAAAAATATGCCATCTCGAAATCTCCACCTGTATAGGGCCTAAATTAAATAAATGGCTTTGACTTTCATGATAATATGGACTTTTTAAGGTGTTTTGTCACTTTGGCGCTTTCGAAGAGGTTATTGCAACGTCGGAATGATACTTCTAGTCTTTGATGAATGACTCTAGTGTTGCATAGACGGGCCGTATACTTGTTTGCATAGTTTGAATTGACTATGAATGCGGAGCTGGTGTTCGAATCCTACACTAAGAGTGAGGTTTTAGTGATGGAAAACATCGAGAAGAAAACATAGGACGATGGTAGGGTAATTTGTAGTACCTATTCGCCTGGCGGTTTATCACCCTCAAGTTGGATATCAAGCTGATACCTTCAGTGGCACACCACTTATAGTAAGAGGCACGAGTCGTGAGCACACTTTTGAACATAAAGTTTAAAATAAAGTTAAAGTTGTTAAAATGTACATAAAATAAGTTCACGTGACCCATCGAACAATTAACCCAAAGAAGCGTAATGACGTTGATTTTGCTTGCAATCTATTCCGCCAATTTGCCACCATCCAAAATGCGCTCTGATTGGCCAAGTCAAGAACACAAGATGCAGTGATTGGTCTTTATTGTTCAAAATCAGTGACAAATCTTTGACTTGTTTCGGAATCGGATTGCTCGGTATTCTACTCTAAGGGATTGTTCCTCGATGACGTGGCCTTATTCAAATACATTTCAATAAATGTATATTTAAATGCTTGAACACCATAACTTTTAAACTTTATGTTTAAAAGTGTGCTCACGACTCGTGCCGCTTACTTATACCATGGTGAGATCGATCGACCGTTGCAGTGGTCCCAATAATAACTAAAAAAACAATACGCGTATGACGCGTATATTTAAATAATAGAATTTCTGTATACTTATGTATATGCGAGCATAATTATACCTATAGTTTACTGTGCCTATTCTTTTTTAAGCAAAAATAGCTTTTTAAACGCTATTATAACGCTCTCGTTAACCTTTCCGCGGGCATAAAGAGAATTTATGATTTTAATATTATTAAAGGGCGTTCTGATTACCATTTAATGACTGTATTTATTAAAAACATAATAGAACTGGCTAAACAGTTATTACTCGCAATTTTGGAGAGTTCTCGTGAAATATTGCAGGCTTTAAGCAGTACTACTGAATAAATAACTCGTACTGTGTAATGCAGTTAGCTTTAATATCACATTTTATGGCCCTATTATTTTGATAGGTGGCTGACAATGTTTGTTAAAGCGTGTAATTAGATTATTCATAAGTAATTTTCGAAGGAATGTGTTTTTACTTTATAATAGAAGGTTAATTTAAAAAATGATCTTGTAGGTACATAATTTTGGGTATTTAATTCAAAAATAAACATGCAATCTGAAAGAGAATCAAACATACAATCTGTGACGTGCAAGTCAACCAGATGACCATTTCGATCATAACCGAACATTTGTAACCACAGAGTTCTTCCATTATTTTCAACAGGCATTCACGTGTTTAAATTACTGCATGTGTGTGTATGTGTCATTCCCACAAAATATTAATTAAGTGGTCGCGTTGGTTAAGCTCGGAGCTTTGAAAGCTGTGATTAAAGCGATATCATTGTTCCGAACAACTTTTGGGGTATTATAATTGAGTTTAATTATGGGATGAGGGGTATCTTTAGCATGGAATTGTTTTGTACAATGAATTTAAATCCTATTTCAAAACTTACATGACGGTGGCCACAGATTACAGAATAAGGCAGATGGAGCGAGCGAAACACGGGAGTAAGGCCAAAAAAGTAAATACAAATTGAAAAACACATATATGGTATTCGCTTTTGAATTTGTATTTGCTTTGTTTAAAAAACTTTATTTTACGAAAATAACTTTCTTTTTAATAAACTTTGTATATACATATTACATTGTCTATATTCAAACGGTTAACCTCACCGCATACAAATTACTGTGGCAGCTAAATCTAAAACATTTCTATTTCCTCATATCATTATCTGTTTTTTTTTAATTCATTGTTCATATGACTCCTTTAATTTATTAAGAGGAAATGCTGGTCGCGTTTGTTCCATACATGCAACTGCAGCTATTCCGTAACTATGTGACTGATCGGCAGCTGATCAAAGAGTTACCCGTGTCCAATTATGGCGTGCCACAGGGTAGTATACTCGGCCCCACTCTCTTTCTTATTTATATCAATGACCTGTGTAACTTAAATCTTATTTGTGGCAAGATTACTACAAGAACTATTGTATAACAAAAAGTTATGAACAGTGAATACATTTTTCACCATACTCCCATGTGATGGTAGCGAAACGGCCAAGCCACATATTTTGACTGAGGTGTAGAGTGTGTGAAGTTAAGGCTTGTAGAGTTATAAGCTTGGCTCTACATGAGATCTCATAACTTTTTGACAGTGCGAGCCATATGTCTTGGCAACATTTTACATGAAAATGTTTTTGGTGGGATGCTACATTGAGCTGAAAATGTTTAAAACTGGTAGATTTTCCTACAATCGTGTTTCAAAAAACAAAAACAATTCAAAGAAAGATATCCACATATTTCCCTCGATATTAACACAAACGTATCGATTTATCTGAAAATATGCAAATTGTATCGTTCAAATATCCCAGGCTTCGTCAAAGGGCCTCCTAACAGCGTGTTTATTTTTTTCTCTAAGAGTACCTACGAGTCTTTTGTTAGCTTTCCTTTGCATGTTCCATGGTATTGAACTTTGTGCTTTGAAAAGTTCATATCGATGACGATAAAGCTGTTATTGAAATGTCTTTGATATCAGCCTGTTGTTGTTGGAAATAAAATGGAATGAATGTTTTCAATACAAAAAACAGACTGAAAAAAATTCAGACATGATTTTTCATTTCTTGGAACCATGGATACAGCATACAGCCTATTTATAAAATACTTTTTGGTAGGTAAATGAATTGTAATAGTGATGCAAACTTCTTTATTTCGAGAAAATACTGGCTGCTAAGAATGAACTCAACAAAAAACGTACACACCTGGTACCTGTTAATTAGCCGTTGGTATTCAAGTACGTACACTACCTACTAACCCTACTCAATTCTACTCATTTTTTACATCAGAAAATAAGAAAGACCTTCCTTGGCGGCCCTGGGATCTTGTAATGTCTTTTATTTAAGAGTTGATTTATACATTCAAGTAAAAAAAAAAACTATTCGGATGTGACGCCGTGTGTGTCAAAAGTGTATTGCTTTAGAAGATAAAATTACACTAAAATAAATTATCATTCGATTAAAAACAGCATATTTTAAAGATACTTAAACTTTTTCAGTAGGAAGGTACTAACGTTGTTATGGTTAACTTTACAATTCCATTCTAGGCAGAAAGTTCAAGCCACAGGGCAGGCTTTATTCGCGAGATAAATTTAATTTCCTGCTATGTCAAAGCGAAACGATACCGAACCACTATCTTCATGACCTAGCTTTGATATCTTTTTTATGGTGATTTTGAAGAATGGTGCTTTTTTGTAAGACATTATTTAAGGGTTATCTACGCTACGTCATCATTTCGCAAGTTTATTACAGCTTTTGTTTGCAGCGCTGTTTATTCTTTTCTTTTTCTTTTAACTGCTCACAACGGAAGAAACTTTGACGAGGTAGAGGACGTAGCATGCTTTTTAAAAAGTCTTTTTTTTCAGAGTACTTTTTCTAAACGACGTTTTTTCGACGTTTGCTTTATTAAGTACGTTACAATTTCGATATATATCTGCAGTTGGATAACAATATGGCTATCGTGGCTATAGCATACAATCTCCCTAATGGTATCTCAATACATCTACCGTATAATATAGTAATATTACACGCAAAAACAGACTTAAGTACAAAACTCGTAAAGTCCATAAGTGCATTTACATAATGGGGTGCATAATTTGGTGAAAAGTAGGCCGCCCGCTGCCACGTAAAATTTGTAGCTCTACCCGACTAATTTACTATACCTATCTATACATACTAACTAAAGTGAATCATATAAGAAAAAAAAAATGTTATGGGGATGATGACTCCTGTTGAATTATAAAACAAACCGTATTTATAGGGATTGGAAAACGGCAAGTTATTATAAAAAGTGGAAAAAACGAAAAAAATATAACAATATTATTAAGATACGAGACCTCAAAGTTACGGTACAGCGCTGTTGTGTTATTTTTTTATCATACAAAAGTGAATTTAAATCAACTTTCAGGGCCCTCAGGCTTCCTTCAACCCAGTTGTTCACGACAAAAATGATAAGTTACGTATTTTCTCTATACTTTCCAGTACAGCAGCGGTACTCAAAAGTGACGTCACGTTCGAGTATCAATTTGTATGGGGCGATTTCGACGCTCTCTGACTTTGACTCTCATATCTGACTTTTCTAGTGCTCTGATCACAATTGGTCCGCGAGGCACAAAATATTTCTTGTTCCTGTAATATAAATGTTCAGCTACTTGTTTCAAGAACTAGAAGCAGTTTTCAGGCTTCAGGTGCTTCACTTTGCTTTAAAGTAGAAGCCTTGCGTGTTTTGGTTTTCTTTTGTTAAATATTTCTTAGTAGAAATGTAGTTTATTAGATGTGGAAAATTCTGTAGACGTAGTTGTTAACGTAATTGTAGGAAAATGTTACATTCATATTTTACATAGAATAAATTGTACTGTGTTCATCAATTGTACTATTATTCACTGATCACTGTTAATAGTGATGAGTGAATCATAGTAATAGTGAACATAAGACAAACTCAAAGTCTCAATCAAAGGCCAAACAAAACTGAATAAAATTTATATAAATTTTATTCAGTTTTGTTTGGCCTTAGGAGTTCACTTGTAATGAAGTCAGCCTTCGCAATCCCCGATATTATAGGCAGAGGTATCGGGGGCTCTACCGCGTAACTTTGGTGGTAATCGTAACGAAAACCATTAATTAATTATTTCATCCAATGACGCGCACGCGGTACGACGCGACGACTAACATTCGTGGGCCCTGATTGATTGAAATTCAATAATGGTGTTCGTTACGATTACCACCAAAGTTACGCGGTGGAGCCCCTGATCTGAGGACAGTTAGACACATTTCACAAAAAAAAAAATGTTAAAACAATACTTTTGGGTCAACAAGCGGTTTAGAGCCACGCAGTCTGAGGAGAGACTTTGCCTCCTTATGTGTGTTCTACCGCTTGTACAACGGAGAGTGTTCTAAAGAATTGTTCGACATGATGCCCACGGCTACCTTTCACCATCGCAACTCTCGCCATCGACGGGGAGTCCACCCTCACACATTGAAACCAGAATTGTTTCGAACTGTGCGGGCTAAAAGCAGTTTTCTTCCGCGGACACTCGGACTGTGGAATGAGCTCCTCGCCGTGGTTTTCCCAATAGAGTACAGCATGGGTTTCTTCAAAAAGAGCGTGAAGAGATTTCTTCAGGGTCGGCAACGCGCGAGTGATACCCCTGGTGTTGCAAGCGTCCATAGGCTACGGTAACTGCTTACCATCAGGTGGGCCGTATGCTTGTTTGCCACCTTAGTGGTGTAAAAAAAAAGTTTCTCGCACATAATTATTAACAACATTTCTTTATTTTTGAACAAATATATTTTATATTTGTATTTTACTCAATCAATTCTAGACATTGACAACCTACGCTTTATTTTCGGTTAAGAAATATCTTTTATTGAACTATCTAACTAACATGTATGGGCCTTAATTTGTAATATAACTATGCAACATTAATTTTGCGTCAACATTCTTTGTACATCGAGTGGGACCAAGAATCTTATACATAAGATTCTTGAGTGGGACATAATGACTAAAGACCCACATGATATCCAAAATTGGCACTCATTCCTTTATATCTTAGAGACCCGCGATATACGGACAGACAGACAGATAGCAAGCAGAGTGACGGCAATTAGGCTCCGTTTGGATTCCATATCCAATTGGTGAATTGGATGGGATCCAAAAACATTACAGATAAATATTTGTATTCAATGAAGGCAAAATAATTTAAAGCCCAATTCTTCTCACAATCGAGTCTGTTATCGAGTAAAAACATCTCATAAAAAATGCTGTAAAAATTTATGAAAACTGCTACAAATTTCACATTTCTATTCTCTAGAGAATAAATCAAAACTGAGGACGCTGCCTGCTTTCAATGTTATTTCACGTAGCTGTAATGGCTGCGAAACTTTCCACAGATAATAAAAACCTATCGAATATGGAACGAGCTTTTTAGGGTTCCGTACCCGAAGGGTGCCAGACGGGACCCTATTACTAAGACTTATTGTACTAGAACAACATTGTACAGAAACCTCCTTTGTCCGACTCGCACTTGGCAGATTTTTTATTTTACATTGAGTTCCGCATACGCTTGTCTAAAAATGGTAACGAAGATATTTTCTATTGAGTATAGTATTCCCTGAACTCTATAGATAATAAATGAAAACCTTTTGGAACAGTCGTGTCAGGTTGTCAGGTGAATAGAAGCACGAGTGCGTTGATAAACGGCTCTCTCCAGATCTCTCAATAATGAGAAAAGTGTCAGGAGTTCGACTGTATTATAAAAAAAAAAAAAATTGAAAATGGAATACACAACCAGGAATATTATAATTAAAAGAAAAAAAGAGGTCGCATCGTTGCAAGGTCACGTTCTATCGGTCTATCATGGTCTCTCGCAATAATTGGATCCCGCCACTGGTAGCTTAGTTGAAGTGTACTTTGTAGTATCCGCCTGGCTGACTACCACACCCCACCATTTTCACCAGCTGAAAAGCATCAAATTCCATTTTATTATTCAATTAGGGCTTAATAAGGCACTTACGAACGTTACAATTAATTACACCACCGGTTCATCTCACAGCATATTCAAGCAGCTGTTCTTGAAGATAGTTCCCAACTAGGTTGTATGCTTACCACCTATGACCACACCAACACGTATACATAAACACAAACCTGTCTATATACAGGGATTTTCCAGCTAGTTAGGGCAACTTCTGAACTACAGGTCTTAGAGAAAAACTTTGAAAGGAGCCCTGAGCTGAATTTTGAAGAGAATAAAAGTGGCATTAGAAATGTAAAAAATGAATATTCTCGGAGAGACGTTATTTTTTCAAAATTCTAACCACTGAGCTATTATTACTATGATAATGATTGCTCAATGCTTAGAACAGCATTCGTTACAAAAATGCTTTCAAAAATGATATCTATGTAAGATTGCAATACACTGATTTATCGAAAAGGCAGTCGTTTTTATGACCAAAGAACGCTGAAATACATTCAAAGACGTTTCATAAAAAAATAACAATAATTACCGAGCGGACGGCGGAAATCACGAGGCACGAGCAAAAAGGAAGCTTCGAAGCGTAAGCACAAGTGCGGATTTCATTGAAGTAAAATTATTATTCAATTTTCATTTGAGCGGCGCGTATTGTATCCGAACAATATTGTTAAGACTTGCAACTGTTGATGAAGTGGCGTGCCTTTGATTTGCAGCTCTCTATTGTTGAGTGTTGGCATCTGAGAAATCTCAATAGGTTGTTACCTATTGTGTACCTCCTTCGGCCACATAATCACATACTACGGTCACATAAATTATATTCAGTAACGAAATATAAATTAATTTTATTCAAAGACCCTGTCCAGAAGAGGCGATTTCGCCGCGATTCTCTCGCGCGTATTAAGAGTCAAAGTATGGGGGAAGTGCATGCGATTTACGCGCGTTAAATTATCATCGCGCGATGCTTGTTGACGCATTGTATGGGCCATGGGCTCCCAGTATCTCGCGTAATGTATTCGCGCGAGTGAATCGCCGCGATTTCGCCCCTGCTGGTCAGGCACAAAGAGGAAACGCTGCCAGCCTGCTGTTTTATACGTTTAATCGGTAGCGGAGGCAGACTCAAGGAACTTTTCTGTAAATATGTTGTATTTTGTATATATTTGTTGTTTTTAGGAATATGTTGAGTACTAAATACGTTTTTATATTAGGTGTCAAGGTAAGTGACGTCTAAAAATCATTAATAATAAGTCCAAATCCATAGTAATAAGTTCAGGTCGTAATAAAAAAAAAACAACCTCCCCGGCCAGAATTAAAATACTGAGTACATCTTATCTTTTTGATATAAGGCGCGTCACGGTTAAATCACAGAGAATTTGAAAAAAAACTTGCCCCCCCTCCTAGAGACGCCTTGCTCAACAGATTCGAAGAAAAGTTGCTTGCTTATCGGTTTTCTACAGAAAATATTTTGGAGAGTACGCAGCTGTTATTTATGCTTAGTTATAAACATGTACTTCTTATTCCACCATCCCCATTTTTACACCGAAACACAAGACAGCGTTTTACATCCTCTTTTATAATACGGACAGCAAGGGAGTGGACCTTGCTTCCGGCGTCTGTGTTTCCTGACTCATACAATCTAGAGACTTTCATGCCTAAAGTGAATAGGTTTCTTCTGGGTAAGCATGTTTCATCTTAGGCTTCGTCATCGTCCCTTATGGGTAGGACAGTGGCCAAACGCAAGCCCATTTAATAAAAAAACTTAATATTCAAGCGTGTGGACGGCACCATTTTACCAACACAGATGACATAGTGCCGTGGTACACCCTTCGTCACGTAACGTTTTGCTATATATACTAGATTTTGGATCGGCAACGCGCGAGTGATACACTGGTGTTGCAAGCGTCCATAGGCTACGGTAACTTCTTACCATCAGGCGGGCCGTATGCTTGTTTGCCACCTTAGTGGTATAAAAAAAAAACAAGAAACTTTTGTTTTTTCTACTCTAATTGCTTGTCATTATTCCATGGTTTACTTATTTTTAAACTTGCCTGTTAAGAACTAAGCAAGAATAAGGAAAAATAGTATTACGAGTCTGGCCAAGTTAAATGCCAGCAACTATATACAGTCGATATTAGACTGACGGCGGGCGCGGCGCTCGCACTTGGTTATGCAACTTTCACAATTCAGGGGGCACGAGTAGGGATGGGCAGGGAAAGAAAAATATTGGGAAGAAAAGAAAAATACGGGAAAATACGGAAAAGAATGTAAAAATACGGGAAAATTCCCAAACGGCGGGAAAATACTCAAATGGCTTTATGTTCCTCAAAAAAATATTTGTTGATGCTTTTGATTGTTATTTTAATCATACTCGCTGTTGTATGTACCTACATCACCTACGCGAGGACCTACGCGGACCTTGGAGGAATTTATCACACTTTTTTTTTTACTACCTAGGTAGCAAACAAGCATACGGCCCGCCTGTTGGTAAGCGGTTACCGTATCCTATGGACGCTTGCAACACCTCCCTCGGGACCCGGGACGGGCTATATAAGCGTCGTACATGTGCACACGTGCTCTTTCTGCACGAGACCGTCTGTCCGACTGTGCACCGACTGTCCACCACAACCCTTACACCCCAAAACTTCGCTTTTTTTAAAAACTACGCAACCTTTATTTTTTATTGTTTTTTTATTGTATGATATGAGTATGACCCTAATAGAAATCATGTTAAATGTTATTCAAACGATTTGGTAAAGGTATTTCTCGCGATATACGCAAAATCTACTAAATATGACCATTTGAGTATTTTCCCACCCAATGGGAAAATTCCCGGGTTCTTTCCCACTAAATTGGAAATTTACTCGAAGTTGGGTTTATTCCCGGGAAGAAACCCAACCCTAGGCACGAGTACTGACATTTTATTAATCTTAATAGAGGCGCGCGGGACTCCTTGCTCTGTTATTTAAATCTCTATCTGTTAAATAAGAAAGAAAGTTGATTGTAACCACATAATGTAACCTAAATCGCGGGAAAGCAAGCAAACCCACGATGCGCAAAGTATATTTTTATACACAATTCATTAAAACCAGTTTGATTCCATGGCTATAACTTTTGTTCTGAATAGGATACCAACTGATATGAAAAAATACAATGTTATTACGATACATTATTGGAAAACAGCGAAGCATCCGTTAACCGACATTTTATTTCCATATCTATAAATCTGACATCCCTCCTCGCACGTTATATCCGGCGCGCTGTGTTCCTACGATAATGTATAGTCACAGCACAAGTAAAGATAAAACCAGAAGCCTCGTGAAAAGTAGAGATTTTTACGATTTACGTAGTGTTTTTATTTGTTACGTTTATTATGGTATTTGATTGGTAATCGTTTATAGTAGGATGCATGATGCTAGATATTTTTTTATGTAACATAAAAATGTGTAGATGCCTTGTGTACAATGTCGTAGATTCATGAAAATAGTTTTTGCATGTAATAAATAAATCACGTTTATCGTTCTTATGAGATTTTAGTTAAACAATATCCTACCTTTATGGCGAATTTTCTTTTTTTCTTTTTTAATATTATGTGTATAATATGCTCGAGATCTAAGAAGCCAGTTTTGATAACAGGGTGTCTCTTGTGCCGCATTCTAGCCCATTTTATAAAATAGCAATAACAACTTAATTGGACAACTGAACACTCAGGCTATAGAATGAGCTCGGCCAAGGTTTTCCCAAGGGAGCAGCATGGGGATCTTCAAAACGGGTGTGAAGAGATTTTTGCAGGGTCGGCAACGCGTGAGAGATACCCCTGTTATTGCAAGCGTCAATAGCCTACGGTGACCACTTACTATCAATTGTACCGTAGCCTTCTTATCTTGAATAGAAAAATAGAGTTACTTACACTGTGAGTCGTGACTTCCGATTCATCGCAACATCTCCAATTTCCATCATCTACTTCAGGAAAACGAACAAAAGACAACCTCAAGTACGATTGGCAAATAATTCATTCAATTTCTAGTTTATCCTATATTCAGTGTGGCAGGTACAAAACCCGCAAACTTTCACACGACAGGAACAAAGCGAGGTGTAACAATGAGCTAGAACTGCTCGACACAGTCGCAGGATACGCTGGCACGTTAACTATCCCTTCTACAGTGTGGTACAAGGTGGGAATTGTCTTAGATGACAGGTGATATTATAAGGATATGAATGATTAAGGTTAAAAGAAAAAACTAAAAGATTCTTCTAGAGTGAAGGTTGAATCTGAAGACCAAGGCTACCTAAGTTTAAAGAACAATCCAACCCTAAATAATGTTATCACATGTTTGTGTATATGGTTATGTTTCTAACTCAATCATACCGTAATGTCTGTACGCATTTAGACGAGGTACATACAGATCATACTCTGAAATAAACCAAAAAATATTTTTCACGGGAAATCTAGATATTTCAAAACCGGAAATGAGTGCAAATTTTAGTAATGTATCGGATGTATTTGCGTAGTCACTATAATTGTTTCTATTTTAAATAAATTATGATAAAATAAGCTCTGAGTGCAAGCTACAAAATAAATCATTTTTGAAACTACTATTACTATTTTTGAAACATTCATAAATATCTTTTGGAAACAGCTAAACTAAAAAGGCGCAAAGCACAACACTCGCACCACAATCAATGCCTACATGGAAGGCAACTGTCTGCGAGCGTTTCCGGCGCTTCGCACAACCGGGGACAGACAAACTGACAAACAGACTAACAAACATACCAGTTTATTGAATACACCCACACGATTGACTACGAAACTTTGCTTTGTATTCAGCGTACAGGATTTGAATACAAGTTTTAGATAAATATTGTATTCGCTCACATTGTTAACAATTTCTAGTTTCTGGTTCATTGTTGTTGCAATGCTTGAGATTTTACTGAATGCTTTGTGTTCTAATTTAAGTTTATTTAGGTTCATTTTGAGAGAGGTAGAGCATAGCGTTTATTCACTCAAAGAGCAGCTCGACTGGGGAAGTACCTCCACCTTACAGAATACCGCAGCCAAATAACTTTATGTTGTGTAAAGTTAGGTTCCTGCGCGTGAGTAAGGTCGCCAGAGCTCATAGGGGAAGGGGGAAAGGTCGATAATGCGTGAGCGATGCTGATGGAAATTCAATAAAAGACAATTTCCCGCAGATTATCTACATGTATTTAGACAATGCTTTTTGCAGTGTGACAGTACAATTATATACAGACATTTACAAAGAACTAAACACCTTGCTCGAATATGGAACAGATTAACACTATGCCAGTATCAAAGCTATACAGCCTCCAACACGCCCCCTTAATCTATTACATATGTTGGGCAAAACAAAACAATACATTTACCCACAATTCTTAACTCGTCTGTACTTGGCAAACAAAAAACAACATAACATAAAGCCGTAGTCCTACATCTAGTTAAAAGATTAAACAAATGACTACCTACTAAACACATAACAAATAAACATTAAAAATTAATCTATTACACAAAACACTATCAAAACATAAAACCTTAAAACATCCTACTTGTTCGCCCCCTTAATAGAGTAATTTTTCAAAGATAACTGTCCTATGAACTCTTTTAGTTTCGGGCCATGAACTGACTTAGTCAGAATGTCAGCTATCATTTTATCTGTTGGCATGTACTTGATCTCAACTTTGTTACTCAGTACACATTCACGAATAAAATGATGTTTTATGTCTATGTGCTTCGTTCTGTTATGCATCATTTTGTTGCTTGCAATTTTATGTGCTGATTGGTTGTCATTGTAAATGACGACCGGTTTACTATCTATAGGTATTAAACTATTCAGTAAACTTCGTAAGTAAATCGCTTCTCTAGAAGCTTGACTTAGTCCTACATATTCAGCTTCTGTGGAAGATAAGGATACGGTTGCTTGTTTCCTACTCTCCCATGTCACAATATTTGTTCCTAATTTGAATAGCAATCCAGTGAAAGATTTCCTGTCATACGCTCCACCCCAATCTGCATCTACGTAACCATTCAAACCTAAATCTCCTGTCTTTCTAAATGTAAGGCAAAGGTTTGACGTACCTTTTAAGTACCTTAAAACCCTTTTTGCGCACTTAAAATGTACTTCATCGTAACACGAATTAAATTGGGAAAGTACACTTACAGCGTGTGCTATGTCTGGTCGCGTATTACAAGCTAAATAATTTAAACAACCTATCAAACTTTGATATGGCAATTTACAGTTAGAATCAGGTGACTTTTCTAACTTTATTCCAACTTCCATTGGAGTAGTTACAGGCTTAGCATCTGTCATGCTAAAATCTTTTAATACATTCAGAATGAACTGTTCCTGATCTAAATAAAATACATCTCGATCCTTCCTTAGTCTCATTCCTAAAACATGTCTAGCCTCACCAAGGTCTTTCACTTTGAACTTTTTAAGCAAATCTGATTTTAATTTATGCTTTGTTTGTACACAATTTCCAAAAATAAAAATATCGTCGACGTACACTACGACTATTAGCTTATCTTTATTATTATTAAATTGCTTTTGATAAAGACATGGTTCTATTTTCGACTGCACAAATCCTAAGTTCAACATCTCTTTATCTAATTCATTGAACCAAGCATTTGAGGCTTGTTTCAACCCATATAAAGATCGCTGAAGCTTACACACCTTGGTTTCTTGACCTTTGACTACTGCTCCTTTCGGTTGAAGCATGTAAATATCTTCTTTAATCCTACCATATAAAAATGCAGTAGTTATATCCCATTGGTCAATAAACCAGCCGTACTCAACCGCTAATGAGAACAACAAACGTAAAGTAGAGCCTCTAACAACAGGGGAATATGTTTCATAATAATCTATGCCATATACCTGACCCTTTCGCAACTAATCTAGCCTTGTATTTGGTTACCTTACCATCGCTATTTTTCTTGATCTTAAATATCCATTTACAATGTATTGCCTTCTTATCAGGTGGTAGGTCAGTCAACGTCCAGGTCTGATTCTCGTTTAACGATTGTAGTTCGTCGTCCATCGCTTTCTGCCATAGATCACTGTCAGATCTTGACAACGCTTCTTCGACAGTCAATGGTTCACCATCAATCATGCTTTCCATAGCATATATGGCATTACAACCGTAGTGATCGACTGGTCTTCTCTCTCTTAGAGGATACCTTCTGTCGGTCTCTTCTGGAACACTCATTACCTGTTCCGATACAGCTATATTATCCTCAGCATCACTAAATATATCACCATGATGCTCCGACGGTCCTATTCCAGTGACAATTACTGATTCTCCTGATATACTCGGCTGTACAGTAAAGTCCTCATCAAGATTTATCTTAGCAATTGAATTATCAGTCTTCTCATTATGAATAAAAACATTTTCTAAAAATTTTACATTTCTCGCCGTTGTTACATGACCTGTCTTAGGGTTTATTAAACGATAATCCTTTTTGATTGTCCGGATATCCAATAAAAATCATAGATTCCGTTTTTATGTCCAGTTTGCGTTTCTTTTGTTTTGGTTTCAATTTAAATGCCAAGCAACCAAAAACCTTCAGATGACTTACATCTACATCTTTTCCTGTCCATAGTTTTTCCGGAACGGCATCACTAACAGCTTTCGTAGGGCTTCTGTTCTTTAAATACACAACAGTATTTACCGCTTCCGCCCAGTATTTTTTGCCGAGGTTCGCTTCTGATAATAATGTTCTCGCCTTCTCATAATGGTACGGTTCGCTCTCTCCGCTACACCATTTTGTTGTGGTGTATAGCTCACAGTCATTTGGTGTTTTATTCCTGCTGACTTCAAAAAATTATTAAATTTACCACTACAAAATTCTCCACCATTATCAGATCTTAGGCATTTTATTGATTTACTAAGTTCATTCTCAACTTCCGACTTATACTCTCTGAACCTATTAAAAGTTTCACTTTTATTTTTCAAAAAATAAACATGAGTCTTCCGAGTGTAGTCATCAATAAAAAGTAGAACATACCTCGAACCACCAAACGAAGATTCCTCCATAGGTCCACAAATATCCGTGTGAACTATCTCTAAAATCTCGTTCGCTCTCGTACCTTTATTTTTAAATGGACTCTTGCATGTTTTTCCTTCGATATATGGTATACACGGTTCACACAAATCACTGCTTTTAAATTCTAAACCGGTAACAAAATTTTTCAATTTATTCATATAATTTCTGCTTAAATGGGCCAATCTTTTATGCCAAATATTTGAAATATTTCCATTTTGTTTTGACAAAGTCAAATTCACGACGTCATTCTTTCTTTCTTTTAATTCATAAATTCCATCGACTTCCTGACAGCTCGCAACTATTCCATTCTTAGTTTGAATATTGCAAACTCCTTTGTCAAAATTTATAGAATAATTCTTCTTGGTCAAATCGCTAACCGAAATAAGATTCATGAATAAATCAGGAACATGTAAAACATTATTCAAAATCAATTTTCCATTTTCATTGACTTGGGGTTCAGCATTACCACGTCCTTTTACTGATAACTTGTTACCATTTGCAACTGTAATTTTATCGTTACCATTCTCAGGTTTATATGCTAATAACTTAGTTTTATCGTGGGTCATGTGATTAGAACATCCACTATCTAAGTACCACTTATCTCTATGAATCGCCTTCTTCGCATTCAGGCAGATATTCGCGGTTTTCTTCCGCTCTTGGCATTCTGAAGCCTTATGTCCTTGCTTGTGACATTTATAACATTTGTATACAAACTTCTGCTTGCGATCATTCGTTTTATTTTCAAAATCTTTGTATACTTTTCTTGTTAATAAAGCTTGCTCTTGAGTTGTGTTTACCTTGCTCTGTCTATTTCCTTCCTGCAGTAACTTGGTTTTTATTTGCTCTAAGCCGATTTCTTGACCACTATTGTCAACAGCCATGATCAGGGGGCCGTACTCAGGAGTCAATCCACCAAGCAAAATCGATATGATCCAGTCGTCAGACATTTTTGCATCAATATCAGCCAACTGTTGTGCAAGGAATGTGACACTTGAAATGTACTTTTCAATAGATTCAAAGTTCTCTAATTTGCAATTCCAGAGCTCACGTTGAAGAGAAATTCGTCTCCCCCAACCTTTATCTTCATAGGCTCTTTGTAAACATCTCCAAGCTTGTCTCGCCGTCTTAGCATCATACACGTGCGTAAAGCACTCTGGTTCAAGTAACAAACATATCGTGGTCCTAGCCTTACGATCAACATCTTTGTCTGCCTCAGTGACGTCCTTTTCAACAACGTTCCACCAGTTTTTATTTTCTAAGTAATTTCTTACTTGGAATTTCCAATTCGGGTAGTCAGACGTTCCTCGTAATTTTCTTATTCCGAATATTCCATTGGAGTTTTCTTCCGACATACTCATTGCGGAAAATAATTTTGCAATCAATAATGACTTTTTCACCACTTTAATGTTTTAATATTGATATTACGTTACTTTGATGCTATGGGCTCATTGCTGCGCCCTGATGGAAATTCAATAAAAGAAAGTTTCCCGCACATTATCTACATGTATTTAGACAATGCTTTTTGCAGTGTGACAGTACAATTATATATAGACATTTACAAAGAACTAAACACCTTGCTCGAATATGGAACAGATTAACACTATGCCAGTATCAAAGCTATACAGCCTCCAACAGATGCTACTTGTGTTGCAAGCGTCCATATGGCTACGGTAACCGCTTACCATCAGGTGGGCCGTATGCTTGTTTACCGACCTTGACCTTTGAACTTGCTTCCGGCGTCTGTTTCCTGACGCCTACAATCTAGGAACTTTCAAGGCCAGAGTGAATAGGTTTCTTCTGGGTAAGCGTGTTTCATCTTAGGCTTCGTCATCGCCCCTTATGGGCGGGTCAGTGAACAAACGCAAGACCATTTAATTAAAAAAAAAAATACAACCCAAAATATTACTAAGAAAAGACATACAAAGACGTGCTACTAACAGCACTAACTTCATATTTTATACCTATAAAACATTAGGTGTACCGTGACTTGCTGACTGATCGACGTAAGGATTTGAACTTAGGAGAAAATATTCCATTAAAGTACGGTACCTTTACGAGTATAATGAGGAATTGTGAAATCATAAGGAGTAAAGGTTTTATTTTTCTTTTATAGAATTACACATTAACACTGAAAATTAATACAGGCTCTGGATTAAATTAAATAAACTGTGTCTGTCGTTTGCTTCAGTGGGTACTTAGGCAAGTCAACCCACATAAATCTCTTTTTGCATTGGGCAACACCAATTGTCAAATCGAACAATTAACGATCGTGTTTTTGTATAGTTTTGGTGACCATAATTAAAAATTAAGTCTGTGATGATTACTACTAAAAATATTCTTATAGCATGATCAAGTCAGGGATGTCTGACGCTGAACGGACGGCTTTGACCTTCATAGGTGCCCTTCTAGGGCCTAAATTGAATAAATGGCTTTGACTTTAACATTGAACTTATCTATATTAGTGATGTAAAAAAAAAAGAGAAAAAGGTCTTCCTCACAAGCGACTCCTACGGACCTGAACTGCGGAATTCAATACCTTCGAAAGATTCTAACTAGGGGTTGTCTATAAACCATAACCTGATAGGGTAGTTGTCGTTGTCTAGGTTGTCCCCTTCTGCACGCATGCCATTTGAATTCCTACTCCGCCTACAGGGTTTTTAAATGATTTAACTTGTTGTAATTCTTTATGAGAAATGAAATACAAAATAATAAAATAAAAGATTACATTGACACACTCAATGCAACTTTCAGTGTCAAAATATACTCCCTCATAACCCTTCTATATATATATATTGTGGGTAGAAATTATACCGAGTGCACTTCATCATCCAGACACGTTTCAAATAAAGGAAACAATTCCACGCAACACTCCACGTGATTACTGCCATACATCACCCCTAGAGCCCTTTACACCCCTTTGCTATATTTTCTACCGCCCCTTCTTCCCCATTGTTCGGGAGTCACGCAATGTGCCATGGTGTTGTTGACCATTCCATGCCGATCACCACTTGGATATACATGAGTGGTTAACTGGAGGTAATAAATGGAGTGTATTATCTGATTTGTCGATTTGAAACGTGGTTGGTCTGAGATGCTTTAGGTTGCAGCTTTGAGCTCTTATATTTAGAATATTTGGTGTTTCTTTCTGCCTGAATTATTTTATATAGCCTATATTATATAATTTATAGCCTTGGGATACATTTAAAAATTCCGCAAAGACGCGTATGAAACTGCGGGAAAAGTTAGTAGTAATATTCAAAACCAAAGTCATTTATTCAGTTTAGGCCCTGTTAAGGCACTTATGAACGTTACACACAGTTGAATTTAGCACCGGTTCGAAATACACTTAAACTGAGAAGACTCCGGCAAGAAACTCAGCAAGGCAACATAATTATATTATGCTTATTCATTTGTCACTTAACCAGGGGGGGTGCAACTGCATAGAGAAGCTATACAACCATCAATTCTTGCCTTCCACGTAATGAGCCACCTTATAGTAGGCTTTGTCAATTAACCTCTGCTTTATGAAATCTTTGAATTTATTATAAGACATTTTAGTTACTTCAAGTGGGATTTTATTATAGAATAGCTATTATTATCTAAACAGACCTTTCAAGCAATAAATACTAACTAGGTAATGTCTTAGATAGACATTTTCATAAATAAATGATGTAACTAGCGAAATAATATAAAATTATCAAAGAGGATTTCGTAGGCGGCAGCAGGCAGCGAGCTTATTCGCAAAATTATTAGAAATGAAAAAAGCTAAAATAAATAGGGCCTTATTTAAACTACTTACCTACTTAGTACTTCAGTAATTAATTTTCTGAGTCGGTCTTATGCTAAGTTATTTTTGGACAAAAAGAGGACTTAAAACGACCATTAGTAATATTTTCGTAATTATGAGTTAATTTGTAATTAAAATTTAGTATACATCATGTTGACATTCGAATCCTTGTCGATTCGGTCCTCTGGTACACACTACAACTTTGTGTAAAATTACATTCAACTCGTGGTAAAACTTATAAAATTTCACGAAAATTAATTGCAATGCCAATACCGTCTGTAATAAAAGGATATGGTCCATAGTACGGAAGGGAATCCAATATTAATTAAAACTTCGTGGAGCTGCAAACCCTTGTCCAACTGTAATACAATTAGCGAGAATTCTCTTTTTAATGAATTCCTTATTTATTTCGTTTATTTTGAACCCCTCTTTCGGTCTGACGAGTGTTTGTTTCCTACTTCGCTTTAGAAAACCTTTTGGCTGCACATGTTTGGAACCATTTAGGAATATAACACTCGTTGGGAATTGTAATAAAAGAACGATTTCAGTTTAATGGATACTGGATGCTTGGGGTGTTTAAACTACGCAATTGTAGTAGGAACGGTTGCTCAGTCAGGAACACATCTGCCCGAGTTTTGGGGCTGTTTGTACTGTCATTTATTCACATAACTATTTGAATCTTTAAATTTTAAATGTTTCAAGAATACTTTAAGAGGAAAGGATGGCTGCAAGAAATTTGGAAAATAGGTTTTTAAGTATTGCTGTCGCGCTGTGCCCGAGGGCTATAGAGACAACTACAGCTTGGACCGATAATATCTATTTAAATTAGACGAAAATGTTATTTCGTAATCCCCGGTTTTCTCCTCCAAAACAGGATCGATTAAAAAAAAATCATAATAAGAAGGGCTTTGTCAGTCGGTTTTCCTTTGTTGTTTTATATTCGTCAAATTTGTTCGCTGGACGTCTGATAATGGCGTTAAAAATGGTAAGTTTTTGTGATTTTAGAAGGCTCTTAATTCTTATAATAATTAATTTATGGAGAAAACCACAACCGAAGGACATACAGTGGTACCTACAGATTGCATGGTAGAATAATCATTGTCATTATCCAGAGAGGAAACTGAGGATTACGTTTGTACGGAACAAACGCCACCAGCATTATTTCCTCTTAAAACTCATGAGTATATTAATTCACGTTCTTTAATAAGCACACCAACACAAATTCTTGGGTGCTCTGAACTTTAAACGGGAGAAGCGGTTATGCGGGTCTCGTACTTAGCCGATTTTGACAATATCGATGAAATCCATCCACTGACAAACCAAGTTTATCATTAAATACTAACAATTCCTACAAGATCATGAACAAAGACATTCTACAAGTGATTAACATTAATAGCATTATTACATCACATAGCCAAGACTCCAGAGTATTATTGTAGTGACCAAACTATATGTGCCCTTGGCAAATATTCCGAGTCAACACTACAAAAGCGATGGCGGTCCCAAAGGCTCCGTAAAGGATTACTGGACACTGGCATACGACAATATTGTGAAACTGTTGATGCGCTTATTACCCTGATTTTGGAAATTGGTTTCTTTGGTCATACAGTTTGAATTGGCAATTATGAATGTACTATTGTCAAGTCGGAATATTAACATTTTATTTACACTATGTTATGGGAGAAGCCACTGGCTCCTGAAACACAGTTTTACTAGTTTGGGAGCCTATGGATTCAAAAATAAGCTGTAATGTTATATGCCAATAAATGAATTATTATTATTATTTAGATGATATTTGGCACAAAGAATATATTCTGAATTAGCACATAGGACACTTTTTATCCCGAGAAAATAATATGCCTCGGTGATTCGGGTGAAACTGCGGGTGTTTTAACCGACTTCAAAAAAAGGAGGAGGCTCTCAATTCGGTTGCATTTTTTCCTCCGTCATTTATTAACCGATTTGGACAAATCTTTTTTTGTTTGGAAGTGTACGCGTCTCGTTTGGTCCCATTGTTAAAAGATCAGGATTTGATAACTTCTTAGTGTACTCTGAAGTAGGTTTAAGATTTTTTGTAAAACAGTTCAATTATTATATAATAATTTATATAGTAGTACAAGATTAAAATATTACTTAACTCTCTGTTAATATTTAAAAAAATCCGTAATTACAATTTATTATTTATTTAAACAAATTGTACTCAATCATGGAATCCCAAAATTATTCAATATTGGTTCGCTATGAAATCAGGTTTAAAATAAATATCTGCAAATGTTATATAAATAAAGCTTTAGTTATTATTGATTAATGGATCATATTTAAATAGGTAAATTATATATTAAATGTCAATATATACCTAATTATCTCAATCAGATGTGTTTAATAACACAAATGTGTCCTGGGGGGGACTTGAACCAAAAAACATACGGCGCTGAGTCTATCTCTACGCTAACCAGCCCATCAAAAACCAAGTACCTTTGATCTCAAATCAGCTTTTAATAAACTAGCTATCCCGCGTGGTTTCACCCGCATTCCCGAGGGATCGTATGTTTTACCGGGATAAAAAAATAGATGTGTTAATCCAGAACATATTCTATCTGTGTGCCAAATTTCATCTAAATCCATTCACTAGTTTTTCACGGCATTCATTGCTATGCGGACGACAGTACAGGGGACACCCACTATACGGGCCGTGCAAATATCCCTCGTTCCGAGGTTGAGGAAAGCCGCGAACGGCTGGTGTCTGAAATTGAGAGTACACTAACTAGGGTCTCCGATTGGGGTCGACTAAACCTAGTCCATTTCAACCCCACCAAGACTCAAGCCTGCGCGTTCACCGCTAAGAAAACCCCATTTGCTGTGGCTCCACAGTTCCAGAACACGTCCCTGAACATCAGCAAAAGCATCGGGATCCTTGGCGTCGACATTTCTAGCGACGTTTTGTTCCGAAGTCACTTAGAAGGCAAGGTTAAGCTGACATCCAAAAAGTTCGGAGTGCTCAACAGAGCGAGGCAGTACTTCACATCGGGGCAAAGGCTGCAACTTTACAAGTCGCAAGTCCGGCCTCATATGGAGTACTGCTGTCATCTATGGGCGGGGGCACCTGGATACCAGCTTGATCCTTTAGACTCGGTTCAACGACGTGCCATAAGAATTGTCGACGATCCCGAGCTCACAAGCGGTTTAGAGCCTCTCAGTCTGAGGAGAGACTTTGCCTCCTTATGTGTGTTCTACCGCTTGTACAACGGACGGTGTTCTGAAGAATTGTTTAAGATGATGCCCACGGCTACTTTCTACCATCGCAACTCTCGCCATCGACGGGGAGTCCATCCTCACATATTGAAACCTGAATTGTTTCGTACTGTGCGGGCTCAAAGGAGCTTCCTTCCGCGGACGCTCAGACTGTGGAATGAGCTCCCCGCCGTGGTTTTCCCAATGGAGTACAGCATGTGGTTCTTCAAAAGGGGTGTGAAGAGATTTCTGCAGGGTCGGCAACGCGCGCGTGATACCCCTGGTGTTGCAAGCGTCCATAGGCTACGGTAACCGCTTACCATCAGGCGGGCCGTATGCTTGTTTGCCACCTAAGTGGTATAAAAAAAAAAAACTAGTTTTTGCGTGAAAGAGTAACAAATATACATCCATACTCAAAATTTCGAATTTATAATATAAGTAGGATTCCCCTAATAGCGTTGCCAAACGGGAACGTAGCCAAACGGGAACAAGCCAATAGCTCTTTAACAATCATTTTATATCTTTTATACTTCCTTATATTTAGAGATAAGGATAAATTCTCACATCTCTTGCCGCCCACGTTGCATTTAAAATAAATATAAGAAAAAGTTTCCGAAATATCTTCACGATTTACGAGCCTCTTACTACGTGTACTGAAGGGTAAATAGCAAAATTACAAATTGCTAAGTTGACGTGCTATGAATTATCCGAATAAGCCGAGGAAAATTATTTTCGTTCAGGCAATCATAAATTATAACGGTTACCATAAACTTATCTGGGAAGTCTGAAAAAATATTTTATTTAAAAATACTTTATACTGGCATGTTATACAAGGCCATTTTGTATATGTTTTCACCTCACGTTTCAGAGTAAAATATTTTGTATAAAATGTATGTTATTAAAAATCTTAATAGTATAGCCAGATTTAGAATTAAGCTATTCATGCGTCAAAAAATAGCCCAAAACTGTTGATGGCTGAAACAAATATAAATTCAAATTAATGTTTAATATTTAAACTCCTAATTTTAATTGGAATTGGTCAACAACTGCTATCATTATGAACGTCACTATGACAATCAAAATGACGTAGAGCGAGCGTTAAACGTAGCTGTCACGTGCAACAGCCAACATTTTTCTTCCTGTTTATATAGTGTGTTTAAAGCATAGATTTAGAATTTTAGAGAGGTAGAGCATAGCGTTTATTCGCTCAAAGTACAGCTCGACTGGGGAAGTACCTCCTTACCTTACAGAATACCGCAGCCAAATATCTTTATGTTGTGTAAAGTTGTGTTCCTGCGCGTGAGTAAGGTCGCCACAGCTCATTGGTCGGTAACGCGTGAGCGATGCTTCGGGTGTTGCAAGCGTCCATATGGCTACGGTAACCCCTTACCATCAGGCGGGCCGTATTCTTGTCTACCCACTTGGTGGTATAAAAATAAATATAGTGTTGTAGTATGGCGAACGCTCTTTCTAGGTATATCTATTTCTATGTTGAAAACATTAAAGTAACAATAATTTATTTAACCAGTGTACCTACAGTTAATCAAGGAAATCATTAAAAAACAAATCATCATCATTCCGCAGATGGCGCCTCTTCATCATTCCAAATTAATTATTTACTGAATAGCAATATCTTCATATTCAGCTCAATTAAGGTAATTAACATTTCAATTTTCATCACTATAAATAATACCTTATCACAATGATGTATTGGTTGCTCAAAATACAGGGTGTTGTTCTGCATTTGTGCCATATTTAAGGAGGTCGATATTTACCTTATATAGAACACTATTCAATTATAAAATCATGCTCGTAAAATTACATTAGTATTTATAAAGTTTTGTAAAAATAAAAATCCCCACGTGTTTGACTATGTTATATAAAGATTTATAAAATATACATTGGTGACCGCTGCGCAGCGGCCCGGTTTCTCTCTCGCCCCCGGATCGCAGACCTATTCTGTGCAGTTATGATGTCTTATTCTGATTTGACGTTAATCACAAATCATCAATAATCGTTTACTTAAACAAGCCCAGAATTAATTACCTATTTTATAATAATTTAATAAATCATTTACTATTGGTTCTATAAATATGGCACGAATGCAAAACAACATCCTGTATATTACTCAATATAAAATAAACATTAATTAATGCAAAAATTCTGAGTTCATGTGTGGTATGATTAATTATGTCTATCGCGCGGTAAACAGGGCGTCCTTTTGTGTGTCAATATGAACGAAATTATGCAGTTTACTGGTCTCCGGTTTATTTCCCGTACAAATATTACCGTCAATGCGAAAAACACGTTCACAAAAGAGCGGAAATGTTCGTGTGACAACCGAATGAAATATGATCTTAAATTCAGTGTGCGCAACCAGATATATTGGTGTAAATATCTTTTGGATTTGATTTAAAGGAGTAAAATAAAGTGTTTTACACCAACATGTGTGTACAAAAGCGCTTTACATCAATTTAGTGCCATGTGTAAAGTTATTTTTATTTGCACGAAAAAAGGGGATAAATTATAAACGGATTTAAAAAGAAAATGAAAAATACAAGCACACGTATGCGGAAAAGGTAACTAGCTGTCAAGTGCAACTACTGATGTTGATACCCAGTTAGGAGAGGTGCAACAAAGTACTATCACTGTGCTATGGGTTCCTCTCACGTTTCCACTCGATGTCATATACATATAGATACCATAATATTAAAAACACAGGAATGAACACATATCGAGTACAGCATGGGGTTCCTCAAAAAGGGCGTGGAGAGATTTCTTCAAGGTTGGCAACGCGACGCCCCTGGTGTTGCAAGCGTCCATAGGCTACGGTAACTGCTTACCATCAGGCGGGTCGTATGCTTGTTTGCCACCTTAGTGGTATAAAAAAACACGCTAATATTAGAAACGATTAGTCCATTTCGAAAAATTCTTCTAGAGTTAGATTGTCCATTGTTTGAGGAATGACATACGACATTAGGGATGGAATCTCGAAACAGCAGAGTATTCAAAAAATACCAAGACATTGTAAATAATACTATTTTACTAAAAGCAAGGCTTACTTACCCTAAAAGACGTGTAAACAACTGAAGTTTAATATAAGCATTTCACATAAATACAAGAGCCTACATCCTAATCCGGTAAGCGGTGTAATCCTGAAATACGGTCAATCTGTTGTAACTTATGTGAGCGAGCGACGTCGTAAGGATTTTCTTTTTTTACACTTTTTATGAAGCGCTCGTGGTGTAGCATGATTAGCCGTTCTTAGTCGATCGGCAAAGTTAAGCTACCTCTGTCGTGGTCGGTACCTGGATGGGTGACCGCCAAGTGGTATTTCAAATCGAGCGTTTCCGTGCTTCGGAAGGCACTTAAAGCCGTTGGTCCCAGTTATCACTTAATTGTGATAGACGCTAAGCTAGTTGGATGCCTCGTAGGCAGCTTGAAAAATTCCAACAGTAGGTTGACCACTAGGCTACCTCCACCAATCCGCAGTTGGCACCACATGGTCACCACATGGTCAGTTATGGTGTAGCCGAAGGTTGAAGAAAGATGAAACCTTACTGGCTAGAACTGTCAAAAAGAGTGTAATGTTTTCAGGCTTCATAGTATATGTTTTTTCATCCAACCTAACTTCTAGATGTTTGAACCAATTTAGAAATGTTTGATCGTGAATCTTTGTATCATCCTGGGTGACTTATGCCGTTTCTATAAACAAAACCGGCCAAGTGCGAGTCAGACTCACGCACCGAGGGTTCCGTACAAACCTGTAGGTATATAAGTAAATGGTAGTATAGACCTGAGTATTTGATATTAATTTCAATTTATGACGTATTAAAAAAAAACTACTTACTAAATCTCGTTCAAACCAATTTTCGGTGGAAGTTTGCACCGTAATGTACATCATATATTTTTTATAGATTTATCATTCTCATTTTACCACTTTGGAAGTGTCTCTCGCGCAAACTATTCAGTTTAGAAAAAAAATATATTAGAAACCTCAATATCATTTTTGAAGACCTATCCATAGAAACCCCACACTTATGGGTTTGATGAAAAAAAAATTTTTGAGTTTCAGTTCTAAGTATGGGGAACCCCCAAAATTTATTGTTTTTTTTCTATTTTTGTGTGAAAATCTTAATGCGGTTCACAGAATACATCTACTTACCAAGTTTCAACATTATAGTTCTTATAGTTTCGGAAATAAATGGCTGTGACATACGGACAGACAGACAGACAGACAGACAGACAGACATGACGAATCTATAAGGGTTCCGTTTTTTGCCATTTGGCTATGGAACCCTAAAAACGAATCGTTTTGCTTACCAATGGTAGGTTTTTTTATCGCCAAACTGGGCGTATAGATATTTTTTCGTAAGCTAATTTTACCTGTGATAGCTACTTCCATATGGGAGGGTCTGCTATGCAAAGCTTCGGGGTAATTATTTTAATAGACATACCTAATTATACATCAGTTCACTATAAAACACTTGCAAGTAAATAAAACACCATGACTAAAAACAAACACGTAGACTCAGCGATACACTTCCGGTGATAAAAGAGGCAGTTTCCTGAGCTGAGCGCGTCATTAGCGGCGTGAAAGCCTGATATTGCCTCTTCCGGTACAATCCCCATTTATGGTACATTTTGATAGTGACTTACATGCTTAAATGTTCAGATCAAAGGGTCATCAACATCAAAGCCAAAGTCATTTATTCAATTTTAAGTCCTAATAGGGCACACACTGTAGGTGGAGCCACATCAACACTAAACACGGTGATACTGCATCTGGTTCAGTGGTTCCCAAACCTTATAACCTATGTTCAAGACCAATGACAATAGGCATTTTCTGGGTAAGCTTGGTACATCCTCAGGTAGATCTTTCTCCTTTTTGAGATATTCGAGGGCCAAACGTAAGTTCATTTCACATTTAAAAAAATGCAGTGATGCAAAAAAAAAAAGTATTCACATCGTGATTTTAATTTGAATATGTATGTACGTTGATGGTACACACCATAATAACTGTTACTATTGTGAACAATCGTGATAGGTCAGTAGATGTATCATACAAGAACAATTGCGGGTAGTTGGAGAAACCTCTCATTAATTCAAACGCTCATACTCGCTGTTTGTTCACTCGTGGCTACGACTTAACGAGATGAAATAACTTTGGCAAGCCTTAAAAAACGAATGTCTATTATCAAGGGTATGTCCTGAGCTGAGCTTGTCGAGCTGAAATGTCCAGGTCATTCTACAAGGTGAATTATTACTGGATTTGGTATCTCTTAGGTACGGATAGGGGTTGGAGCTTAGACATACGCTGAGATTTCGTTGGTAAGATCAAGTTAAAGGGTTATATGTTGTTAAATGGTAGTTTTTATAAGTCATACGGTTGTACTTTGATTAATAATACATCTATATTGAGCGGCGAAGCTGCAAAAAATGCAAAATAATGATTAATATTTAAATATCTCCTGATTTTAATTGGAATAGTTCAACAACTGCTATCATTATGACCCGTCACGACAGTATTACTATCTCTCCGTCACTATGACAAGCAGAATGACGCAGAGCGAGCGTAAAACGTAGCTGTCACGTAGGTACGCCAACCCAAAATAAGAATGGTATGTTCTGCACATAACGTACTTTTCTTAAATTCAGCGACCTGATTATTATGATACTCAAAGAACTATTTCAATAATTTTTGCAAGCAGCCAGACCAATCGTAGCAGCCAAACATCCCCTAAACACAATTAAAATGTCGATGGAGAATTTGCAAAAAAATAATAATAGTCTGTCAGTTAGATTATCCACGTATTTATTGCTTTACCAAATCATTTAAAATTTACAAAGTTAAAGCGAGTCAAAGTTCAGTTCAGTTCAGTCAAAAGCGAGAAGTCGACTATAACGTGACTTCACGCGGATCATCACACACGATATCTTCGTATTTTTTTGTTTAATTGACAAAACAAAAAATACGTGTCTAATATTTTTTGATAATGTAAAAGACGGACTAAATAGATATTTTTAGTCATATAGCCTATTGTTGTAAAACCCAAAACTATCCAAAAGATTATCCAAATATTTCAACATATTATAAATACATAATTTTTTATTTACAACAAATATGTACAAAATACAATCTATATTTACAAAATATAATCTATATATAGAAAATTTCCTCAAGCCTGCCGCTGCTTCCGATTAACGGCAAGGTTCCCAGAAGGCTGGCAGCGTTTCCTCTTTGGATAGCCAAGCTGACGCGTTGGCGGAAAAAGCTCCCCGCCCGCTGGTCTCCGGAGGTCTCGATCAATTTTGAAGACAAGGTGCGAGCAAAACGGCGACCTTCTGACCCCCATGGTCCCAAGGTCTCGACCGCAAAAGGCATAAAAATATAATTGGGTCCAATCGATGCATATTTTTTGAATTTTGAATTTTCCGCACTGGCCGCCGCTGCCCCTGCAGCTTTACAAGTAGCCGGTAAGTGAGATGGCGCGAGTGTATCGACACATGTGGCATCCCACACCAGCGACTTGCCGACACTCCAAGGGATCAAAGACATACCATCCGGTCTCTTGCCATCGCCCCGCGCAATACCGACTGGTTCCAGTACGGAAGGCACGTTAGCGACAACAAGAGCCCTGCGGATAATGTCATTAATAGCCGAGTGCCGTGATATTCGACCAGCACTTAGGGAGCACGAAAGTCCATGGTGGCCGAGCTCATTGACGAGGTCTCCGCAGCGGCAGCGATGAGGCTGATTGGTCCTGCAACCAAGACGAAGACAAATACACAGACTTAATGTTATACGGTCTAACATTGTCCCGGTATTTGTGGATGGAATAGCTTGTAGCCAGTGACCTGAGTCACTCTGAGAGACGGCTAACAAACGCGCGCGGTCTGTATCTATCGAAAAGTTTGAAAATAAATTTTGCCAAGTTTTTTCACAAAGAGGCTTGTCCCACGCTCTCTGAGAGTGACTCAAGGTTGGAATATTTGTGCCTGGACAAGCTGCCTGCCAGGCGTCTCTAGCATCGGACAGGTAAGAAACCTCAACAGATCCAATAGAAGGGTCCAAAACAGATCTGACAAGGGTGCCCACACTGTATACCGAGGATAGAAACGCCGGTACTGATATGCTTGAAATTTTCCGCACTCCTAGGCCACCATAACACACGGGTAGGGTGGCCTGAGACCACACTTTGTTTTCACAAAAACTGCAATTGAGAATTTTGGAAAGAGACGTTTTGATCATATTATCCAAGGTATCTAATATGTGAACGAATTTAAATAAGTGCGTACTGCGGAGTAAATAGGTAAACTTAGGCACGAAAAGGCAGAGTCGAACAATAAAAAATGCATAATGGGCATTAATTTCATAGAGTCTATTTGAAGAGTCATTAAAATTTTGAATCTTTTTCTCAAAGAAACTAGGTATGGATTCATCTAAGACTGGGGCTCCGAGAAGATGAAGCGACTCCTTTGACAGTAACTTAATATTGGGAGCCAAAACATTAAAATTTTGAATTAATTCTGGTTTTTCAGATTCTGGGAAAGAATCTAAAATAAGGAGCTCACATTTGGAGCTATTGAATTCTAGGCCAATCTTTTTAAAATTTTCTGTCAATGTTTTAAAATCACTGAGAACGGAAGCCGCATCACCCCCCAGCGTACCGTCGTCTAGATACCATACATTAAATTTAGATTGTAACCCAGAAATAATTGAATGGATGGCCAAACTGAAGATAGCTGGACCGAGAGGGTCGCCCTGTTGACAACCCATGGCGGAAATAAGTGGGTGTTCTCTGAAAAAAAGTTTTGATGGATGCCCATAGCATTGCCAAAGGTAAGGATATACGTCAGGGCAGATATCCCGAATTTGGGTCAATAAAGCGCCCCTATCGACAGAGTTAAATGCATTTTTTATGTCAACTTTAAGCAGCACTTCACCTCCGTTATTTAATAGAAAGGTCCGAGCCGCATGAACAGCTGCCTCACAACCTCCCTTTGAGCCAAAACCGAGTTGAATGGGCTGAAATATTTCCGAAAGTTTCGGGAGAATGTGACGACAACAAATTTTGGAGGCCATACGACGGATAGTATTACCCACAGCGATGGGTCTTACTCCGCCATCTTTTTTGGATAGCGCGCAAAGGTTGGCCCCATAAATGATCTCAGTGAATGGGCTTGGCACCTTTCCTGCCAACATTAAATTTATAAGAGAGGTTAATTTCGATAATAATTTGGTACCAGCGTCTCCGGCGGCACCACAGACAAGATCTTTGTAATGCTGTGGTGTAAAACCGTCGAGACCGCCAGCAGAACCAGGTTTAAATGACATAATGACGCTCAAGAGATCTTGGGCGTTACAATTTAGAACAGATTGGTCTAAAGATGGGGGATCTGGGAGGTTTACATTTGAAAGCGGAGATGGATGTTTAGATTCTAAAGCAGACAGGGTTTCAGGTGTGTCTGAAGCGACAACATCGCTAGAAAAGAGCAGATGTGCTGCCCCCTTGAAATCGCCATCATTTGCTTTTGATTCTATTTTTCTTATAGTGTTTGCCTGATTATGCTTTTTTTGAATTTTGGGAAAATTTGGAATAATGGTATTAATTGAGTCTAATAATGAGCAGTTATTTTTAATTTTTTGGGTGAGAGAAATCTCATTTTTTTGGTGACTAGGGACATGCAGCACTCTGTATGCAAATGTGAGCAGGTCTTCCCAAGCTCTTAGTGAATTTATACTAAGAATTTTGTCTATACATACACATAAAGCTGTAGCCACGCAGATACGTGCTCCGCGTGGGATTCGCTTTAATAACGGAACATTATTCTTTAGCGAACAAATTTGTTGCCAAAACGGGAGGTTAGTAGAGGAAGAATTTGGAGCCGAAATATATAAGTCTGAATTTGTGGAGCTGGTTTGATTGATTAGGTTCGGATTAGGTTTGTGCACCTTTCCGACATGAATTTTTAAACCGCGGTTGCCACGAAAATAACGAGGTTCCGAACACTGCTCACATTTTAATAAGTTTTCTCGCGATGCGTCACTGACCTGGCTACATGGTTGTGCGAACGAACTGGTATCAGGGCCAATACGTATGCCCAAAGGGAGCATATAGCTTTTACACAAACACAAAAACTATACAATCCTACGATCTTCGGATGGTGAAGACTGCCCAGAGCCGAGCAGGAAGGGATGCAGCGCTGGAGGCGGCAGATCACCTCCCGGCTGGATATGGGCAGCGCACGCCGGCCGCAGATCTGAAACAAAACGAATTATATTAATATTAAATTATTTAAATTATTATCCTGAAAAAATTTTGAAACGTCAAGGTTGACGCTGTCAGTTCGAATCATATTATTATGTATCAATGTCAAACTCTATATTTATCTTCTTCATTGAAAGCCATTCCAAACACAAATTAAACATTTTCCATTCCCAAATATAATTTTAGCAAACATTTTAGCTGGCCGGTTTTTTAAAGTCCTAAATAAACTAAAACTAACAACCTACCGGCTAACTATTTGTACCGCCTGACGGGCGGGACGTACGGGACAGATGGGATGCGTCCCGCGGGACGTGTACCGAATGTACGCACTATTTTGTTAGCTTGTTTACGGCCCTGTTGTATGAATCTCATTGTTAGATACATGGCTTCCAATTATAGCTTAACGTTGGGCAGTGAGATCTAATTATCTTAATTATTATGAAAATAAAGATAAATTTTGTTTGTGTCAATGTTATGCCACGTATACAAATCATTTAGGCTACAAGTACTAATATAGAAGACATACATACACCCGAAAAACATTACTCTTTATTTCTAGGCACTTGAGTAAAAAAAATCTAAATCACGCGCTGAAAAAAGTAAATTCTCTCGCATAGACTATTTGCATTCCCTAAATATTTAAGTAAGGAGATTTTCTTTGGCTAAGAAAGTATGATTTAAGTGTTTGCATTAGTTCCAGCGTATTTACAGAGTATTGAGGGTTTTCTTTCGATATCTTTAGGCTTGTTTGTTTTATATTGAAGGAGCGAAACCTTTCAATAAATCATTTTTCACTATTTACTAACATGAAATCTTTCTGTATTGTAAATAAAGTTAAATAAATTCAAGATAAAAAAAAACAAAAAAAAAATCGGATAAGAGAGGTAGAGCATAGCGTTTATTCACTCAAAGAGCATCTCGACGGGGGAAGTACCTCTACCTTACAGAATACCGCAGCCAAATAACTTTATGTTGTGTAGAGTTGTGTTCCTGCGCGTGAGTAAGGTCGCCAGAGCTCATAGGGGAGGGGGGAAAGGTCGGTAACGCGTGAGCGATGCTTATTGTGTTGCAAGCGTCCATATGGCTACGGTAACCGCTTACCATCAGGCGGGCCGTATGCTTGTTTACCGACCAAGTTGTATAAAAAAAAAAACAGGCAAAGTGCGTGTCTGAGTCTGACTGGCACGTCACCTGTTTTTATCGAGGGTTCCAACCATATTCCGACCTTCCTTGAACGTATATTTCTTGATTTGGGCCATAACTGTCGTGAAAAAACCGCAAACATTGATATAGAGTTATTGTTGATCGAAGACCGCAAACTCCTAGTATGTTCGTGAAGGAATTTTGATGATTCATAAAAACTGTGGTAGTTAGGAACATCGTTCTACTTTCCTGTAATATTTACATCAGTATCTATCAATTGTAATTATTTTTAGATTGTTCGCTTTGCGAACTTCGGAGAAACGCTACGCAACATAAAAGAAAATAAACCAGTTTTTTTTTTAGTACAAAAAAAAATACAAAATATTTATTTGCAAAATATTTGGAATGTTCATACGAATCCCTTTGATATGATAACCCATTTAAACTTGTAGCCCTTCTTTGAAATGTTGGTCCCTCGTTTCGGCTCTTTTGCAAAGAATAATTATATTTGCAATAAGGTTGGGTCAGTAATATTTAAAATTATTCCAAATTTTAATGCTTAGCAAGTGGAACATTATGGGCTGATGATGATGATAGTATGCAGTATCTGTCTCGAACCGGTGGTAAATTCAACTGTATGTACCAATTTAACGTTCATAAGCGCCTTACCAGGTCCTAAATTGAATAAAAAACTTTTTGATTTTGATTTTGTCTCTGGCAGTTTTTACTGGG